>JAJJMC010027962.1:3117594-3303925 GCA_023531435.1 Papaver californicum | reverse complement strand
CCCGTGTTCCCGCCATATTTTGAATTTGAAATGAAAGGGGTGCCCCCAATCCAAAGTGTGGGTGCCTTAATCAATTTTCCCGGGTGCCTTTAACACTTTTTGAGCCGATTTTTCCACAAATCTTTATTCTTTTAATGTACCTACAAAAGCATAAAAACATGTAATATTTGCAAAATCGAATACTAACTTAATAGAAACTAAGACAATTTAGACACTAAAATGTGTCTATCACCCAACTGATGCAGGTCATGAACCAGACTCTAAATTATTTTGAATATTTTGATGAAGTGATTTTATTCGTTAGCCAGAGATTGTAGAATTCTTCCAAATCACCATCAAGTTGTGCTACATCCTTGAAAATAATTTGGAAGAAATTTTTGATGTGACTTAAAAGGACAATGGACAATTTGAGTAGTGGATGATAAATAAGGGATTCTACTATATAGAAAACTACTAACAACTAGTTTCTGAAAGAACAACCGTTGAGATCGAGTGTGAAGGGAATGCAAACAAAATATGTGTACAAGAATCGAATAGCCATAAATTTCGACATAGCCTACTACTATTATTCGAAAAAATTGAATTCAACAATCGGCTAGGTTTGCAAGTACTAAAACCAGCTAGTTTGAGTTTTCGACCTTGTCGATTTATATGGTTTCAGGACACAGAAAAAGAATTGGCTAGGAATGAATTCATGAACTAGCCAATTTTTATATTTAACTCCTTCGAAAACTTGCAAGTACGAGAAAATCGTCTAGGTTTGAATTTCCGACCTAGCCAATTATAATTGTTTTAGGACATAGAAAAAGATTGGCTAGGTTGAATTTTCTTTTCTGGCCAATTAAATCTGAAAAGGAGAGGGTACCAAGTATATCACCAACTTTTTCATCCGAAAACTTGTATGGACAAACTTGATACAATCATTAGTATAGATCAACAATTGAGATCATGTACCTGAATTATAAACAAGTTTACTTGGCGATATTAGAAATCAATATCCAAGAATCAAACTAGTATGTACCCCAGTTGTATACGAACCGAATTCTAACAAGAACAAACCTTGTAATCTATACTTCAAGATATGAATTTCACAAGAATAAATATTGTAGGTTCTGTACAATTTAACCTTAAAAAATTATCTAGGTTGTTTAACGTACTACTTGTGATATTTTTATTATAAAGATAAACAATATAATGCGGCAAAGAAATAACATAATTCACCAGAAATTTTGTTAACGAGGTAAACTGCAATGCGTAGAAAAAACCTTGGACCTAGTACAACCCTGAAAATAACAATGTATTAAGTCGCAGCAAACAGTAGCCTAATATATTCAGACTAGAATGGAGTTAAGATTGAATCGACCTACGAGCAATTCATTTTCAGCCGTGCTCCTTACGTCGCTTGAATCTCACAAGACCTTATGCACTACTTGATTCCCCTAGCTGACGTCCTTTACATTCCTAGGAGTCTGCTTCAACCTCAATGGATACTTTTAACTAATATGCCTCTAAAAGATAGCCTATAGATTTCCTTTAGAAAGATGGTCAATCAAGGTAATGGAAATGTGTTTTCTTATAAGGGATCTTCAAGGTAAAGAAGATATCAAGCAAACGTCTCTGAAGTAGGTTTCCAGGTCTATGGATTACCTTAAAAATTATGATAGCTTACTCTCTTCAAAATTTATAGAGATGCCATAATCGATTCTACCTCACAAGAAAAATCAAAACAAATAAAAGAAGTATTTTAGATATCTACCCTGTGGAATCACAAAGTCTGAGACGAAAAGTCTGTTGTGATTTCTATATATCTTGTTCCTGATATATAGTTTGAGAAATACAATAATAAATAAGAACAAGATCCGGATAACAAAGAACTATCAGGTAAAAGATAGTTTGACCGGGCTTCGCGAATCCCTTATTAAAGACTTTAAAAGTCGTAACATAATACAGTTTTTCCAGCGGAAACCTAGATATTTAGGACGATTCTAGCCGCAACTAGGACACATAAGTGTCGGATTTAAATTCTAGTATGTAGAAAGTCCTCTATTTATATTGATGAATAATGCTAGGTAGCTTACAAACAAAGCTGGAACTAGTTTCCATGTTTACGAATTACTTTGTTACCAAGCAAGCCTAAATTCTCCATATAGATCGATCATGCAAGCATGTGAGAAGTTTGCCTTGAATCGCAAAGAAGAATGTGCAACCACATATTAGTCGAAATACACGTTGTGCACCAAGTGGTTATCCCAAGAACAATGGTTAGTTGTTCGGGAACCTTCAAGCATAAGATGGAGTATAATAACTCACAAGACCAAAACAGTTCGTGAACTGTCCAAAAACGTTTGTGAATATTTTATCCTCTCAAAGTTCAGGAATCTTTTGTTTCAATAAGTTTGCGAACTGTCTAAATTAGTTTGTGTATCTATATTACAAAAAGTATTATGGAACCTCTTAAAATAAACTAGTTTACGAACTGACCAAATCACTTCGTGTACACGAGTTAATTGAGAAAAATTCATCAAGTGTAGATTATTTATAAGTTCTAAGTTCGCGAACTGAGCGGATCAATTTGTGAACCATAAAAACTAACCTGACAACTCCTTATGAACTGAATATGCAATTGCGATATGTCAAACAATAAATTGTTCTCAATCTATTATACAACAAGTTCTATACTGCTTGAATTGAGTTTTACCAAGTAGAAGCTTGTACTCGATATATTATTTTGCAATGTTCATCATAATACTAAATTCATACAACATGTCTCAGTAGATAAAATGGTAGATAATATAAGTAAATAGGATAGACATTCTTCATATACCTTTGTTGATGAAAACGTCTTCGTTGTTCTTCGGTCTTCAATCTTTTAGGTCGATTGGTGAACTCTGATAGTCAACTACCATGCTTTATTCCAACTCGGAGAATGACCTTAGAAGAATATAAATCAAGATGTAGTTTTGATCAACTAAATTAGAAACAAGATTGGCATACCAAAACTTGTGAGTTTGACCGAGCGATGGTCTAACAAAATTTCTTGTAAGTAGGGTAAGAACTATAATCGGCTACATATAGAATTCGAACTTAGTCTATCGTAATTTGCTATAAAGAATTATTTTTTTAAAAAAAAAAACTCTGTCACTTGAAACACATCATTCACATATATATAAGAATTTTTTTTACTAAAATCATTAAGTAAAATTAGGTCCAAATCCTACTACGGTAACAATCCTAAAGTAAAATCTATCCATTCACCCTGACCACCTCGGTTTCTTTAGAATGAAATGTGGTTGACTACCATGTCCATGAACATCCTCCATGTCGGATTCAGTTTTTGAACCCTTTTCTCTAGTAATAATATTGAAACCTCCCCTAGAAGCGTTTTATGAAGAATCCTGAATACTTTAGATTCGTTTTGTAGTCTGCAAAGAGATGTCAAGCATTAGGGTCATATATATTATCATTTCGGTTACACAAAACTTTTTTGTGCTATATCAACATAAATTGTCCATGATTAATCATGCAACTCAACTACCATACAAGTCACTTAGCTCGCTTGACCTACTTTCATTTAAAATTATAAGTATTAAATATTTTAAAATATTACAAAAACTGTAAATGCATAAAGATAATAAGTTAATACGTACGTACCATAAATATTATCATTTGGTCTGCATGTTAGGTAAGAGGATTCTTCTTCTTCCTTGCATTTCTGGAACTTTTTCAATGTTATCCTCTATATACCACTAGGGGATGAGTAAGTATTTTGTACCAATGTGTTGTCCTTCGCCATGTTGATAGAGTATTTGCGTCAAAGGTATTGACTCGTTCAAATTTTAATATTGTATGCTCTATTGTTCTAATGAGAAACTTTGGTGTTAGCACGTACTTGGGCTTAAATTACCATCGACGATCTAGTGTTATCTTTCGACTTTTTGAAATTTTCCTTCTAAATTACCGTTTGAATACAACCAAGTTGGCGAGTACTCGATAAGGATTATACATTACAAATCCTTGTGGATCAAACAATTGTAAAACACGAGTTCTGATAATACCAATCATCTCATTTATCTCATACATCAAGTACGAGTCAAATACGACGTCTTCAACCTTCATGTCATCTAATTTCTCTCTCAAAGAAGTCAACTCACTCACTTTAGAATTTGACAGACTTTTATCAAAGAGGTATTTGAATCTTAGGAGTTATTTCAACCTAATATCTATTATTTCCGGCCAACTTTAAAGCCAAGATAATGGTAGTAAATCTACACCTATGTGAAAGTCGAATATACATAAGAAAAGAACCAATTAATATAAAATACAACGGATAAGGTAAATTACCCGGAGAAGACCCCAGTTCCCTACAATTTAGGAAGATCCATTTTTAGAGGATTTTGTAAGGTTGTCAAGTAAGAATGGGAGGCAAACAGTGCCCGGCAAGTACTATTTTGACTTTGTAGAGATCCTTCAATTGTTGGAGAAGATTTTCGTTCACTATATTTCCTGAATGATCAGGGAAGATAATGTTGTCTAAAATATATAATAAGTACGCATTAGCGGTATTTAACTTTAATCCCACTTATTTTTAATTCATCCAATTCATTTTGCTTTGTCCCATAAAATTGGACCTTTCATTTTCTTAACTTGATTTATCTCATAATTTTAGTGTGTATTCAAATTGTGGAAACCTAGGGTATCATTGCTTGGTCCGGTCTCAATCATCACGTTCAAACTTTGATTTTGCTCCATCTTTGTTCCATCATAACATCAATTCAGTCAAAGTATAAAGATCATCCCAACGTATGTGTTCCACATAACCATCCTTCATGAATTTCCCCACCACATTGAGCCTCAAATTTGAAGAACATCATTGAATGATTATTACCTCGGCAGAGAAGAGATGAATTATATTTGTTTCCGGATAATATCTTTATACAATTACAGATACAATGACAGTATCATATTCTCGTTGTGAATTCTAAATCGCAACTCATATCCCAAACGTTTATAAAATTTTCATCAGTGCATCACATTCTTCACTTAATTTTCAAGCACTTACCTTCTGGAGATTCACCAGGATTTTTTGGTTCTTATGATCCTACAAGAATTACATAAGTGTTAACAAAAACAACTCAAGGCCTTAACAGATAAAATAACAACCAAAAATATCTTGTCTTTAGATTATTACCCTCGACTCAAAGACCTTAGCGGCCCACAAGTTTTAGTATCCAAATAAGATTCTTCCACCATCTTTGCCCATGAGGTATTACATCCCTACGAAGATTTAACAACAAATCATCACTTAGAATATACTTGCCTATAGGTACAGGTTTCACATTATCTTATTATATTTATCTAAAAGTGCAAGTGAGATATCATCTTGCACCTCTTATTCGGTGTCTTCTCTATAGTCCATGAGATCCTTAACTATCCTTGAAACTCAACCTCGGTTCATAGTCTAATCATAACCCCTTTTGCAAGATCCCTTTTATCTGCCCCTAATTAATGTTTGTGTCGAGGGATGATTAATAAGTGCATAATTTACATTTTTGAGGTATCGATTTTTTACACTTATTTGCTAGATTTTGTGTGAATTAATTTGTATTTTGTTACTTTTTTATCTTATTTCTTTCATTAGGTTACATCCTTGAAAAGAAGGGAAAATGGCTCTAAATGTGTCAATGGGGTGAAATATTAGATGTAACGCCCCGAGTTATGGACCAGGGTCAAACCCATATGGAGATCCGAACTCAAGGCGTTAAGGGTCGGAAACGAGACAAATGCATATACATTTGAATTAATTTAAATAAGATGAATTTAAGCATACGAAACCACTAATCATCGTTTACAACATTTTCAACCAAACATATTAATTCAAATTACATTTCAAACAATGCAATCATTAAGCTATACATTTCTAACATCCACTTCCAACTTCCAAGAAATTTACAAGAATGTCACCGGGGTGAGGTGACAGCTTAGTAGAATGCCTTCTCAATCTCAAAACATGCATAACAATGTCAATGAATATATAGCATGAGTATACGACATGATTTCGAGCAATCAATATGTATATATTCAACCAACAACATTATCACACAAGTACTATTTTCAACAAATCATTTAATTCATTTGTTCAATCATGAATTCACAATACCAATATTGTTTATAACAAATCATCTAATTAAGATTTCAACACAACATTTCACAATATTAATAATATCTCAAATAATTTATCCAATTAGATTTTAACACATGAGTTCATGGTACGAATCGTACTCCACCTCTCGTTTATCTGGCACGGACAACCTTCATCGATGGTCAGGAACATAAGTCTCTACATGTGGATCATTACCCATTTTACTCTTTGGGATCATTACCCGCCGTTAGCATGAAACCATGTTCCATCTAACGGCAAAACCTGAACTTATTTCCATTTTGTAAATCATTTTTACAAACAATACAAGCAACCATGGCTACCAACATATGAACAAACAATATGAATTTCCTTTAAGTTTTTAATCAAATAAACTAACTGCAGACATATTATATTATATGTGTCATAGCGATAACTTTATCTGATCTTCTTCATATTTTAAAGGAACCTATATGAATAAATCAACAACAACATATCCAAGATTCACAGCAAACCAACAGTTCAAATAAAATAATTAAATTTACAATGACATCCTAAAAGAAAAGCATATTATATCAAACCAACGGTTCAAAACAAAATAATTAAATTTACAATGACAACCTAAAAGAAAAGCAGATTACATATTATTACTAAACAACTCATGGTAAATTCATAATAACTTGAAATTGAGCAAATCCAAATCACAATGAAAGATATCATACATACCTACAACTTTTGGTAGATTACAAATCATTCTAACATCATTAATATTGTCTAGCAAATTACCCAAAGAGAAAAGGATTTGGCATTCTACCTTTTCTATTAGCTACAAACTTCTCCTAATTCTTCTTATCCTTCTTCTCTAAAAAAAAACCTCGCTCCATCACCTTCTCATTCTCTTTCTCTCTAGCTTTTGGTTTTTTAATCTTTAAATTTTCATTCTCTCAATTTTTATTATAAAACTATTAATACCAATACTAATGATAATAATTATTACATATATTTATTGTTTTATTTATTTATTTTAATTATCTTTTTATTTTCTCTTAATTAAAATATTATTTACTTTTGACATAATAACTGTTTATCTCTGTAAATTAAACTAGGATAATCATTTGTACTCAAATATCACTTAAAATTTACTAGGCAAAGGAATTTACAACCTAAATAATAAGGTTCGCTAAGTCGGGTAAAACCCGACCCGAAGCGGTATATAAAAATACCGGGTATTACATTATACCACCCCTAAAAAAAAATTTATCGAAATTAACAGCATACTTATAACCTCAAAATTCCACATAATCTAAATAATATATGAACAACATGACAATTCAATCCAGCACATAACAACAAAAAATTCGTATGAATCCCACAAAATCCAAATTACAACTCATAAGATGAAACAAGCAATACAACAATCAAATCAAACAAGCATGTATAGCGACATACGAAATAATTTATTTACGGTCTCATTCAAGATCTAAAGCCTAGAGCTCTGATACCAACTTGTAACATCCCGAGTTCTGGACCAGAGTCAAACCCATATAGAGATCCGAACTCAAGGCGTTACGGGTCGGAAACGAGATAAATGCATATATATTTGAACTAATTTAGTATAATTGAACTTTTAAATTAGATGAATTTAAGCATACGAATCCACTAATCATCGTTCACAACATTTTCAACCAAACAAATTAATTCAAATTACATTTCAAACATTTCAATCATTAAGATACACATTTTTAACTTCCACTTCCAACTTTCGAGAAATCTGTAAGGATGTCAATTGGGGTGAGATGACAGCTTAGTAGAATGCATTCTCAATCTCAAAACATGTATAACAATATCAATGAGTCAAACAACATATAACATGAGTATACCACATGATTTCGAGCAATCAATATATATATTCAACCAACAACATTATCACATAAGTATTATTTTCAACAAATCATTTAATTCATTTGTTCAATCATGAATTCACAATACCAATATTTTTTCTAACAAATCAACTAATTAAGATTTCAAAACAAGATTTCACAATATTAATAATATTTCAAATAATTTATCCAATTAGATTTCAACACATGAGTTCATGGTATACATGTCTTTGGTTCGTACTCCACCTATCATTTATCTGGCACGGATAGCCATCATCGATGGTCAAGAACATAAGTCCCTACATGGGGATCATTACCCATTTAATTCTCGTGGATCATTACTCGTTTTACTCTTTGGGATCATTACCCGCCGTTAACATGGAACCATGTTCCATCTTATGGCAAGACATGAACTCATTTCCAATTTGTTAATCATTTTTACAAATAATACAAGCAACCATGGCTTAATAACATATGAAAAAACAACATGAATTTCCTTTAATCTTTTAATCAAACAAACTAACTGCAGACATATTATATTATATGTATCATAGCGATAACTTTATCTGATCGTCTTCAAATTTTAAAGGAACCTATATGAATAAATCAACAACAAAATATCCAAGATTCACAACAAACCAATGGTTCAAATAAAATAATTAAATTTACAATGACATCCTAAAAACTGGGCACGTTATATGTCATTACTAAATAATTCATGGTAAATTCATAGTAACTTGAAATTGAGCAAATCCAAATCACAATGAAAGATATTATACATAGATACAACTTTTGTTAAGATTACAAATCATTATAATATCATTAAGATTTGCTAAATACATCAAAACCATAGCAAAGCGCAACTTTCCAGAATTTCAGAAACTATCATCCAAATGAAAACAAATATTCAACAGTAAATTTATGGTGGATTATCCTCAAATTTTAATCATAGACACCTAAGCATGTTATCTATCAGTAGAATAAGACTATTATTGATCGGAAATATAGATGCATACAAATAAATTACAGAAACATAACAATACAAAATCATACGAAATCAAAATGAAAACAAACGAATCACCCAAAGAGAAAAGGATCTAGCATTCTACCTTTTTTATTAGCCATAAACTTCTCTTAATTCTTCTTATCCTTCTTTTCTTAAAACCCTAGCTCCATCATCTTCTCCTTCTCTTTCTCTCTGACTTTTGGTTTTCTAATTTTTAAATTTTCATTCTCCCAATATTTATTATAAAACATATATTAATAATAATAATTATTATTATTATTAAACATATTTATTATTTTATTTTATTTATTTTAATTATATTTTCACTTTCTCTTAATTAAAATATTTATTTAATTTTATCATAATAATTATTTATTTCTCTTAATTAAATTAGGATAACCATTTGTACTCAAATGTCACTTATAATTTACTAGGTAAAGGAATTTACAACCTAAATAATAAGGTTAGCTAAGTCGGGTAAAACCTGACCCGAAACGGTAAATAAAAATACTAGGTATTACACTACAAGTGTCGAACGACAAGGGCAAAAGAAGTAAAAAAAATGTGACAAAAAGAATCTTTTTTCAGTTGAATTTTAGATCTATTTGAATATTTGTCTTTTGAGTCGTATGTGATGATACGGGATGACCCTAAGAAATAATACGGGTGTCACATAACAAAAAGGTTTTAAGACCATATTAGTAAGAGGAAAGTAGAAAGATAAAATAAAAGAAAGAAAGAAAGGAAAATGGGCGGATCGACTCCGACGTCGACCACCACACCAGCCATCTGGTCCCTTTTCTTTTCTTTATTATTATTATTTGTTTATTATTTTATTCCCTCATCTACCTAGGTCTATATACCTAAGCCTTCCTACTTGCTTTTATCTAGGTAGAAATACCTAAGCCTTCCTACTTACTTTTATCTAGATCTTTCTACCTATTTTATTTAGGTAATTCTATCTAAGTCTGTCTACCTATATTTATTTAGGCCTTTCCATTTAATTTTTTCTGCTTAGATGAAAGACAAAACTAAACAAAAAGGAAAGCAATCAAGGCCGGCTCCCCCTCTTTTGGTAGATCCCTCCCTCTTCCTTTTGGAACACCTAGGTCTTTTTACCAAGGTCTTGCTTCCTAATTTTAAATAGGCCTTTGTATCTATTTTTTTATTTGGTCTTCCTACTTAGATCCACCTACAAAGAATCATCTTTTGATTGGTTCGATGATTTAATCAACAATCATGGTTTAAAATATTATAAATAATCACTTAATATGTTGGAAACTCCATTCCAAACATATGAGACGAAAGGTAGAACGTCGATTCAATCAATACATCCTATAGAGATGGTCCTGATGTTTAAAGGGGCTATATCATCTCCGTATAAATTAGAATTAAAGAAGAATAATTCGGTAGTAACTCAAAAAGATATTGGCCAGCTAATGCAGTTGAGTAATTATACAAATCTATGTTTACATTCATTAGGTAAACAAACAACCAGGATTCAAACCATGTTAACCACTAAAGATAAAAAACAAGTTGTGACCCCTGGTGGTACAAAACCTGGAGAGGATGTACTAAATCCAAAACCTCCAAGTGGGCTTTTATTTAAGCCATCCCCAATAATAAATCGAGACGTTTTAATACTATCTAACTCAGATAATAGTTTTGTAGATGCACTAGTTGAAAGACTAGGATCACTAAGCATATCTCCTTCAAGCTCATCCACATCCAAAGTGTCTAAAAATCCGAAAGATGCATCTCCAACTGTAAATGTTTATCTAAACAAGAAAAGTATGGTGATATAGATGTTAATGAATTAGAAAAAATATTCCAAATATCAGACTCAAGTACCATTAATAAAATATCTTTTGGTAAAAACATATACACCTACATTCCCCAACACAAGAAATTATTAACCAAGACCTACACCAGTAGATTTACAAATTGAAGAGGATTATAACTGGAATCAGGTTTCCTTTGATGGAAAATCTATAGTTGAATGGAACATAGATGGGATAACCGAGTATTATATACTAAATATAATTAGGCAAATGACCATGTAAAGTTCTGCTTCTAGGATTAATTTTCAAAACCCAGATAAACAAGTTTTTGAATCCATAGTTACCGGATTCACTGGTCAGCTTAAAGGTTGGTGGGATTTTTATTTATCTGACCAAGCAAAATGGAGTATAAAACATGCAGTTAGACATGTAAAATTGGAAAATGGCTTTATCCAAACCCAGGAGGACGCAGTAAATACGTTATTGTATATAATTGCTCTACATTTTGTTGGGACTAACTCTCAACAAATGGAATGGTCAAGAGAGTTACTTATCAACTTAAAATGTCCTACCATCTCCCATTATAGATGGTATAGAGATGTTTTCTTCTCTAAATTATTCGATAGAGAAGATTTTTCTTCAGATTCTGAATTTTGGAAAGAAAAATTCGTGTCGGGATTATTGTCGTTATTTGCTGAAAGGGTTAGAAATAGGCTTAGAGCTAAAAATACCCAAGGAAGAATAGATTATAATGAATATACCTTTCACCAATTGTCTTCTGAAATTATGTCAGAAGGTTTAGCCTTATGTTCAGATATAAAACTTCATAGGCAATTACAAAAGAATAAAATAACTAAGAGAGAAGAATTAGGATATTTCTGGAAAATCAGTAACCTATGTAGGGGCTGCTTTCAGGTCTATACCTAGCCTTTGCTCAAATCTTCCTCTGTGGTTTTGTGTCTGAACTGGCCAACTGCTCCTAGCTGCCCATTCCTGACTACTGAGTAATTTGGTTATAATTCATTTCCATCATCGTTGAAATCCAGAAAGAAACATGCCCAACCACATAGTTGAAGAGCCGCCAAATTTAATAGGTACCCATCAAAAAATAAAAATTCCAATTTGCTAAAAAATAAAAATAAGCCACAACAATACAATAATAAAAAACAACTCCCAGTTTGTTATAAGTGTGGCAAGGTTGGACATTATCAAAATAAATGTAGAAAGAAACAAAAAATAAATGAACTTAACATAGATAAAGGGCTTAAACGCCAATTGAGTCAAGTCCTCTTGATGGAGTCTGATCATTCGGATGAAGCCGAAGAAGTGTCTACTGAAGATGAATCTTCAGATACTGCTTATGGTCTAGATGATGATGAATGTGCAGACGATTATTCTTGTCAAAATTGTTTTCATAAGAAAATCTCTGGCTTAGGAATAAATGTCCTCACTAGTGAAGAAAATTTTATCCTAGAATTAATTGATAAAATCAGTGATCCAGAATCAAAGCGAGTAGCTTTGGAACGATACATTGAGGTAGCTAAACGAGCGCCAAAAGTAAGCAAAATTGAAAGACATTCTCAACCTTATAGCTTTAAAGAGATTCTAGCGAGGGTAGAGAATAGGAATTCTAAAAAGAACCTTCAATTAGTGAACTTCGGGCTGAAGTTAATCAGGTTAACAAGGAATTACAAGGACTTAAACATATAATCCAAATATTGGAACTCCATATGCATGTAGAGGAAGAATATGATTCACATGAAAAAAAATTCCTCTTACCAAATTACCAGGCTACAATATCTACACAAAAACATGTAGAAAATCTAGAATCCTCTAATACAAACCAGGAAATCGAGAATATCCAATTCATCAATATCATTGGTAAAGTAGTCACTCAAAATTGGTATACATTAGTCACCTTAATCATAGGAAAAGAATATCGGTTTCAAACTATGGCACTCATAGATTCAGGGGCATAATTGAATTACTTAAATGAAGGATTGGTACCAAAGAAGTATTTTAGTAAGACCACCCAAGTTCTTTATACTGCAGATAGGAATAGACTTATAATTAACTACAAGTTGTCAGATGCTGCAGTATGTAATAATGGAATCTGTTTAGAGACACCATTTATTATGGTTAAGAATCTATCTCAATCATGCATCTTAGGAACTCCGTTTTTGAACATGTGTATCCGTTACAAATTAATAATACAGGAATATAAAGCCTCATTCAGGGCCATAAAATTATATTTGAATTTGTTTCTGAACAGAAATAAAAATTTATCAATCATATCCAAGATAAGATTAAACTAAAAGATAAATTTTTATTCTTCTTAAAAGAAGAAATCCAATATAAAAACATTGAAGAAAAGCTGAAATGTCCAAAACTTCAAAAACAATCAAAAATGTTAATGACCTATTGATAAAAGAAGTTTGTGCTGAAATCCCAAATGCATTTTGGGAAAGAAAACAACACATAGTTGAATTACCATATGAACTAGATTTTTCAGAAAAAATGATTCCTACCAAAGCCAGACCAATTCAACTGAATAATAGGTTGTTAGAAATAAACAAATCTGAAATTCAAGACTTATTAGATAAAGGTCTATTAGGAAAAGTTACTCCCCGTGGAGTTGTCCTGCCTTTTATGTCGAAAAGACAGCGGAACTAGAGAGAGGGGTTCCGAGATTGGTAATAAACTATAAACCTATGAATAAAGCACTAAGGTGGATTAGGTACCCCATCCATAATAAAAAAAACTTTTGGATAAATTACATAGTGTTCTTTTATTTTCAAAATTTGACTCATAATCTGGATACTGGCAGATACAAATTGCTGAAAAAGACAAGTATAAAACAACGTCTGTAGTTCCTTTTGGGCATTATGAATGGACTGTTATGCAATTTGGGCTAAAAAATGCCCCTTCAGAATTCCAACATATTATGAATAACATATTTAATTCATATTCAACTTTTACAATTTTTTACATTGATGATATGTTTATATACTCTGAATCTATTTAGCAACACTTGAAACATTTTATCAATCTTCCTAAAAATAGTGAAGCAGGCTGGATTAGTGGTATCTGCAAAGAAAATGAAAATATTCCAAACCCAAGTTAGATTTCTTGGACATAACATTAACAAAGGTACTATTATACCTATAGAACGGGCTATTGCCTTTGCTGATAAATTTTCAGATGAGATTAAGGATAAGAAACAACTACAGAGGTTTCTAGGAAGTCTGAATTACATAGGATACCTTTATAAAGACTTAGCAAAAGATAGTTGACCTTTGTATGCTAGACTATGGAAAAGCCATGTTAATTGGAGTAGTGAACATACTAACGTTGTTAGAAGATTAAAAGCTAAAGCCAAAGAATTGCCATGTCTGACTATTGCTAATCCAGCAGCCTAAAAAAGTTGAAACTGATGCCTCTGATGTTGTGTATGTAGGAATTGTTAAACAATGGATTCATCATAAAGAGCAATTAGTTCGATATACCTCTGGTGTGTGGAAATCGGTGATAGGTGCATAATCTACATGGTTTTAGTCTCAATTCCATAATTGTTTTAATTATATTTCTTGCATTCTACCTTTTATTACACTTGTTTTCTATTTTTTTTCTCATGTTAGGACGATTCAACCAAAAAAAATGGAAACGACTTTAAAAGTGCTAACAGTGAAGTGCTACAGGTGAAGAAAATTAAAGAAAAATTGAAACTCATTCAAATCCAGGATTTATTATCACCATCTTGTATATAATTGAAAGATTAAGCCAACTCAAAAAGAATGAGGTCATTCCTAGTTCGTATGAAGAAGTTATGAGCAAAACCGCGAAACCAACTTGGATTTTGGTATCTGTTGGGCCTTATTGGGCCTGCGCGGGAAGAGAAAGAATGCAAGCGTTTTAGGCTCGCCTTTGATGTGAAAATTAAGGGTTTTGTTGGTCTTTGAGGAGGTTAAGTCTCCTAGTTGGATAATGATGAAAAGGAGGTGGGATATTTTAATGAGATTAGGGTTCCTAGTTGGATAGACATCAAGAGGAGGTTACCAAAGCCTATATAAAGGGGGGCATAAATACAATTTTACACACAACTTCTCAAAAGAAAAGAGAGAAAATGTTGGTTTACCCCTTCAAAGGGGGGAACTAGGATATTTTCTCTTCTTCTTCCCCTTTATTCTTTTCTTCTATATTTTTCATGGGTTTTAGTAAACCCATGAGTAACTAATTCTTCTATTGGTTGGAGATGTAATCGGAAGTTCTAAACATGTGAATCGATCTGGCTGGTTAGTTTTAATTTTCATTATCTCTTTTTTATCGTTCATGTTCTACTTTTAATATCGCCATGTATGATTTGATGTGTGTTTGTTGAGGATGCATACTAAATAAACACATATTCATATCTAAAGCTAAACTAGGGTTTGGAGATATGAAATAGTCGATAGATCCAGTTGCAAGTAGCAAACTGTGATTAGTGATTGTACTCAAAACCTTCATGTAATTGCATGTAGAAGCTTGACCTATGCTAAACAGATTACTCGTAGTATTTCTATTACATTGATTAGCCTAATTCAAAGAACCTAACGTTCTTGGAGGATTAAACTTAATAGCACGTTGCGTTAGGTTGTTCGCTGAGTAGTATTCACATATTCATCTTTATGGTATGTGATAACATAAGAAATTTACCGGAGTATGCTCTCGATGGGTTGCTCTAGGGCTATTGGTATAAAGAGAGAGTGGATGTTGATTCTAATCGATTGAGTATCATGTTTAGTGATGGAAAACGAAACCTATAACCAAGTTTTTTTTTTTATTTTGTTTATTTTGTTTGTTTTAATAAAGCCGTAAGTAAAAATAAATATATGAAGAAGTTTCAAGCAGCAAAAAATTGACGAAAAAAGTTATAATTTGTCAAAGTTCTACGAAGTTCATGAGTTCATCATCAACAGTTGAAGACCGAAGACGTTTTTATTTGCTGTGAGAGTGGTGTTGATTGTAGACTGGGTGAGAAGGTAAGTAAGCATTCCCATCCGTATATAGTGGTTGATTTACTTTCTTATAGATCATCAGGAAAAAAAGATTCTTTTCGTCCCACGTTTCTATGGGATAACAAAATATGATTCGGAAGGTTACTTTTCCTTCCCACCATTCAACGTATGCAGGATTTCTATCTTCACTCCTGTCTACACATATGAGATCCATAAAGTGTGTCTTTTGAGTGCAATTTTATAAAACCCTATTGGTGAGGAAGAAGTCGAGGCGGAATGCTTATTTGATCGATCTTGTGGATGGATTCTTTCATATGACCCAAGAGTTAAGCATGAAAATAATGTTCTTTGATACTTCTAACTTCTCATTGTTAGTGTGCAGAAACTTTATGTCTTTATAGCTCTTTGGATGCATGTGCTCTGAAATATTTGAAAGTTGAAAATTAGGTTTTGTGGGTAAACCTCTTGTAAACCCTCACGAGACTATAACTCGTCCACTAGGGACACCTACGGGTTTAAAGGCTTGTTACATATGCTAAGTGTAACTGTATCCTCAACGAAAGGGAATTATTGTATTTTAGGTTAGTTTAATTTGTAGTTTGCTCGAGGACTAGGAAAAGGCAAGTGTGGGGGAATTTGATAGGTGCATAATCTACATGGTTTTAGTGTCAATTGCATACTTTTTTTAGTTATGTTTCTTGCAATCTACCTTGTATTACTCTTATTTTCTATTTTGTTTCTCATGTTAGGATGATTCAACCAAAAGAAGTGGAAACTACTTTAAAAGTGCTAAGGAAGTGAAGTGCTACAAGTGAAGAAAATTAAAGAAAAATTGAAACTCATTCAAATCCAGGAATTACTCTCAGCATCTTGTAGATAACTGAAATATGGAGCCAACGCAAAAAGAATGAGGTCATTCCGGATTCATATGAAGAAGTTATGAGCAAAACCGTGAAACCAACTTGGATTTGGTATTTGTTGGGCCTTATTGGGCCTGCACGGGAAGAGAAAGAATGGAAGCGTTTTGGGCTCGCCTTTGACGTGAAAATTAGGGTTTTTGTTGGCTTTTGAGGAGGTTAAGGTTGAGTTTGGTATAAAAAAACACTTTCAAAACGTATTTATAGTAATATTTCTTGATATTGGTGTTTGGTAAAAAAATTATAAAGTGCTTTTTGTACAAAGCACTTCAAAATCTATGGCCCCACCCTATTTTTCGTACATGGTTTTTCTTTTCTATCACCACTTTTTTTATAAATGAGAAAAATTACCCTTAAATCTTTTACAATCAATTTTTACATATCCTATATCATATATTCTTTAAAAATTATTATTTTCAATTTCAAAGTATATTCTATATCAATAATAAAAATAAGAGCAAATATTAAATAATTATCTAATTATAATTTGATTTTTTTCTCCCAAAATTATGACAATAATAAAAATATGGTTACTCAAAATAATACTTTTTAACAATAATAATAATTATTATTAGTATATATATATATATATATATATATATATATATATATATTAAGAACCAAATATATGTGTAATATATAAAAAATTATTATTTTTAAAACTTTATAAGTTAAAATAAAACTATTTTGAAAGATATCTGTTTTTGTCATTTTTTACAACAATTGTTGAAGCTGATATTTTACCAAACACAATGTCCACTTTTTTAACCAGCTCTAGCTTTTAGTTTACAGTTTACCAAACGCTCAACTGCTTTTTTATACAACACAACAACGCACAGCAGAAAAGCGCTTTTATAAATCTCACAACAATACCAAACTAAGCCTAAGTCTCCTAGTTGGATAAGGATGAAAAGGAGGTGGAAGAGTTTAATGAGATTAGGTTTCCCAGTTGGATAGACATCAAGAGGAGGTTACCAAAGCCTATATAAAGGGGAGCCTAGATACAATTTTACACACAACTTCTCAAAAGAAAATAGAGCAAATTTTGATTTACCCCTTCAAAGGGGGGAACTAGGATATTTTCTCTTCTCTTCCCCTTTATTCTTTTCTTCTATACTTTTCATGGGTTTTAGTAAACCCATAAGTAACTAATTCTTCTATTGGTTGGAGATGTAATCGGAAGTTCTAAACATGGGAATCAATCTAGCTGGTTAGTTTTAATTTTCATTATCTTTTTTTTATCATTCATGTTCTACTTTTAATATCGCCCCATGTATGATTTGATGTATGTTTGTTGAGGATGCATACTAAATAAACACATATTCATATCTAAAGCTAAACTAGGGTTTGGAGATACGAAATAGTCGATAGATTCAGTTGCAAGTAGCATAGTGTGATTAGTGATTGTCCTCAAAACCTTCATGTAATTGTATGTAAAAGCTTGACCTATGTATTTCTATTGCATTGATTAGCCTAATTCAAAGAACCTAACGCTCTTGAAGGATTAAACTTAATAGCATGTTGCGTTAGGTTGTTCGCTGAGTAGTATTCACATATTCATCTTTATGGTATGTGATGACATAAGGAATTTACTGGAGTATGCTCTCGATGGGTTGCTCTAGGGCTATTGGTATGAAGAGAGAGTGGATGTTGATTCTAATCGATTGAGTAGCATGTTTGGTGATGGAAGATGAAACCTCTAACCAGTTTTTTTTTTTTTTGCTTCACAACCTTTATTCACTTTGCTTTTATTTTCTTCCGTTAGTTTACATTAATTAAAAACTCAACAACCCCTGTTATTTTGGTTACATAATAAGTAAAAAAACAATTAACAATTACATGGCTCCTCGTGGGAACGATACTTACTACCGTAATATTACTTTTTAGTATTAGTGGAAATATCTTAATTAATTTGTGCGCAAACGACATACAACAATTGGCACAACAAAATTACTCAACAATTAAAAAAGAAATTTTGGCAATAGTTCATTGTGTTACTAAATTCGAAAGTGATTTGCTAAACTAGTAATTTCTCATTAAAGTGGATTGTCAAGCAGCTAAAGAAGTATTAGTAAAGGATGTTAATAATTTAGCCTCTCGGCAAATTTTTGCAAGATGGCAAGACATTTTATCAGCATTTGATTTCAAAATTTAATATATAAAAGGAGACACGAACTTTTTACCTGATTTCCTAACCCATGAATATTTACAGGGAAAGAATGGAATTCCAGCCATTTAGAGGAAAGCCTCCTCAAATTGCATATCCCATTCCTAATAAAATGAACAAAAATGATCCATTGGCGATTAAAGGAAACCCATATAAGGGTAAGCAACCTTCTTCATCATAAAGAAAGATCACCATATTTAATTACCATATCACTACCTCTACTTGTGGTAGAAACTGAACACATTCATAGGGAGCCTGCAGAGGTTGCCATAATGTATCTAAAATATCACATTTTACCACATTATGGTTAA
Organism: Papaver californicum; assembly: GCA_023531435.1. Classification (NCBI taxonomy): domain Eukaryota; kingdom Viridiplantae; phylum Streptophyta; class Magnoliopsida; order Ranunculales; family Papaveraceae; genus Papaver; species Papaver californicum. Next base: position 3,284,733 of record JAJJMC010027962.1, on the reverse strand, counting down.
ACGGTAGATTTTTATGAAGCAATACTGCTGGAATCAGGGTCTGTCAATATAACCCATGATTCAAGAGATAGTAATGGTACTCCCGCTTTCTCAATATGAAGTAGAACATACTTTCCCTTTCACAAATTTGGTTTTAAAGTAAATTTCAATTATCAGTAAATTGTTAAAAAGTTCTTGGCACAATTTGATGTGATTTGGAATTACCCAATATAAATAACCGCAATCGCACGCGTCTAACTAGTAGACAAGGGCAAGTACGGGTCGAACCCACAGAGAGCGGGGAAATACTGTAATTAATATCTCTAATCAACTAATCAAGGATAATATTTTTGGATTTTTAGATTAATGAATAAAAGACTAAAACAAACTAAACTAATAAAAATAAATCTAATGGGAGAGTCAGTAACCAGGGTTTTTCAGTATCCATCACTATTTCTATTTAATTACTGAAATGAAACATAACTCATGAATATTCATTTATTGTTCGTTCTATCGACATCACCTATTATATGTATTAGAGTTGCAAATATCACTGGGATGCCCTAAGCATGGCGCATCAAAAGCCCTAGTCTGAAGCATACACCATCTAATTGCATTAGCGAGAAAATAATACGAAACTAATTGTAGGTTCACAAATAATATCCGGCTCTAAAAAGCATACCCCATCTAAAGATTTAACCAAAGCATGGAATATCTAAAAAGTAGACAAACATATTTATTATCATATTGATTATGCGCATAGGTTACTGTATTGTACAGAACCGGTGAAACGACAACTAATTTAGATTTAAATCAATAAACAAAATCATGGAATTAATCTATTCAAATAATAATGGTCTATTACTCAATAATTCAATTTAATTAGTCTTGTACCAAAAATGGTTTCAACATAAAACCCTAGTTACAAGTTTAATTAGAACATGGAGTTGGGTTTCTTAAAACCCATAAAAACAAATAGAAGAGAAGAAAGGATTAAACCCAATAAACAACAGCTTTTCCCCCTTCCTCTTGTATCCTTCTCTGATGTCAGACGTCTTTATCAGCTCCGAAAACAGCACCAGAAAAACTTCTGTATCCCCAAGAGACACACACACACACATATTTTTTTCTTTTTCCTTTTATTCCTCGGTTTTCTGCATAATTACTCTACTTTATTGATACATCTTGATTCTATCTATCCTACTAACACATAGCGAGATAATACCGAACCAGTCCTTAGATTTAGTTAAGGCCATCGAGGAGCCGTATGAGATTGAAGTATCATGTACGGTTCTGCAATAGCGATGGAAGCAGTGATGTTATCACCTACTATAATTATCTAACAGTTCAAGTACAGTTGATATAGTTGAGGAGCAGTCAAAATATGGTTTTTGGGGGTGGAATCGGTGGCGTCAACCTATAGGTTTTGCAGTTTTTGTAATTTCTTCCCTAGCAGAATGTGAGAGATTACCCTTTGATTTACCATAAGCCGAAGAAGAATTAGTAGCAGGTTATCAAACCGAATATTCAGGTATCAAATTTGGTTTATTTTATGTTGCTTCCTATCTAAATCTACTAGTTTCTTCATTATTTGTAACAGTTCTTTATTTAGGAGGTTGGAATCTTTCTCTTCCGTACATATTTCTTCCTCATTTCGAAATTAATGAAGTGGGTGGAGTCTTTGGAATGACAATTGGTATTTTTATTACATTAGCTAAAGCTTATTTGTTCCTGTTCATTCCTATTACAACAAGATGGACTTTACCTAGGATGAGAATGGACCAACTATTAAATCTTGGGTGGAAGTTTCTTTTACCTATTTCTCTAGGTAATCTAATATTTGACTTTATCCCTAGGTCTTACGGTAACACACTCCTTCTTTCCCACGTGCTCCCCTTGTTCTTCTTTTAGTTTGCTTTCTTCACTATAACAACGAACAACACATGTCCTGACGCACATCAATGTTCCCCTACACCTTCACCTATCACGTCACAATAGACCAAGCCTCCAATCATCTAGCCCAACCTACTCCATCACCGCACCCCATATTTTCTCACGTAAGGCTTGAAAAGCAACCCAAACTTCACTCTAGCCTCTGTCTACTTCTCTCACTCTTCAACAGGCAACTGACGCCTCTATTCTTTCACTATCCAAGCTTTGGCAGATAGGCTACTAGCCTATATCCACTCTACTTTCTCATACGCCAACTCCACCATCATCTCTTCTTTCTATCTTTCTTTTAGTACATTCTTTTCCATTCTGACGCCAACTCACTCTTATCTTGTTCTCTATCCTCTAGCTTCACTTTCTAGCTTTTCTTTTTATTCACGTGCAAGCCTTGAGGGAGTGAGTACTCTGTGGCAAGAGCAACAGCCAAACGGTTCTTGTATGCATTGATGAAAATATGAGGAGCAGCAGCAAGAGTGGGGTATGCAACTGAACCATTAGGAGCGTCTCCAGCGGACGATATCCTTCCGAGATCACACTAAACAAGTGTGCGACTATAAGAGCTCATATCATACCCATTTAACTGTATTTATTTATAGTTTTAAGTTTTATGTATATCACCTAATAAAATAATAAAAATATTAAAATTAATACAAAACGATAACAAGAAAATATAGATAAAGCGGTAAAAATAGATAAATTAAGCGCATATCACAATTATATCAGTATTCCATTTAAATTTTATTACTTAATGAAGTAGCCTAACTTGTTGGTCTTTGTTTCGTAAAATATTTCTATCATGCACGAGTTTCATTTTGTTCTTATACTCCCTAGCACTGTCATAAGCATCAATCCTAATTTCTTCCAACTCATTGAGCTGGAGTTTCCTCTGAGCACCTGCCTTGTCAAGTGAATAATTTGGCTGTTTCACAGCCTAATATGCTCTATGTTCTAACTCAACAGGCAAGTGGCATGCTTTGCCAAAAACCAAACGGTAGGGGGACATTCCTATTGGGGTTTTAAACGCAGTACGATAAACCCATAAGGCATCAGTAAGCCTTGTTGACCAGTCTTTCCTATTTGGGTTGACTGTCTTTTCTAGAATGCGTTTTATTTCCCTATTGGAAACCTCTACCTGACCACTAGTCTGGGGATGATAAGGGGTGGTCACCTTGTGAGTTATACCATATTTCTTCATCAGAAGACTAAACGGTCTATTACAAAAATGTGACCCACCATCACTAATTATAGCCCTAGGTGTACCAAAACTTGCAAAAATATTATCATTCAAAAATCGGACCACTACCATATGGTCATTAGTTTTACACGACACCGCCTCTACCCATTTAGACACGTAGTCTACGGCAACAAGTATATAAAGATTACCTAGAGAACTAGGAAAGGGACCCATAAAGTCAATACCCCATACATCAAAAATCTCAATAATCAAAATCGGGTTCAGGGGCATCATGTTTCTACGGGTCACGGTTCCTAGCTTCTGGCATCTGTCACAAGCAACACAGTGGCTGCGGGAGTCTTTAAACAGTGATGGCCAGTAGAATCCACACTGCAATATCTTAGCAGCAGTCTTCTTGGCACTAAAGTGACCTCCACAAGCCTGATTGTGACAAAAGGAGATAATATTGGACTGATCAGTCTCAGGGATACATCTCCGGATAATCTGGTCTGGACAATACTTAAACAAGTAAGGATCATCCCAAAAGAAGTGTTTCACCTCAGCTAAAAACCAAGAACGATCTTGTCTACCCCAGTGTTGGGGCATTCGACCAGTAACAAGATAGTTCACTATGTGTGCATACCAAGTTGTCTCAGAAACAACAAAGAGTTGTTCATCAGGAAAACTATCCCTCACAGGAGGGGAATCGTCTGGAGTGTCTAGGACTAGCCTAGACAAGTGATCTGCCACTACATTTTCTGCACCCTTCTTATCCCTAATCTCTAACTTAAATTCCTGTAGCAACAGGATCCATCTTATCATTCTAGGTTTCGAGTCCTTCTTAGACAGAAGGTACTTCAGGGCAGCATGGTCTGTGAAGACTATAACCTTAGATCCTAAGAGATAAGACCTAAATTTGTCTAGGGAGAACACTATGGCTAACAACTCCTTCTCCGTGGTGGTGTAGTTCAATTGGGCATCATTCAGGGTTTTGCTAGCATAATAGATCACGTGTAATAGTTTGCCTATCCTCTGTCCTAAGACTACGCCTATGGCATAGTCTGATGCATCACACATGATCTCAAATGGCTGAGTCCAATCAGGTGCCTGAACTATAGGTGTAGTAGTAAGTAGGGTCTTGAGCTTCTCAAAAGCTCCTAAACAGTCATCATCAAAGGTAAATTTGGTATCTTTTGCAAGTAAGTTGCAAAGAGGTCTAGCAATCAGACTAAAATCCTTGATGAATCTACGATAAAATCCTGCATGCCCTAGGAAAGACCTGACGTCTTTGACGGTTCTAGGAACCTGAAGAGTCTTGATAATGTCTACTTTGGCTTTGTCTACTTCTATGCCCTTGGCAGAGACTATGTGTCCCAGAACTATTCCTGACTTAACCATAAAGTGACATTTCTCCCAATTTAGTACTAGATTCTTTTCTTTACACCTAGCTAACACTAGCGACAAATGATGCAAGCACTCATCAAACGAAGAACCAAACACAGAAAAGTCATTCATAAAGACCTCTAGAAACCGTTCCACCATGTCAGAGAATATGCTCATCATACACCGCTGAAATGTGGCCGGTGCATTGCATAACCCAAAGGGCATGCGCCTATATGCAAAAGTGCCAAAGGGGCAGGTAAAAGTGGTTTTCTCCTGGTCTTTTGGGTCAATAACAATCTGATTATAACCAGAGTAGCCATCCAGAAAGCAATAATGGTTATGTCCAGCTAATCTTTCTAGCATTTGGTCAATAAAAGGAAGGGGAAAGTGATCCTTCCTTGTGGCCTTGTTCAATTTCCTATAGTCTATACAAACACGCCAACCCGTGGTCACTCGGGTTGGGATTAATTCATTATCCTCATTCCTGACTACAGTGATACCTGATTTCTTGGGTACAACCTGAACTGGGCTGACCCACTTACTGTCTGAAATTGGGTAAATAATACCCGCATCTAGCAATTTAAGCACTTCCGTTCGAACTACCTCCTTCATGTTTGGGTTGAGCCTACGCTGCATCTCCCTCGATGGTTTGGACTCCTCTTCTAAATGGATTTGGTGCATACAAACTGTTGGGCTAATTCCCCGAATATCTGCTATGGTCCATCCTAAGGCTTTCTTATTATCTTGAAGCATGGTTACTAGCCTATTCTCCTGGTCCATATCCAAATCTGAAGCTACAATCACAGGCAAGGTTTCTGATGGGCCTAAGTACACAAATTTCAGTGTATCTGGTAGCTGCTTAAGGTCCAATTTTGGAGGTTCTTCTACGGAAGGAACTAGATTTGATTTCGGGACTGGTAAGCGTTCAAACTTAGGTTTCCACCTATTGCTAGTGTCTAACAGTGGTACTGAGTCTAGCACGGCATTTACCTCATTAATTTCCCTATCATCAGAATCTAATCCAGAGTGGGCTAGACATTTCTCTAACGGGTCTTCTATCAAAGTGTTCGGTAATGACTCCTGAACTAGAGTTTCTATCATGTTGACGTTTTCTAAGCTGGGGTCATCTAACTCTAGTGGTTGATTACTAATGTTGAAGATATTCAGCTCAATAGTCATGTTACCAAAAGACAAATTCATGACACCGTTACGACAGTTAATGATCGCATTAGATGTTGCTAAGAACGGGCGACCTAGTATAACCGGTATCTGATTTTCTGGATCAGGCACGGGTTTGGTATCAAGCACAACAAAGTCCACCGGATAAATAAATTTATCCACCTCAATCAAAACATCCTCTATGACACCACGAGGAATTTTCACGGATCTATCAGCTAACTGTAAAGTCATCTGGGTAGGTTTCAAATCGCCTAGTCCTAGCTGGAGGTACACATGGTATGGCAGTAAGTTCACACTGGCTCCTAAATCGAGTAAAGCTCTTTCTACACGGTAGTTTCCTATCGTGCAAGCAATGGTTGGGGAACCTGGATCTTTGTACTTAAGTGTTGTACTATCCTGCAGAATAGAACTTACGTGGCTAGCTATGAAGGCCTTATTTTGCACACTATGCTTTCGCTTTCGTGTGCACAAGCCCTTAAGGAACTTGGCATAGGGGGGAATCTGCCTAATTGCATCTAATAATGGAAGGTTGATAGTGACCTGCTTAAACACTTCCATTATTTCGTTAAAATTAGATTCCTTCCTAGTAGCTGCTAACAACCTTGGGTATGGGGCTCTAGGCATGAAATCGGTTCTCTGAGGGGTTACCTCAGGCTCGTCAGAGACTTTATCAGTCTCTTCAACTGCTGGGTCAGGGTGAACTACAGTTTGTTCACTGTCAGGCCTAGTTACCTTGTTATCCACTACCTTACCATTCCTGAGGGTACTAATAGCATTCACATGACTGGATGATTTCTCACCAGTCGACATTTCATTAACTACTCTTGGATTTGGTTGAGGTTGACTAGGGAACCTACCAGGTTCTCTCTCTCTCAGAGCCGCAGCAATGTCACTAACTGAATTTTGTAAGCTAGAAATAGCTTTTTCTAAGGTATGGAATCTCTGCTCATTCTTTTCGTCATTGCTGGGCTGAGTTGGACCAGCCGAATTCTTATAACTGAAGCCTGGAGGACCTTTAGCATTACTAAACTGACCTTGAGCCTGGCCTTTCGACCAGGAAAGGTTCGGGTGGTTTCTCCAGCCAGGGTTATAAGATTCCGAGTATGGGTCGAACTTTCTCTGGTTATCAAATCTAGTGTTATTATAAAGAGCAAAATCCTGCTCTTCGAATTGGTTGGGCTCTGAACTACTAACTTGATTCATTTCGACCAGTTCTAGCCTTCTAGATAAGGCTTCTATTTGGGCCTTTGAATCGAAAGATCCTTCTACCCTATTAACATTTCCTCTTCCTAGAAGAATTGTTCTTTTTGGCTCTCTACTGCTCTCCCACTGCTGGCTCTTCTCGGCGATGTCCCTCAGAAGTTTCATCGCCTCAGCAGGAGTCTTACTGTCGAACCCTCCGATTGACAAAGACTCGACCAAGGTTATAGATGCATAATCTAAACCGTCATAGAGGATTTGAACTAGCCTTAATTCCTCTATTCCGTGGTCTGGGCATTGGGACAATAAGTCATTGAACCTTTCTACATAAACATACAGAGACTCTCCCTCTAGCTGGGAAAACGTGCATATTTTCTGCCTAACAGACGAAATTTTGTTCCTAGGAAAGAACTTCTGAATAAATGCTGAAGTAAGTTGGGCAAAGGTTTCAATTGACTGAGGAGCCAAGCTATACAGCCACGACTTGGCTTTATCTCTTAGTGAAAAGGGAAATAGTCTAAGTTTAATAGACTCGTCATTCAAGTCTCTAATTCTGATCGTGCTACATATTTCCTCGAATTCCCTAACATGAAAATAGGGATTTTCGTTTTCTTTTCATAAGAATGATGGGAGCATCTGGATAATCCCTGGTTTTAGTTCGTAGCTCGCTTCAGTAGCGGCTAACTTGATGCAAGATGGACGTGAGGTCCGGGTTGGATTCAACAAATCCTTCAGAGACGTCATTGCTGACACAGTCTCGGGAGTGACTAGTTCACTCTCAGATGGATTCTCAAGGTCAAGGTGAACTACAAGTCTTCCACTGATTAACCTACCTTGAGGGTCTCTATTCCAAGTTCGCCTTAAGGGCGTTCTTGGCATGCAAAATTAAATCCTAACAAGAAATTAATCAAACACAATCGTGCCCTGACTCAACCAAATCAAACCTAAATCTAGCAAACAACAAGCATGATGGTTCCACTTAGATTGTTTCTAGACTAGCTTCTATTCTTTCAGAAGGCAACTGGTTACAATTTTAGCGAATCTCTCCGAACAATCCGAGTTAAATCAAGTTGAAGAGAAACAGGAGAAGCTCAATGGAGCTTTGATACCCCTGTCTCTTTGGCAACGCTTCCCTGGGTTACAGGGCGGCTCTAATCAACTTTAATCTAATCTTCCTGCTTTTTGAGTTAGGCTAATAAGGTAACCAATATAGTCCTTCCAAACGATTTTCCTATAAGCTCGTTACCTTATCGGTCTCTTTCTAGTCAAGATTTTAAGCTTATGTTCGCGTAGGTTTCGTTTTCCTAAGACGGGCAAGAAGGAGACGGTGATGAAATCCGAAACCTTATCTTGTATGGCCAGGCCTTGCCCTTTACTATGCAGAAATTAAGTTCCGTATTTAGTCCTCAACATATATGCATACAAAGGCGTCCAGAAAACCCACTAACAGGAGATTCGTGGGTTGGTCGAAATTTACCTCCCGTTCTAGACGGGCGACGAACCGTTGAAGTCGACTCGGGCCACTAATATCCTTTTTAATAGTGTGCGAACCCGAGGGGCCGAGACAATATCGTAATTGTCGTCCGTCCCTGCACACAGTTTGATATTTAAAATTACCCTTCCGTAGGGTTTAAAAATAATAAAAAGTTCAAAGTCCAAAAATAATGTCCAAAAGTGTCCGAAAATAAAAGAAAAATTACAAAAATAATTAAAACCCTAATACAATTTTCTAAATTAATTAAAACTAATTAAAATAACCTAAAAATCTAATTAAGAAAAATAAAATAAAATCTTCGATCTTCTTTTTCGTTCTTTAAGCTTTTCCCTTTTTTAATTCCAAGTCTTTAGCTTTAATTCCAAAACTTGGGCGTAATCTCTTTTCGATCCAAAATCGAACCTGTAGTAAAAAGGAAAAATACCAAAAGAAACGTAAAATAGAACAAAGTAAAATAATAAAACTAAAAATAAAAACCTAAAAATAAATCTAAAACCCTAAACCTAAAAACAAGTCCGCGTCGGCGGCGCCAAAAATTGATGTTGTTTTAATAGTGGTAAATAAGGGGTTCGATTCTCGAACTTGTGAAGGTAATAATTTTAGAAAATAATGGACTAAATCTAAACTAATAAAAATCAGGAAAATAAACTAGAGATGATTTTTATAAAATATGGAGAAAACCAGGAATCAGGAAGCAATTATTTCTAACAATTTATGTGATTAATCGGGTAATTCTTTTAAATAAACTAAGCTCAAATATTGCCAAAATAGGTTTTATGCAAACAAGTAGAGGTAAATCATAAGCATGGGACATCAGAGGTTGTCTACCCAGCATGACCCATCAAACAAAAACACCACTACTGAATGAAAACCGTTTTTCTATTACGAAACTATGCAATTTTAACAAATAAAGAATTATAATTAATTAATTAAATAGACTTACCACATAAAATTGAAAGATAAACCTCCTCCATCATCCCAGTAAATAAACTTAGCTCATGGTGAAGAAAACTTGCTCAAAAGTTGATTTCATTGCTCAAAATATCAATTACAAAGGTGAATAACGCTGTAACAGCTGATGTGATACGCTTATATGCGTTACAGGAGATGGTTCAGCTGTTACAGGAGAGTTTTAAGCAACACAGCGTTTGAAGCAATAGACAACAGGAAATTTCAAATCAGCAACAGTTGTAAGTGTTGCTGAGTCTTCTTCTCCGGCAGTGATGGGTGAAGAACAGCCGGCCGGTGCAGCAGCAGCTAGTCGGCGGTGACGGAATACTTGCCGGAATTCTCTGTTTTCTTCTCTAGGCTTTCGTTGTCGATTCTCTTGGATTTCCTCTTTTACAAGCGTTCGTTCAATTATAGCTTTTCTGCACCTTTTCATCTCAACTACTTGTTCTGATTCAGATGCCAGTTTCACGAGCTCATCCAACCGAGGAAGCAAAAAAAAAACCACATTCATGGAAGAGGTGCATTGTTAATTTAGTTGGCTAACTGTCAGAGGTGTAAGGTTGAATTATTTCGACACATGTTAGAGGTGTAGGGTAAAATTAGTGGGTACATGTAAGAGCGCTAGTGTAGATTTTGGAGCATCAAGAAGGAACTCAAAAGAATGGATTACCTCACCAGTAGCAGACAAGCAGTGCCTTGCGTCCACCAAGGGTGAACAAGATAACAATACCCTAGAAATTGAAACTAGCGATACTTATTGTGCACTGTCATCCACCCTGTTGTTTTCAGTGTCCTATATGACTGGATCGATGAGTAGATGGAAATCAAACAAATCATAGAGTTTGAATATTTATTCCTATTTTACAAGAATGCAAATGAAATTATTATCTATAAAAAGTATGAAATACCAAACAAATCCCATCTAAATAAAATATAACGGCTATTAAGGCATACTAAGACTTCCAAAGATGACCCAAGTGAAAATAATCAGAAATACGTGAAGTTATAGTTAGATGATTATACATAGAGTGTTGGTTTTATACTCCACTCACATCATAAAGGGGGGGTCTCCGACTTTCATTTTGACTTTTCGCTCTTGTACACCAAGAGTTTACACTAGTGGAAAATAGAAGTTCCCCGATCGTCAGGACAAGTCATAGAAACACGTTAAATGACCCGTTTTAACAGTCGCAGCTGTTTGAGTGTCTCTTATTCGTATTCATGGGCCGCGAAATTACTTAATTCAACGACCGTCTTTCGCGGTCATAGTTAAAACTGTTTGAATTGGTCGTAGATATATATTTTAATATTACAAAATAATATGGATTCAAAATTGGCTGAATGCCTGCACTGAATCTGTCTAGGCTGAAAGAATCTGACTGAAAATAAAATGAAACTCCAATAAAACAGAAATGCAATTCAAACTCAAATGACCATTCATTTAAAAATTTCACAAATATTTTGTATATCATGTAAATTCTGTTTATTCATACACAATACAATTTTACCAAATCCAAAACAAAGGAAATAGACAGCACCAGCTTCACCTTGAATGATCATATACTTAAATCCACCAAGAATCCAGTTGGTGCAAGAGTTCCAGAATTTCCTAGCGGCATTAACAGTCTCAAAGGCTCAGGTGCAGTAAAACTTCAGTTTCTGTTATGAGTTATTTTTAAGCAAGCGAGAAGTAATGATGCCTCCAAACCTATACATAAACCAAAGAGATCTTAGAAAACTGGGTTCGTATGAGAGTATACAGTGGGAGAAATGCTTCACAATTCCAAGAGATGCATGATGGGTGTATGTCGCATGTACAGGAAATGATAAGCAAGGTGATCTTAAACTCACAACTCCTATAAGCATAAAATGTTCAAAAAAGATTAGATCAAAGTGTGAGCCGAATAGTAAACGCTCTCATCTACAACTAGGTGTATCAAAAGAAAGGCTCACACATTACTGTTACTGGAAAAGATAATGCAGTGATAGAGAATAATTAAGAACATATTAACTTCACCTTTAGTGATTTCTTTGTACTCTTTGTTTCATCTTGAAGACCCTGTAGAAGGTCGAGTCAATTCGTAATGCAGCAAAACTAATAACCAGATGAAAATACCTTAGAGCCATACGAGGGATCTTGTCCACACCTTCAAAATCAAACAAGGAGCATTTAAATGATAAAATATGTGCACATCACTGCAAATTACTGAGTGTTTATCACTTTAAGTACATGTTGACTCTCAGTAGTTACTTGGGATGCAACTACAGAAAATATCTTAGCTACAGAGCATGGTATTGATTGAAAAGAAAACATAACATGGTATCGATTGAAAAATAGAACAAAACATGGTATCGATAAACTAATCATCTATATACTTCACAGCAACAAAGATCATGTTTCTGCCGAAACCCCCGAAGTTTAATTAACTACAAAACCCAATTTAAATCCAAAGCCTTCCCTAACACAAATACAAAGCATACTTGCCTAAAACTTCAGCATCATACAGTCACGACAACCACAAATTTGGATGCAAGTCTTTAGGCCTTAACTGAAATTGCAGAGTTCACCATTTTGGGGATGTCAGTACTCGCCAACATCAAGTTCTGCAGCAACTCTATGATCAAATGTTTGTTTAGCGAGGAAGTGTGTCCTGCATAAGCAACTACATATACTTTAATTATGAAGAAAAAAAACACCCACAAAAATCATAATGCAACAAAGGGAAACAGAGTTACTACAAATCTACCATAAATCTTGCATAACCTAAAAGGCCCAAACACTGAAAATGAAACCAAAATCGTAAAACAATTATTTGTGAATTAGAGAAATGGGTACTGTCTACACCCGAGTCTTCATCTCAGATTTCTTGTACGACCATCTAATACTACTACAAGCACTGTCATCTTAACCTCCCTTGAATAATGTTTACGACGAATGATCCCCGCCATTCTAAAACACAAACAACTGGAATCATACTCATCTTAGGAGTCTGCAACATACATCCAATTGTAAGCACACTCACAAAATATTACATAGCAAAAGCACATGGAAACAAATTCTCAAATGGAAGCAATATTTTTACCAAGTAATTCAGACCAAGTAATATCCAGTAGAGTTTGAGAGATTAGTTCACATATATCAATATAGCAACACCACAAGAAATACATGACGGTAAAAAAAAAAATCAGAATCAAACCATACTTCTTAAATCTTTCAGCGATCTAGCTCTTTCTCATTAATCATTTGCAATGAAATAAAAACTTTCATATCAAACCCATTTCAACGAAAATAATATGATTTAAAGTAATTTAAAAAAGAAATCAATCATTAAAAGCTTGAATTGATTCAATGACAGGAATCAACCAACCAAAAACACCACAATTTATGAATTAAAATTTTGGAGCTAAGCAAATCCCTTGTAACAGATCCTCAACTAAATGTTTTTTGCCGAAATCAACAAGTTACTTGGTTAAATAATAATCACAATTTTGACCTTTTCCAACATACACTTCCACGATTTCATGGAATTGAATAACCGAAATCCATTAACAAAGAGAAATCAAATCGAAACACACAAACCTTGATTTTTGAGAGTGTCCTTGCAATATGACGACAATTACAGGCTTTGAATCTGACTTTGGATAGTCAATTCTGCAGGTGTAGGATACCCTATAACAAAAAAAAGGACATCCATCAAATATACGAGCAAAAGTTTCACAATTCATTAGAACAAAATTGATAAAACCCCATGAATTCAAACGAGAAAACAAAGAGAAACATATTACTAATAATTAAAAAAAAAATCAAAGAAATTCCTCGTGTTTAGAGTCTTTATACACATGAATAAAGGGTCGACAAAAGTAAAAAAATTGAACCTAAATCGAGGGTTTTGTTTGTGATTCAGAAACGATAGAAACTGAGATCGTATTTTTCTATGATGTTATGAAGGGAAATAAGGTTGTGAATCACAACTTCTGATTATAAGGATGATGAAGAAGGAGGAGAAGAAGGTGGTGGTGGTGTCTCATGGTGATGATGTGGTGGTGGTGATTGTGAGTGAAGAAGAGAAGAAGATGATGTTGGCTCTGGTCATCTGGTGAGTGGTGGTGGCTGGAGTGAGGAGAAGAAGATGTCTCTCGATCTCGAATGATAGTGGAGTTAGGACATAGGGTTAGACATTAGATTCAGGTATATGGTGTATATCAATGGCTAGGATCTAAGGAAATCGATGGCTCACAGCTAAATAATTTTTATCTCGATCCAGCCGTTCATCCAACTACAAATACATCATTAATCATCGGTCGCGCAATGGGTAGCAAATATTTCATTGACGTTCCAGAATTTTTTTCCGTGTTTTTTCTTAATTCACGATCGTCTTGATCAGTCAAACTTCGTTGACTGTCAACGTGGGTCGTTTCTGTGGGTGGTAAAAACACTATTCTCCACTATTGTTACCCATGAATTTATGAGGCAATTCTTCCAAACTGCAGCCTCTATATGGGTGTCCTACTGGCCTGAATGATTTTTAGTTGCTAGTTGTTTCGTTACTCTCTGCAGCAGCTGGTCACTTTGTTAAGGGCCGAGACACTAGTAACTGAAGTATTTTAGGGTCTTCATCCTCCTTCTGAGGACAACCAAAAATAAAATATTAGTAATTTAGTACACGAGAGATGGAAATAAGAAACATATCCTTAAACACGGCACACTAACAAAGAAGATTACAGAAAGACAACATTGAAATATTTAGCTTTAGAACACCCTAACTGAAAAGTCATAAATTACTATTGATTTAAGATAACCCCCCAAAAAAGAGATAAGATAAATGCTTAGAATCAAAACTAAAATATGAGATACCCTTTTGAGTTGATCTTCCATCTCTAAGAAAACAACCCAAACATCATTGAATCCATCCAGATTAAATATCCATTTGGAGAATCCCTTTTTTCTAATCCAAATACAATTTATTTAAAATAAAACCTTAAAATACTAAACCCTGGGTTTTAAACCTACCAAGCATAGCACTAAAGGTAAGAGAACCCTAGATACTGATTTACTAAATGTTATAACAACAATCGGATCCATCTATTGGAAATATTACAAACTTAATATGAAAAATAATTGAAGAACAAACCATTAAAACTAAACATCATCAAAAAAAATACAAGCTTACCTCTAGCAACGAGGTCAAGCAAAGATCGAAAAAAAACAAGAAGAATAAGAACCCTTGCATCGAAAGTACCATGTCTGCCTATATCATTATCTTATTTTTCATCCCTTTGCTCATGATCTAATCTCCCCCAAGTGATCTGTTTTTTACTCGTTGTTGAACTTGAGTATAGACGCCATGGAGACTAATCGATACTTACTCAAGTTAAGGGGCCTTTTTGGCATAAAATATCGAAATTATGGCTGACAGGAATGGACGAGTTGGTTAGTCCGTGTTTGTAACTTGTTATAAAAAGTGGCTGAATCCTTCCCTTTCCAAGAGAAAGTGGATTTTAATGCCCCTTTCTCTATAATATTCCTAATAAAAGAATAATGAGATCTAATAGAAAGATTCTAGGACTATAGTTTATCTAAAGAAAGCAAAGTCGACTCTACTATTCATCAAGGACACATATATATTTTTCAAAAAATAAATAATATTTACTTTTCAAAAAAAAAAAGTATATTTCTTTTTCAAAAAAGAAAAGAAAAATCTTATCTAGATTTTCCACCTAGGACTATGTCTACCACTTGTCCTTCACTTATAGGTTGTAAAAGATAAAGATAAGATTCTCAAAAAAGAAATCTTATTTATTTTATTTTTTCCAAGCTCACCCCTATATATACCACGAGTGAAAAGCAAGATGCAAGTTTTTAGTTTTCAAGCATCATTGTCTAAGAGTTTGTTTAATAATTTGAGTGTGAAAGTTTATGAGTAATTTTCTGCTTTGAGTGTGACTTCAAGTTTGCTTTGGTGTGCTATTTATAAATAAGAATACTTTGTGAATATCTCTAGTCTCTATCTTTGTTTAGTTTTTTATTAGTTAAAGTTAATTTTATGTTTAAATTAAGTTTACTATATTTTAAACTTTATCTATTGTTAATTATTTATAATATGTAATCTGGGAATGTGATGGTATATATATATTTAGCTAACTGGTCTCTACTAGACCAAATAATCTAATCAAACCTATGTTTACTGACCTAACAAGTTAATTCAAATAATATTATTGTCTGAACTGATAATGTAGTACATCAATACTACCAATACCAAATTCTACCAGATTCTCTATGTTTACGGTATACTAAGCATCACTAATCTGTCTCAGTAGACGTTGTATGCTTGACCTACTAAAAAATAATGAGTCTCTCCGAACCATGATAGAATCATTACTGAGAAGCATGATAGACTCACCAATATGCTCGGACTGATACTCGCCAGCCTAGCTAGGTCAATTATATTGACCAAATAAACTACACATTTATAGTTTAGTAGACCTAATACAGTAGGGATACTTGACTTTACTCGAGACATCAATTATATCACATCGGGGATATTCACTATGGTTTTGATCTGGCGGCCTACAACAAATACAGTGTAGCAATACACTCACGATGGGAAAGTAACTAAGTCGTGTGAGCATTTGAAGGAGTAAATGGAGTACTGGACGTGCAACCGTAGGTCTCCCTAAATATGCAAACATGAATTCACCATGTTCACTATGTTCTCCACTCTTACACTCTTCTATAAATTTCACCACTTATGAAATCAATGTGTTCCACTTCTACTACTTCTATGAATAGGTTACTCAACCTATTCACAAGATCATCTCAAACTTATGTAAAAATAACTTGAATTTGATTTTACAGAAGTTTCTCTCAGTTCTAACACAAAAAAATTCTCTTCACACAGCAGTTCAAACATACCTTACTATAAACACATAATCTCATTGGTCTCAATACTTTCTATGCTTCCCTCCTTAAGATCAACCCTTCTCCTCCTTTGTGAGTGAAACAAGACTGGAACGACCATATCTTGGTTTACGCTAGGCTTGTTTATTTTGATCTCTCGAATCTAAAGTACTTTTATAGTATATTTTGTTTACCCTAAAACACACGTACGCTGAATTTTTGATGTTAAAACAACAACCTTGAAGCATTATGACTTCCATGAATGAAGGGAACATCACTCGCCCCTGTATTGAAACACCTGAATCAATTCTACATTATTCTGCAAATTAGCGTGTTATTTTAGCTAATAAACTGAAAAACCCAAGTCGATTCATCTTTACCTTGTAAATTAACGTAAAGTTAAAGTAACTAATCATATAAACATAGAATGAGAAACAAAATCAAAACCAAATATAAAATTAGAATTAATTAGGGATTGAAACTCAAAAAAAAATCGGAAGAAGATAGAACACCAACTCCAGCGACATCTCTTTACTAAGTGATTCTTCTCTGCAAAATCAGAAAGAATAAATTAGTATTTATTTAACAAAAAGAAAAACGAAGAGACTACCATTGAATAGAAGTTGTAGCATTTAATTTTACGCTGAATAACAAAACTAATTATGGGGAAACTAATAGCGGATCTGATTTGTACTTTTGCTATCTCTTGGGAAATTATAAGAACAACTTGTATAAAAGAAACCTAGGAAAAATAGGGAGAAACAAAAAGGAGGTTATGAAACGCATGTTTTAATCTGGACTGTAACGTTTTCGAACTTTACTGAATTTGGAACTGATTGAAACGAACGAATGAGATTTGCCACTTGTACATCCTGACCCTTCTTTGGTTGATGCAAAAAGGTATCTGTATTTTAGAAAGACAAAAAAACGATGGATCAGTTGATATATACCTCAGGCTCAAAACTCCTCGGGTGTATATACAAAAGTATATTTATCGTCATAAGAATTGTTTCAAAGAGTGAGCACTTTGTCTTGATATATGTAGAGGAATAATAAACAAGAGAATCAAGTATTTGTTACTAACATTTAATGAATTTATCCATAGATGTATCCGTTTAGTCTTCAATGTTCAGTTTTCAAGGATAGTTTTGATTATGTATTCTACTACATAAACCTAATCTAGTCCAAAACTGACTTTAGTAAACTAAATTAAGAATATGTTTTGGCATCTAAATTTGACAACTGAATTGACATACCAACGCCAGTGGGTTTAACCAATCAATGTTTATAGAGCAAACAGAATTGAAAACAATGTATGTTACCTCATGTATTTGAGACAATAGTGACTACCCAGTTGTTTGTTGGTAGAAACGGATTCTGGGTAAATAAGTAAAAATAGTAAAAAAGGGTGGTAAGTTGATGAGGAATACGTTTGAACCATAAACATATGTACTGCAGAAGTACTTTTAAATTCGAGAAGTCAAAGTCATACAAGATTGGCCTAAACCAAGAAATGGTCGTCCCGATCTTGCTTCGGTCACAAAGGAAGGAAAAGGGTTGGTCTTAGGAAGAAAAGCAGATAAAGTGTTGAAATCCGAGTACCGGACTCGGTTAGGTGTGATAGGTGTTTATTGCTATGAAGGATTCTCTATGTATCACTGAGATAAGGCCTTGATGAAAATTAGATGATAATTCGTATGTTAAGTTTGTTCTCATTTCAATAGATTAAAGGATCCATTTATAATAGCAGTAACCGTTCACCCTAACCTCCTAGGAAGTGGTAGTTGTGAAGTAGTGGTGAAGTGGAGGTGATGGAGACTGTGTTGAAAATTGTGTCCCACTTTTTAGGGAGTGGACAGTTATACACCCATCACGCCTCTACTTAGCTAACCGCCGCACACTCCAGATACTTTCCCGTAATGAATGTATTACTACAACGTACCTCGTACCCCACCCCCACCCCCTTTATGACATCTTTGATGTCTCGTATGATTTTAATAGAAAACACTACTTAGTGTGAAGTCAAGATGTGACTTTCTTGGTAAAGTTGACTTATGACTTGTCATGCCTGGTTAGACATAAACAATGAGTCTTGATGAGTCCGAAAAGACTAGTGAGGCTCAAAAGGAGCACGCGGACTGAAAATAAATATGTGTTTATTTAGATCGCATGTCAAGACTCTGATATGCTCAGGTGAGCAGTGAGAGTTGAGTAGGTTGAACACTCCATTTCATGTCCTCAACGAGAGGTGATGGATGATCATGAAAGATTGGGAAAGAAAATATATAAGTATTGAAATGGACAAGCATATGTAGCATGACATATGTGTGAATTCATATGAAATAAGATATTTCTGGCCAGACGTTATGGTAAGCCATCCATGGTCAGTCGTATGTCATATATGTCTTACTTTTTTAGTTACAAGTTGTAATTCATATATGGTCAGTTGAAATTAGTGTATGTTGGTGAGTCGAATTTTGAAGGCTATATGGGTTAGAACATATGAAGCATGTCATATGTGTCATTACCATATTTAAAAGAAGTCGTATATGCCTAATGGATAAACTTTAAGACATATCGCAACACTTAAAAGTGTGGTTCGCTGCTCCAAGCTCCCACGTTGCAATATTTTTTACAACGTATATATATATGTGGCATCCATTATAAGTGAATCTGTAATAGATATTGCAACGCTTGACAGTGTTGCCTGTTCTAGCCTCCTGCGATGTGACGGTGCTGCAACGCTTAGGAAGCGTTAAAAAATTTTAGGCGTGAAAGTCCATAGTTTATATACGACACTCCACATGTGTCGTTCACATGTTTGGGGAGTTTGGGGCAATAGTTGCTAGACCAACTTGGCTGGCCAAAGTTCGTCGACCAATAAAGGTGGGAGGCCAACCAACTTGGCCAAGTTGGTCAGTCACGATTAATTATGGCCGGCCAAGTTGGGAGGTCAAGACTCCTCTACCACAGTTGATATTTGTTGTTGACTAAAATTAGGGTATTGTTTATTTTAATCCATTGTTGGTAATTTGGTGCGACCAACCATTTGAGATAATTAACCTAAGCTTGGTCAGGGTAATGTCTATCCAATTAAGGTTTTGACACAAAATTGTGGCTGGCATAAATTGGCACAAAATTGACTTGATATGTAGACGTGGTCGTGATGTCCAATCAAGTATGCACGTGTGTGGCTTTCTATGTGCTTTCATACAGGTTTGTATGGACACTTTGATAAATCAATATTATTCAACTAAAGTTTGAATATTGATAATATAAAGCAATTCAAGGAATTCAGCCGGGGAATATAGCACTAGAGAGACTCACATTGTTCTATACTAGTGGACAATCCATCTAGGAGCGTGAAATTTATTATGTAAAAGTTATAGAATATCTGAGAGTATTGCAACAAGCACCAGCGTTATTCTAAGAATTTTATATGTAAATGGATACTGAGTTATACAGTAATCATGGTTGTATATATATTCAGAGTTCAGCCGGGTGAAACATTCATACGACTATATATATATATATATAAAGAGAGAAACATACATAGACACCTATCATGACTTAGTATATTCCTAAGACCTTGGCAAAACCCGTCATCAGCATTAAGTATCATTCTTAGCATGGAACGGTACCGTTGTGTAGTAAGCACTAGATGATGACATGATACGAAAATAAAATGATATAGCTTAGTTGTTAGATGTTACCAAAGATGTCACAATTGAACTTTCTTAACAGTTGTAGTGATGGAAAGGAATCCATGAGTGGTCGTCAATCCATCGTCGTAAGCTAATAGCAGCTAGGAAGCGTAGTCAAGATCATAGTCGGCTAGAGATTGTAGTCCGGTTGTCTTCAGGCCCATTATGGCCACGTGAATTAAAAAGGAATCCCTTCGGACCCTTCCCCTCGGATTTAGTGGAGTCTGGCCAAGTATATAAAAAGAGTGGTAGCTTCTCCTTCCCTTCTGACGCCACCAGCACAGCCTCCTCTTCTTTGACATCGCCAGCAATTGTTCCATCACCGAGGTCGAGCTCCAGACAGTAGTTAGCGAAAACAAATTGCATAAATATGATCAATTTTGAGGGAAGGTCAATATTAATAACCTAAAAAACAGATTTACAATTGTGATTACCAAAAATCTAGGCCTTTGGATCACAACCATCATAGTTTGCAACATAATGAAATCAAATATCTTAAAATGAAATCAACACATATTAACACTTAGAATATATTAGCAATAAGTACAAAAAATTGTAACATGAATCAACAAAAGTATTTAACATGGTTCGACAATCAAATTTTCTACATCCACGGGTAGTGAAGATTTGTATCATTTTTATTAATCCTTGTATGTTACAGAAAAAAATTATGCTATATGATTAAAGTCAAGTTAATCAAAGAACAACTATACTATGAAAATTACATACAAGTCTCATACATAAACTCTTTCCTCTGATCCTATGCCTTATGTCCAATTTTAATCAAAATTTTCCAGTCCCTATTCCTGTTTGAGAGTTTGGTATTTATAGCCAATTTCATGTGTCCCTCCAATCTAACTTTCCACCTATTTGTTCTTATCCAGTCTTTGGGGCGAAGTGTAATCCCGCAAGACATATTTGTGTTCCCACAAGATTCGATTTGCGTACTTCATGTTTTCCTTGGTTTCTCGCTTAGTATCACGCACCTCCTCTGCGGATTTACACTCAAGTTGTTGTTTCTGGATTTGGATGAACGTTGCATACTTATTTGAATTATAGAATGTCTGACATGTGGCTATTGAAAGTGACTTGTCATGCTTTAGTTTCTTTTGTTCCGCATCCTGCACAGCTGAAACGTGTCTCTCATGCATCGATGTTTGTCAGTTTCCTTTACTGTGTCAAGCTTTCCCGCAACTTCTGTGTCAGTGAAGCAATAAAGCTATCTGTTTTGAGCAGTGTGCCATACTTTCCCGCAACCCATGTGTCGATCATGCAACGAAGCTGTCTGTTTCAGTACTTCTTATAAAGCTTTGTTTTAGTGTTTTCTCGTTTTATTATAATCTGATGCTCCTTCCATAGTATTGGACCACATGTAGTTTGGTATTTAATACCCCCACAATTTGCGCCCTTTTTTCTTTTGAATTTTGACACTTGGTAAAAAAATAAAAAGAAAAAATAATTATTTCCCTTTCGACTTTCACACTTGCAATAACTTCTCTTCCCACGTTTAACTTTACTTTTTCCCGATTTTTACACTAGCAAAAAAAATTCTCCCCACGTTTCTGTCAGTTGGCAGTTTCGAGGAAATCAAATCTCTGATAAAGTTTGTCTCTCTTTCAGTTTTCGACGGTTCGTCAGTTTCAGTCTTCTCCTATTTAATGTTAGTCACACTCTTCAATTCATTTTTTATATCCTTTGTCTTCTTCTTCTTAAAGTTTTTGTGTTTTTCGTTCTTCTGAACTTTTCAAAGATTCCTCTGTTCCTTTTCATTCTCCTAAACTTTTGCGATTAAGGATTTTTGCATCGGGATCAAGTTTTCGTTTTGTTCAATCATCATATCTTCTTTCTGTCTTTTACTTGGTTACAAGTAATCCTCTTAACTTTTTCCTTAATGTATTTGTTCATTTATCAGCTTCTGAATCTTTTAGAGTACTCAGTGATGATGATGATGTTGATGATGTTCTTGTTTATCTGTTTATTATTTATTGGAGTGAATGGTGATGATGATGATATTTTTTGTTTTGAAGTCTGGTTGTTTATATCATGATATTTTTCTTTCCTTGATCATAAAATTGTTTATCGGTCTGTATTTTGATTCAATGTACATCTTATTGTTCTTCTGCTTTGTAACATTTCTGCTTTTGATCATGGTATACTAGTTTTTTCTTGTTTTCTTATTTTTTTTCTTGCTTTTGATCATGGTGCTCGCTAAAAGCGATTTCTTATTTTGATTGGCCTGAAGTTGGTTGCTTAAGTTTTTTAAGCTACCGAACCTTTTACTCTCTAAAAGCGATTTGTGATTTAGGAGCTATTAAAATACCTAGTTGATAGATACATAAAACAACTTAACCTGAAGTTAGTTGCTTAGATTTTTAAGCTACCAAACTGTTTTGCTCCCTAAAAGCCTGAAGTTGGTTGCTTATATTGTTAAACTACCAAATTATTTTGGAATTCTGATTCTAATTGGCCTGAAGTTGGTTGATTAAGTTTATAAACTACCAAATTACTTTGCCCGCTAAAAGCAAATTCTGATTTAGATAATCCCAAAATGTAATTATAATTAAAAATTAATACTAGACGTAATCACTAATTAAGATTATATAATTATAAATGAAAAATTCTAATTAAGATTCTACAATTATAATTATAATTATCCATTTTTAATTGAGATTAAAGTAACCAAAATATCTTAATTAACTTCTAATTAAGATTCTACAATTATACATATACTAATATGTACTTAAGTATCCCCACCAATTACATCGCTAGCATCGTCGTTCTCGTCTTGCAAATCATCACCAGTACGTCTATCTTCAACTTCATGTTTGTCTAGGGAAGATGGCATAGGTTGACAACAAGATCTCGTTTTTGTTTTGTTGCTGAAATAGTAGGAGACGTGAGATATACCAGAAGATGTCTGAGAAATCCAACTGAAGTTGATAGTTGGTCTTCAGGTAACTCCCACAAAAAAGATCATCAACTATTTAAAACCACAACATCATACTATTACTAAACAAAATTTTCTACTTCATGATACAAAAATTGACTGACCTGTAAGGGGACGACAATAAAAGGAATGAGGATTGGTGTAAAAACAACATAAACTAGTCCAAGCAAAAAATACAACTGTATTCGAGGTTCATTAGAAGCAAAGTCCACGCTACCAGCATCCATTGAAACTTCCTAGAATGAGGTGTCTAATCATATGAACATGGAAAGATGATGATATTACCTTTACCATGGCAGAGCAAAATTAGCAATGATGCAACTCAACTTCACAACCATGTTTTTGTAACTTCCTATATTGTCAAACTGTTTTGAAACTTTGCACATGGTACTGATTGATTTTTGATCATTTAACATTTGTTCCCTTAGTGTCTGAAACATAAATTATAACAAAGTAAATGAGAAAGTTTAATTCCAAGTGAGAACTACATTAACATTCATAGTCTTCACCTACTTCGCTACTAGCATCGTGCAAGCTCCTTTATGACATTGTTGCCAAATGCACATGCTTCATCCTCCTACATACGCTCAATCACCTGCACATATATTCAACAAGTTAATAACATTGTGTTGTGAACCATCTCATTTTTTCAAGGGTCTGTTCCGCAACCAAGAAAAGTGTTTCTAAAGATTATGAGAACCTAGGATGGCCAATACATAAACCATAGTGGCATTCTAAAATAACAGGGGGTAGTGATGATGCAGCAATAGAGAGGTGGTGATGGTGAGGCATTAGTGGTGAGCAGAAAAATAGTTCTCACGAGATCTTCTCTCCATTGTAGAACCAAATTCACTAAGGTTTTAAATTTAGGTGCAACACAGAGAAATAAAACATCAAATACCTCTAAGAAAGTACCAATCTCGAATCCATACAGCCTAGTGACAAAAGTGGTGATGGAACCATCATACAACAGAGCAGACTTGATGCTTGATATTGGTGAATCTTGTCCATGGACTGCACTTAGTTTAGAGTGGAGAACCTGCCATTATAAACACAGTTACTAGCGATTAATTGAAAGATCCAGTAAAGAAATGGTATGTTAAGTTGTTAACTGAAAACATCTTTCGAATGAGAAATCAAATAACGCGTTAGCAGTTCACACCTTTGCGACACGGGTAAGACTTTTACAAGAAATATCCACACCAACGATTTGTTGGATAATCCAATAGAGAATCCAAAAGCGCACCTGATCCGCACCCAAAATCAACCTATGAAATAAAAGCAAAAAACTTGACTGGATAACAAAACTCTATAAGAAACACAGAACATTAATAGGTATGAGATTGGGATAATATTACAAAAATATCAATGGTATGTAAAATTACCAATGTCGCAGCACAGGACTCATTGATGTGTTTCACTGCATATTCAACCCGTTGCTTCGAAAGAGAAGGGCTAAACAATGACTGTTCCATTCGATCCTCCGACGGCTCTTGTACCCGCACAATAAACTGATAAAGTACTTCAAGGCACAGTCCTATGAAAAGAGAGATAAGATTTGTCAGGATAAAGAGAAGAACATTCAGAAATGCCTCTACTAAATATGATAGACTTAGTTTTACATGCACAAGTGAAGAATTCACATGATTATACTCGTGAAACTAAAAAATACCGTAAACAAAAAACTAGATGAAGCAACAAGACTTTGTAGGCTCATCATATTTTTGTAGGGACAAGGTGATTTTCACTATCAAAACCACACATAGAGCTGACATGAAACAGAGGAATTAATAACAACAGAGACATAAAAGAAAAAAAGAAACTCACTTAAAGATGACGATGCTGATAATAACAGGCTTAAAATGATGCTGATAGTAACAGGCTTATAATGATGATGATAATAACAATGAGAAGCAAAACCAATTATAATAAAATTCCAAGAAAATTTAATTAAGACTAACTAAAATTAAATAAAACCTAAATTCAGATCTATTCTCCTCCTTCACACCACTACCACCCCTAATCAAAAATCACACATAAAATTCCTCCACCAAAAGAAGTAGATCTGAAGATATTATAACTAATAAGATAAATAAGAGAAGAAAAAAAGAAACCTAAAAGGAGTAAAATTTTGATCTAAGAGTGGTACCTCTCCTCCCTACTACTGAACTATGTTTCTGATGATCTTCTTCATGAACAAGCATCAATGAATTCTGAAGTCACACTTACAAAATAAACTAAACCCTAACATGTGATTAAAATTAAAAAAAAAAAAAAAAAAACTATACAATTTAACCATTTAACCAAAATAGAAACAAATTCAATAAAAGAATAAAAACCTAACTTTCACTTGCATAAAACAATGAAAAAAATTAAAGAAAATTAAGCATAATGCTTCAAACCCTATATTTCAACTCTGAAAAATCATCATAGTTGAATATATAATTAAAATAAAATAAAATTGTTCTTCAATAAACCCATTATTCCAGAACTAAAATGCTCTCGCATTCAATAACACGGAAATTTTTTAAACAAAAACCAATTTCAGCGTTCAGGGATCATAAGAGTCGAAATTTCACTTGATTGAGTGTTGTAATTGAGATCTACTCTAGGTTTAGTAGAGTTTAATGATCGGTGAAGGTGGGTTTCGTTATGTTTGTAAATGAGAAGATGCAGAGGGAGGCGGCGATCCAGAGATACAGAGAAGATGCAGAGGGAGGCGGTGAAGGTGGGTTTGGTTTTGTTTGATATGAGTTACGTTACGAGAGAAAAAAAAGGGGAGAGAGGAAATTTGGAAAATGAAGCAAAAAAATTTGGCTTTGGCTTTTGTATAGATATTTTGAACGGTGGATAAGGTTGCTCATACGGATTGTAAATTTTTTTGGACAGTGGAGATTATGTTTGGGACTCTCATACGGATTGAGAAAAGTGTGTGAGTAGTATGTTTTTTTTTTTTTTGTGTTAAAACGAACTCGTGCGTTAGGTTTATTTATCAACCTTCGATATAACAAAAATCCAAAGAATAGTAAAAATTATAATGATTGAGGATATTTTTATTGA
Source organism: Papaver californicum (assembly GCA_023531435.1). Classification (NCBI taxonomy): domain Eukaryota; kingdom Viridiplantae; phylum Streptophyta; class Magnoliopsida; order Ranunculales; family Papaveraceae; genus Papaver; species Papaver californicum. The sequence goes on along the minus strand of JAJJMC010027962.1, from coordinate 3,258,813 downwards.
CCTTCGATTATACATAAATTTTGATTTTGAATATGTAAGAATGAATCAGAAAAATAAGAAATGAATTCGATAATTGTTATTGACTTTCCACTAGACAAGAATAGGGGATAAGTATAGGGTTCCAAACGCCTTATATGTGATGTCGAACACTGAGAAGGATTCATTTTGTAGACTTTTGAAGCAAATTAAGGTTTCAGACGGGTATGCATCAAACATTTCTCATTGTGTGAACCTTAAAGAGCTGAGGCTTATAGGTATAAAAATTCATGATTGCCATGTTAAATCAAACGTGCATACGGTTTATTTATCAACCTTCGAATTACAAAAATTTAAAAAATATTATATAAATTATAATAATTTTGGATATTGTATCAATCTTCGATTATACATAAATTTTAATATATGAGAATGAACCAGAGAAATGAAAAATACATTTGAGAATTGTCCTTGACTTTCGATTAGACAAAGTTTTTAAGTCCAATGATGGTAGATTTAGGGTTTTGATGGAGATTCCGACTTAGGATAAGTGGTCATTAAAGATATTATGACGAGCATCGGTAGGTTTAGGATTCCGGTGAAGTTTTCGACTTAGACGAATAGGTCATTTAGGATAATATGACAAACATCCATAGGTCTGGAGTTCCTATGAAGATTCCAACTTAATGGAAAAGGTTATTAATCAAAATATGACAAGAACAATATCTTTAGATTTCCAATGAAGAGGCCTACTTATTCTGAAGTAGAATATGACAAAACATGGTATCTTTAGAGTTTTGGTGAGGACTCTGACTTATTTTTAAGCAGAATATGACAAGAAGTGGTATATTTTGAGTTCCAGTGAAGATTCTGACTTATTCTGAAGCATAATATGACAAGAAGTGATATATTTAGAGATCCGGTGGGGTTTCCTCGTATTGATGGGATATACTTATCAATTTCTTATATTATCTACCATTTTAACCGAATGTTTATCGAGCTTAGTCAATTTCACCCGTGATATATTAATTTTATCTATATCGCTCGATCTCACTCAACTTCTGTGAATTCCATGACAATTTCACCCAATGTCGGTCGACCTCACTCAATTTTTATAGGATTCAATCGATTTCTCCAGTTTAACTCAAATTGAATTTCCACCGATTTCACTTAATTTCGCTTGTTGTCGGTCAATTATACATAGTAGTTGAAAGCCAAAGCTTCTCGACAAGGATCTCGGTGTACAAGAAAGTTTTCAAGTTTCATGTAGTGAAAATATTGTGTGGGGGTATAATAAAGTTGTTATCCTTAATGGTGTTTTGTTTTGGAATGAAGGTTGGGATATATTGTTAATTTACAATCTCAATCAGAACAACAAAAGTGATGGACATCCACCGCTCTCTTGGATAGACACTTAACACAGGTGATCTTTGCATATCTACCTATTATAGTTCTGAATCTCACTGGAACTAAAAAACCTAACTAAAAGGACATTATCATCAAAACTAAATAGGACAAATCCAAAAATATTTATGGAATTGAATCATGTAAGAATATCCAATTAGATTGAACGATTTTTAGAGTCAGATGAATTTGTATATGTATATATGAATAAATTCATGTGAAGTTCTAAGGATGTCGAATTATGTCGAATATATGGATGACACTAGGTTACTCAATTTCTTTCGTATTCCATCGATTTTTACGGTTATCTATCGACTTTGTCGGGAGTCCGTTTCCCCACTTTCACTCAAATTAGTTCAATTTTGGTGTATTTTCTTAATCCTACATTTAAATTGAACATAAATTCCTCTAATTTCGTTACAATTCAACTTTGATTTGCGCAATTTAGGTTCTTCGTGGGCCCCTCAAAGCAATAGAGACGATTTACCCAAAATCTGAACATGTTAATACACAAATGATAAAACTAAATGAGATCGAAACAATTTGAGTGAAATTGAGTAATATTGAAAAATAAAGAGCAAAATTGAACGAGACTGACTAATTTAAAGTGAAATTGAGTGAGACAAGTGAACACATTAAGCGAAATTTAGTGCATTCAACTAAAACCAAGTTATATTGAAGGATACTAAATAAGATTAAGCAATACTGAGCGAGACTGATGAATATTATATGGAATAGGACGAGGTCAATCAATATTGAGTTCGAACTCACTAATTAATCTTCGATCTATTTTGAATTCAGTCATTTTTGTTCTATTTCACTAGAAATCATTCAATGTTTCATCAATCTCACTTGAGTTCATTCAATTTTCATCAATCTCACTAAAATTCACTCAATTTTTTATCGAACTGACTTGAATACACTCAATTTTGATCGATCTTACTCAAATTATATCAATTTCACTCGATCTCACTCAGATTGATTGAATTTTATTCAATCTCAATCAAACTCATTCATTTTTTTATCGATCTAACAAATCTAACGATATCAAACTATGGCAAGTCATTGATCCGTATGTACTCGTCTAAATGTTTCAAAATTCCACTCTTTATTGTCTCACCAAAATCAAAAACCCAAAACTTCTCTGAGTGTTTAATTTACCCTAAATCGAAACCCATCCTCAAATCTTCATTTGAATGATTTTTGGAGATGATGGAAATTCGGTTTGAATTGATAGGTAACCATATAAACCCTTGAAATGTAGGATAAATCTAGTGAGGTCGAGCGGTATTGGATAAGATGAATAGATAACATGTGAAGTTGACTAAGATCGATAGACATTCGGTTAAAATGATGGATAACTAGAGAAAATGATGGTACTAAGCTAATCTTTAGATTTCCATAAATCGATCAAGTTGCTGGGCCGGAGATAAGAATCGTTCAGAATAAGTCGGAGTGTACACTTGAACTCTAAAGATACCACTTCTTGGCATATTCTGCTTCAGAATAAGGGGTCTTCCCCGGAACTATAAAGATACCACTTCTTGTCACTTTCATATTGAAGGTTGAAAATAAACCGAACGCACGAGTTCGTTTTAACACAAAAAGAAACACACATACTACTCACACACTTTTCTCAATCTGTATGAGAGTCCCAAACATAATCTCAACTGTCGAAAAAAAATTGCAATCCGTATGACCAACCTTATCCACCGTTCAAAATATCTATACAAAAAGCCAAAGTAGATTGTTTCTCTTCATTTTCCAAATTCCCTCTCTCTCTCTTTCGTTTTTCTTTCTAACCCTAACACACTCTCCGCATCCTTTCTCTATCTCATCTCCATTTCCATTTCTCTGTAACTCATCATAGGATAAACCCTAAACTTATCAGAGTATTTCAATTGTTGGTGGTGCTGATGGGACAAGTCCAGCAAAAATAAAAGCCTGAGTTCAACCTTTAAAACATTTACTTTGTGCTTTGATTTGTTTTTGGTGGTAATTGTATTTCCTACTCTTTATTTAGATATCTTGTTCTTGTAAAACTGATCCTTTATAAAAGAGTTCAGTTACTCTTTTTCTTTTTCTTCTTTTTATTCTTTTTCTTCTTTTTTTTCTTCTTCTTCTATTCCAATTTGGAAATTTGATTTTCTAATATGGGTTATCTGTTTTTGCAGATTGATGAGAATGTGCAAAGAGAGATTATGAACCATAGATATTTATAACATCCCAATATTGTTAGATTCAAAGAGGTGGGCTTTGTGAATTTATGTGTTGTTTCCTGTAAATTTTACCGATTAGAATCTGGTGATTCTTATATATAATTTTTTGTACTTAACTGTGAAGTTCCCAGATCTTGTGAGAGTCCTCAATTGAGAAAAATGATGCTTATTAACCTGTGGAAAGGTAATTTCGAGTCTATGTCTTTCTTGAATATTAGGGTGTTTGTTTTATGCTCCTCAATTTGGATTGAGTTTTGATTTGGGTGTTGATCTTACAAAGGATATTTGAGTTTTCTAAAGTGGGTTTCGACAGTACTAGCTCATTTTGTGATTGACTTGGATTTTGTTCCTGATTTTTCCTCTGTAGTTGTTATGTAATTCAAACGCTGTAAAGAAAAAAGTAATGGAAGTTAAGATTCAAGTCTTTAACTTTTTGCATACCCAGAAGCAGGACTGCAGTTGTTATGTAATTGAAACACTGGGATATTAACTTTTGGAGTGAAAGACTGCGCGAGTCTAAGTATGAGTACATAAATGAGGTAAGTCTAATGGGTTGTGCAATTTTCTTTTTATAAAAGTTGATCAGTACTCTGCGTTAGGTAAATTTGTTCGTCACTAATTAATCTCTTGTTTTAAATAACAGGAAGAGTTGCGCCCATACTTTTCATTGCCAAAGGTGTTATGGATGGCTTCTTCGATCTTGTAAAGAGGCTGTTTGATATTGATATTGAGGAAGTTGATGGCCTAGCTCCATTAATATCTTCTTGTTCCATTTTTCATTCTTTGTTTGCTTTGAATACCATTTATTATTTGTGCACATCCCACTGATATGCTTTACTTCCAGGTCTGGAACGATGATGTTAGATTTTACCGGATCAAAGATTCCTTAGGCAATCCTATTGCATATTTTTATTTCGATCCATATTTCCATCCGTCTGAAAAAAATGGAGGGGCATGGATGGGTGAAGTTGTTGCAAGAAGTCGTGCTTTTGCACGTGATGGTTCCTTTGTTAGATTGCCTGTTGATTATGTGGTGTGCAATCAATCACCTCTACTAGGGGATAAGCCAAGCCTTATGACATTTCGTGAGGTATAAACTCCCATTCAGCCAATTTATTTTGTTTTTCTTCTATAGAGACTGACAAATCACGAACCCAACTGCATAGATCTTGTTATATATTTTTGTCCACAGCTATCTTGCAATCAGGATTTTTTCTAAATAAATACAGGTTAAGATTCTTTTTGCATGAGTTTGGGCATGCACTCCGGCATATGCTCACCAAGGAAGACGAGAGTCTGGTTTCTGGTATGCGGGGGTATAGAATGGGATGTTGTTGAACTTCCTTCTCAGTTCATGGAGAATTGGTGTTACCAGAGGTGATTGTAAATCTTTCAAGCCATTCTCAAATAGTTTTTTATGGCTCATCGCAGTTTGTTTCTATCGCTCATTCAGGTAGGTCTGGTGGTCATGTACCTTTACCTGATGCTACAAGAATACCTTGTTAAGCCTTGATAAACACTATGAGACTGGAGAGTTGCTCCCAGAAGAATTTTATTTGAAACTCCTTGCAGCAAAAACGTTTCGTGCAGGCTCGAAAAACCTTCGCCAGGTTAGTTAATTGGTACTCAATTAACTTAATTTGGTTTCAATTCAGAAGTTTGTAACGACTATCATCGATTCTAGTATCTCCTAACAATTAGCAGTGATCTGAACTTCTTATAACATGATCGCACATTTATTCTGGAATCGTTTATTATCATTTTGCAGATATTATTGGCAGGTACTGATTTGGAGATGCACGTTAAGTACATTCCTGGTGGTGCAGAATCCAGTTTTGATATTTATCGAAGAGTGAGCGAAAAGACTCAAGTTATCCAACCACTGCCAGAGGATAGATTTCTTTGTGCTTTCAATCATATATTTGCAGGTGGATACGATGGATATGCAGCAGGATACTACGGTTAAATGGTTTGTTCTTTCTTCTCGACTCAAAAATTGATCTTGTCATTCTTTCACATGCAATTTAATTGAGCTCACAAATCATATTCAGGTCATCTGTAGTAAGATTATCTGAGAAATCAATCACCTGAATATGTTAGATGGGCTACGGTCATTTCTTCTAATAAGGTTTAATACCATATAATTATTCAAATTTTGCAGTGAGCCGAGGTGTTATCAGCTGATGCTTTCTCAGCATTTGAGGATGCTGGGTTGGACAATGAAAATATAAGTGATTTAAAATATAATACTACCTTACCTATGTCTTTAAAAAAGAGATACTACTATTATAGATTAAAATAAAAATGTGATGGTATCTGTTTTACTGGGATATAAGAAGTAGTAATAATTTTTATCAGTGTTACCGTGCATGGTTTAAAATTTATATCCTTCTAAGAGAGAGAGAAAAAAAAAGAAAAAAAAAGCTAAGTTTATTATTATGTTGTTGTTTCTCAATCCTGTAAATTTGTTTGCATCTTACAGGCCGATGATTGAAAGTATAATACTACATATGTCCTATGAAAAGAGACACTTTTATCTTTTGATGTACTAGTATGAGTTATGTCAACTTTTGTTTTCCTGCCTTGATTTCTTTTTTGTGTATTTACGTTTTTAAAAGTTAGTTACTTTGTAGTCCTGAATACTGAGAATGTCTTTGATTTCATTTGAACCAACACTGTTACATTACACTATCCAGCCAAAGTTCCTTTGAATCAAAAGTTCTGGCAGTTTTGCAGAACTTTTGTATTTCGAATTTAACATGTTTCTCTTTTTTATTTGTTCACTGATATGTAGGTAATAGACATGCTTCTGTTCAAGGGGATGGAAAAACTGAATAACATTGTTGAACATGTGAAACAACGGCATCATATCATTGGGAAGTATGTGATGGGGAACGAAGGACTTGTGCAGGATGTTGGGACCAAGGATCAAAAAGTCTCTGACTTCCTTAAGAAGTTCTACACCACCAACTACTTCTAAATATGAGAACAGGACCTAACCCATCCTGCTTGTCCGGCTTCTCCTATATTTTGTCCTGGCCAATATCGGATTACATTTTTTTTTGTTTTTCTTTTGTCCTGTAAACTTCAGGAATAAAATCAAACACTTGAAACTCTTGTTTGTGTTTCATCAAAAGCAAAAAGAAACTTTTGTCCGTCACGTTTTATGTGCTCAATCAACTTTATTTCTGATTCACCTTCAGGTTGCTTGTTTGATTTTATTTGGTACGATAACTGAGATAAGTCGGACTGAGTACAGAAGATATGATCAAAACTTTGTATTTTTTTACAACGAATTTCTACTTGTTAAGGAAAATTTGTAGATAAATTGCTATCAAAAGATAAAATAGAACTGATAAACACACTTAAACAAAAAAAAGTTATAACCAAATTATAGTCAATTTAGTTGATTCATGTTAAAAAAAAAATTAATTTGTGCATCCAAACATTTGCTCATAGTGAATCAAAACAATGATTTGAACGAGTTTTCATGTTTCCATGACAAATCCTAATAAGATTGTTGGATTAATACTAAGATCTCAAATGTCTACTTCAAAAACTGACTTCTCTTTTGAAATGGTGGTGGCGGCTTAACCATAGTTGCTGGGAGAGGTTTTACAAGTAATTCATTTTTTGGTTGCTACGAGTATGTGCCTCAAAGTAAAGAGCTACAGCACTTTTCTAGATGCTATATAGATTACTTGAAAAAAGGATCCAGCGATCAAACACATATGGCCATGACTAAAAATTAGTTGACACAGCTTTAAAGCAGCCCAACTATTTGGCAGTTGCAAGTTTTGTAGCTTAAACACTTAAAACGACTAAAATATTGGGCTTTTGCTAACATTTAGAGCAACCAATTAATTTTCTGTTGCTACGAGTAGGTGCCTCAAAGTATAGAGCTACATGAGCACTTTTCTAGATGCTATATAGATTACTTGAAAAAAGGATCTAGTGATCAAACACATCTGGCCATGGCTAAAAATTAGTTGACACAGCTTTAAAGCAGTCCAACTATTTGGCAGTTGCAAGTTTTGTAGCTTAAACTCTTAAAGCGACTAAAACATTGGGCTCTTGCTAACATTTAGAGAAACCAATTTATTTTGATGTTGCTACGAGTCTGTGCCTCAAAGTAAATAGCTACATGATCATTTTTTTAGCTGATATAAAATTACTTGAACAAAGGATCTAGCGATTAAAGACATTTTTTCGTGGCTAAATAAAAGTGGACATAGGTTTATAGCCGCCAAAATTTCTGGCAGTTGCAATTTTGGATGCTTGAACTCTTAAAGCAACTAAAATTCTGAGCTCTTGCTAAGATTTCGATCGCTTAAACCGTTTTTCTTGTAGTGTTACTATTCCTAAATGAGATTTTTTGTTTTTTCTTTTTACATTTAGATTCTTCATGCTGAATTGATAGAGGAAAGAGTTAAGCTTACTGTTGCAACCTATGCTAACGAATATTTCTCACTATGCACTGCAGATAAAAGCCAAGGTTATTTGGGATACTCTTCCTTTACTTGATTTCCATTTCTTATCTTTAGCTGCATGTTAATTCAATGAATGATCACTCACGCACTGTTTTTTATGATTACTGGTAAACAGATGCTTTGTGGCTTTTCTACAATGTCTTATACAGCACTTCAGGATCTCCTCCACAAAGAATGGATCCATAGAGGAGGCAGAACCTGAGTTTCTTCTTTCGGAATCCGTGGACTTTATAAAACGTTTGGACACAAATGTGAACATGATGGACGAGGAAGTTCAGAGTGATATTAATAAACAGAAGGAAGAAAAGCTCACACATCTCGAGAAATTTCACCATGATCAGAATGATGTCCAGGCTGATAACTTTGATGAAAAGAAGAAAGAGTTCGAGGTATCACTAAGAAATCATGTAAATGCTAGACCGTTTTTTATTTTTATTTTCAGCTGATACTAATCTTTATTTCGTTTTCTGTTTTCTTTCTCATCTTATAGGAGCTCAAGCTTACAATCTCTTCCGTGAAAACCCAGCTGCTTTCGCTAGCTAAACATTCATCTACTTGTAATAGGACATTGCGGGATGTAGAGGATCGAGCAACCTCAAAGCTGGGAGTGGTATTCTTTAAAGTGTTACGTGAAATCGAGGTAAACTGAAATTTTATTTATATTGTAATTATTAATTATTTGTATTATTTGTATTATAATACAAATCGAGGGTGTGTTTGATCTATAATTATTTGTATAATTGATGACTCAGAATGATCTTGCAAAGGAGTGGTCGGGGGAAACTCAACGCATGGAGGAGCAAGTCCTGGTCCGTAAAGAGAAGGAAAACTCCAAGAAGACTATGAGGGAATAATTCCAAACTACACGTGTTCAACAACTATTGAAAAAGTAACGAATTATGATGGGATGAGAAGCACTGAAACAAAATCCTTTGGGAAGTACTGAAACAGACCTCTGAAAATTCGATAAGATTTGAAACTGATAACATCGTTGCATGATCGACACGTGGGTTGCGGGAAAGCATGACACACTTCTCGAGGCAGATAGCCTTGCTGCCTGACTGACACCCAAGTTGCGGGAAAGCCTGACACAATAAAGGAAAATGATGAGCATCGATGCATGAGAGACACGTATCAGCTTTATAGGTTGCGGAACAAAAAGAACTAAAGCATGACAAACCACTTTAGAGGGTCACGTGTCAGACATGCTATGATTCTAATAAGACCGCAACGTTAATCCAAATCCAAAAACAACAACTTGAATACAAGTTCGCAGAAGGGTTACGGGACATCAAGTGAGAAACTAAGGGAAATGAGCAATACGCATGCTAAGTCTTGCGGGATTGCACTTCGCTCCAGAGAATGGATAAAAACAGATACGTGGAAAGGTAAATTGGGAGGACCGATCAAATTGGCTATAAATACCAAGCTCATAAACATGAAAAAAGACTGAAAAATCTTGAGAAAAATTGGACATAAGGCATAGAATCAGAGCAAAGAGTTTAGGTATGGGACTTGTGTAAATTTTTAGTTCAATTGTTCTTTGAATAACATGATTATAATTTTATAGTATATCATTTTTCTGTAACTTATGATAATGAATAATAAAAATGATACAAATCTTTAACACCCGTGGATGTAGACAATTTGATTGTCGAACCACGTTAAATATTTCAGTCAATTCATTTCTTTTTCTGATTGATTATCATATTCTAATTGTTAATATGAGTTGATTTTATTATAAGATATCAAACTTTACTATGTTTCAAATTTTATTGGCTGTGATCCAAAGACGCAAGATTTTGGTAATCACAATTTGGCGCTAGAAACAGGGAGGTAGTAAAGAATTTATTCTACCTGTCCAAATTTTCATCTTTAAAATCTTGAATCTTGTTATGTTAGAAAACTCTTTTCCTTAAAAAATACTATGATTTAAAATAATATTGTAAAAACTTTACACATAGTTTTACTCCGAACTAATCAGTTGATGTTCATATAGATTTGGTCATTATGTTCATACACAATATTTCTTTATTTCATACTTCTCATATATGTAAAATTACCTAAGTTATTCTTTAACCATGGATTTGAAAATTTAGCTCATAAATTTTCATCAAAAATTGCGTTACGTTTATCTAGTTTTTGATTTTTGTGTTTAGCTAATTTTTGATTCTTATAACAGTGAAACAAATTTTGAATTGAATTTCCGAACTTGCTATTGATTTGTCTGCACTTGAACTTATAAAGCCTGAGGTAAATTAGAAAATTATCTAGTTTATCTGTGATATGTTAAATCTTAGCTAGATATTTTCTATCAATCAAATTGCTTTATATATTTATTACGATGTTAAAATCTTTTGAAACACATAACTTATTATTTGAACTCTTTTAGAATATTGATAAAGAAACTTCTACAACAACATAAGATTGAGCCAAGAAGAAATCACAATATCTCAAAAGGGATTACATAAATGGAAACAGTGGAAAATAGAACCATGCAAGGCCAAGATGTTAATACAGGAAATTTGGGGAGTCAGGCAATAGAGATTCCTCAAGAAAGGGAAATGGTGGAAGAATCACAAGGATCACAACCCATGAATGATCAAGTAAACAATCATGTAAATCAGACAACTAATCAATCATCTGAAGAAATATCTCAAAATAGTGTTGACCCCATTCATCAATTAATGGAAGAAATGAATGAGATGCGCAAGGAACAACAGACTTGTGCGGAAAAAATTACACTTTTGACCCAAGAAAACCAAATGCTCAAACAAAAAGCTCAGCAGGATACGGAAGCATCTATAACTAGAATACAGGTGCAAGAAGCAAGCTCCAATAGACCCGCAAGAAGAAAAGCAAAAGTCAATAAAGATCAAAAAGAGTGACGGTAGTGGAACCCGCACGTCAGCGGTATGAGCCTGATAGATTAGATTTTGATGATTCAGAGTTGCAAAACAACAGATAGCAAAAATATTGCGAGGACATGGAACAAATGCGAGAAGAAATCAAAATTTTGAAAAATAAATAAGGAGGACGACTTGAAGAGGTATTAAAAGAAGCCAGAAGAACACCATTGGCACCACACCTTGCGTGTGCGTCAATACCGCATAAGTGCAATCTTCCCATCTTTGAATGTTATGATAAGACAAAGGATCCAACGATTCACCTAAAATACTAAAACCACATCATGACCCGATGGGAACGAGATGATGTTGTTATGTGTCGGTATTTTACGTCAAGCTTGAAAGGGACAGTTTAACATGGTATGATAATCTTCCGGAAGGATCAGTGCATTCTTACACACAATTGACCTGCAAGTTCCTAGAGACATACATGTATAATAAACCTGCAGACGCATGGATGTACAAGTTATTTTCCCTAGAATCATGGACAAAGGAGACCATCCGAGACTACACAGATCGATGGCAGACGATCTGTCAAGCAGTAGGGGATGTAACTCCAAAAATTGCTATTAACTGCTACAAATGGGGGATAGCCAACCGAGAAATCCCACTCTTTGTTGATATTCATGGAAAAAATCCGAAAACCGAAGGGGATCTCAGGGATATTATTGAAAAATATGCAAGATTGCAGGATATTCAAAAGCAGCATCCGAGAATAATATCTCAACATCAGAGGGTTGCCAACAAGGCAAATTTTGTAGAACCATCAACAAGTTCCGGAAAGAGGGTTGCGGGAGAAAATCCTGACATTGAATCAAAACGAGGTAAGACAGATGATGAAAGAAAGTTTAACCGCCAATTTGAGGAGCGAGTTTTCACTAAACTCAACACCCCTTACCCACAAATTCTAAATGCAATTAAGAATAGACAAGATTTTCATTGGCCATGGAAAAAAAGGAAAGCAACCTTCACACACACAGAATTCGAAGGAGTACTGTGAATTTCATTGCTATCAGCGCCACTCCACAAGCCGATGCAGGAATTTAAAGATGCAAGTTCAAAATTTGATTGATAGGGGGAAGATGAAAGAATTTATTTATTTTCCCAATCCTCCACCAAGGCTCAATTTGGGAAAGACTGTAAATATTCCGCAAAATGACCAAACTATAAATATGATTTCTTATTCTGAGTCAGGACAATCATATATGAGTGTATCTATCGATAAGAAGCTACATAAAAGGGTTCGCATTCATGAAGTCTTTAAAGTTGCGGGAAAAGTTACTGAAACATGGGAAGAATGGATGGCTTCCCCGCTAACTTTTTCAGCGGACGAGGTTGATCAGGAGATTGAAACGCACAATGATCCGTTGGTGCTTACTCTACCAGTATCTGGATGGAATGTCAAGAAAATTCTTATGGATGGGGGCAGTTCTCTTAATGTATTATTTTATGAAACCTTCCATAAAATGGGATTAAAAGATGATCAGCTTACACCTTTTTGCTACACAATCTATGGGTTTTATAGAATAGCCCCAAAACCAAAAGGGGAAATTTTACTCGATGTAACGGCTGGACCAATAAGTATTCTGACTAAATTCAGTGTAGTGGAGGCTCCATCTCCATATAATGCCATCATTGGTAGACATTTGGTCCATCAATTGAAAGGGGTAACCTCAACGTATCACCAATATTTGCGATTCCCGACTCCGCAAGGGGAGATGGAGATAAAAGGAGATCATAATGTAGTAAAATCTTGTATTCTTGCAGAAATCCGCATGAATGAAGAATGAGTACAACAACAACAAAATAGGAAAAAATAACGAAAGATGAAGGCTAAAGAAGAAGCTCTAAGCCAATATATGATTAAGACTGCGGGAAATAAGGCAGTAAATGAAACAAATGAAAATACTTCACTGAAGGAAAGCACACCAAAAATTGATGAGGGTAGTCTTCCAGCATAGCAATTAAAGGTGCCTCCCACACTTTTAGGAAATCCCAAATCCACTTTTACAGCAATTGAAGAAGCCAAAAATATCAACATAGGAACGAAAGAACTCCCCAGAATGATTAAGATTGGAACGCTGATGGAAACAGAAAAGGAGCATAATTTGGTCACTCTACTTAGAGATTATGTGGATATTTTTGCATGGAAGATGGAGGACATGCCAGGCATCGATCCAAGTATTGTTCGACATGAGTTGCATATACATCCGGGTACTATACCTTTTCGGCAACGCAAAGTAGCACCCGAATATCATTTGTCAGTTGAAAAAAAGTTAAAAAAGCTCATGGATGCAGGGTTTATTCGAGAGGTGCGATATCCAACTTGGATTTAAAATATGGTGATTGTACCAAAAAAGAATGGGGGAGTAAGAATTTGCATAGACTTCACCAACTTAAACAAGGCATGCCCAAAGGATAGTTATTCGCTTCCCAACATTGATCAGTTGGTGGACGTTGTTGAAGGACATGAGGCTTTATCCTTCATGGACGGGTATTCAGGGTATAATCAGATTGCTCTAGCTGAAGAAGATCAAGAACACACTGCATTTTTCACTCCACACGGTTTGCACTGCTACACCAGAATGCCATTTGGGCTAAGAAATGCAGGAGCAACATATCAGCGGTTGGTAGACGTGATTTTTAAACCATGGATAGGCCGCACCCTCGAAGTCTATGTAGATGACATGCTGATAAAGAGTAAATTTTCAAAGGATCATTTACAAGACTTAAGAGAAATATTTGAAGTTTTACGAAAATTCAAAATGAAAGTCAATCCAGATGAATGCGTTTTTGGGGTTACGTCAGGAAAATTTTTGGGGTATTTGGTTACCAAAAAAGGGATTGAAGTTGATCCGGAAAAAATTCAGGCAATTGTTGATATGCCATCTCCAAGGAATGTTAACGAAGTACAGAAATTAAATGGTTGTTTGGCCGCACTCAGCAGATTCATTGCTAGATCATCGGACAGATGTAAGCCCTTTTTCGACACCTTGAAAAAGAAAAATAAATTTGTATGGAGGGAGAATTGTGAGCAAGCCTTCCAACATATTAAAGGTTATCTCGCCACATTACCTGCACTACAAAAGACAGAACCTGAAGAAGTGCTCGCCTTGTACATAGCCGCAACAGAAGATGTTGTAAGTGCGGTATTGGTACGAACAAATGACAAAGTAGAAAAACCAGTATATTACATCAGCAAAACTCTTAATCTTGCAGAAAGAAACTATACCAAAATTGAACAATTAATATTAGCACTGGTTTTTGCTACTCGGAAATTATGCACGTATTTTCTGACACATTATGTGCGGGTACCAAGAAAAGCTCCGCTAGAGTGTGTACTGAAGAATGTGGGAAAAGTAGAGCGAATAACAAAATAGAATGCACAACTGGAACAATTCCACATCTTATTTGAAATACAAACTGCATAAAATTCGCAAGTCCTGGCAGATTTCCTTGCGGATTTACCATTAGATGATGATTTTGAAATCCAAGGTTTTCACGGAATAGAAGATGATGATTCCCAAGATATTCTAAGTTCTGTAAATTCCCGCAGATGGGAAGTATTTGTTGATGGGTCACGGAATAAAGAAGGTGCGGGAATTGGAATTGTGATTACAACTCCAACAGGAGACCGAATGGTACATGCATTTCGACTTGAGTTCGGCGAACATACAAATAACATAGTGGAGTATGAGGCTGTGGTTCATGCTCTTCGGATCATAATTGAATTGGGGATAAGTGATGTGCGACTGACAAGTGACTCACAATTAATAATTCGGCAGGTTGAATTAAAATATCAAGCGCTTGATGAAGACCTAATGGAATACAAGAATCTTGTGCAAAAAATGGCGTTTCAAGTCCCAAATATAACCTTTCGGCATTTATCCAGAGATAAGAATCGCCATGCTAATGCATTAGCATTTATTTCTTCAATGATAAAAGATCAGAATACATCACCAGTTAAAATTAGGCGTATTTATGAATCATCAATTAAGTTGTGGGCAGTCGAAAACATGGAAGAAGAAGTTGGGGAAGATATTGAAGATGCAGCTGTTAAAGATGATACAAATTTTCCACAAAAATCAGAAAATATATTATCCGGAGAAGATTGAAGGATTTCAATACATCAATACTTGCAAGATGGGATTTTGCCTGCAAACACTAAAGAGGCAAGGAATGTGCAATCAAAATCTGTGAATTATCAGTTGCGGGATAAAATTCTGTACCGCAGATCCTTTTTGGGACCGTTACTTCGATGTTTATCACAAGAAGAAGGACAACAAATTTTCAAAGATATACATTATGAAGATGCGGGAAATCATAGTGGAAGACGATCACTTGCATTAAAAGCAAAAACGCAAGGATATTACTGGCCATTTATGTATACAGATGCGAAAAACATGGTAAAAAGATGTGAAGAATGTCAGCGATATGCGAAAAGAATCAAAGCTCTCGCAACAGAACTTAATTCCGTACGCATCCCCTTGCCATTTGCAAAATGGGGGATAGACATTGTTGGGCCATTAGTGGAAGGTACTCAAAAAAGAAAATATTTGATTGTAACCACATACTATTTCACTAAATGGGTTGAGGCCAAAGCTCTTGCACATATCAGAGATACGGATGTTTTCAAATTTTTATTTGAGAATATAATCTGTAGATTTGGAACTCCGGTAGCCATAGTTTCGGATAATGGACAACAATTACAAGGGAAAAATATCGATATGTTTTTCGAAGCATTCAATATTCAAAAGAATAAGTCCACTCCACTCTATCCACAAAGCAATGGACAAGCCGAAGCAACAAATAAGACAATTGTCGTGAATCTGAAGAAAACTCTAGATGGCCATCATAAACGGTGGTGTGAACAGCTTCATAATACATTATGGACATATCGCACAACAAGAAGAGAGTCCACTGGAGAGTCACCATTTCTTCTTACTTATGGAGCAAAAGCAGTTATTCCAACGAAAGTCATTTTACCCACAACAAGAATAGAATCATGGGAGAAGAACTTGAACTCAGACCTAATGCTTGAAAAGTTGGATGACTTAGAAGAAAGAAAAGAATTTACACTTCAAAAAATGGAAAATTATCAAAGAAGATTGGCAAGAGAATACAATAAAAAAGTGAAGTTGCAGAACTTTGTGGAAGGACAATACGTTCTACGGCAAATCAAGGAATACCAAAGGGATAAAAAAGCAGGAAAGTTTGCACCTACATGGGGAGGACCTTACATTATACAAGATATTGCGGGACAAGGATTATACCATTTTCGGAATATGAATGGAGAAATCTTACGGCATCTTTGGAAGGCGCAATATCTCAAACCATATTACCCATGACCAACAATGCAATCGTACAATAATTTACGCTCATAATAGGTAAAGCAAATCAAATGCAATCTCTGTACAAAGTCCATATGAATGTCTATGACTATTGAATTTTTCGCCACAGAGATGCCTAACATGACATTAATTATTGTATCAGGTACTCTCCACTTCAGGAAGTGCTCACAACCAATGCAATTATACAATAATTTGGCTTCATACTAGGTAAAGCAGCAGAAATGTAGTCTCTCTAGAAAGTCCATGTAAATGTTTATGAGTGTATGACTATTGGATCTTTCGCTACAGAGATGCCTAACATGACATTAATTATTGTATCAGGTACTCTCCATTTCAGGAGATGCTCTAGGGACCGCATCCTAATTTCCTCCTGGCCAGAGAGAAATTAGATATGCGATACAACCCTCAAAGTAACTCAAGGTACAAAATTTCCTTGTGGTTAATCAATTCACACTCGTTCAACGCACTAACAATCAATATATTTATATTCATAAATTGTTTTGTAGGGGCAAAAATACAAGGCAAAATGAAAATGCAAATACAATTTGGAAGCAAGGAAGAACTAAGCAACAACAAAGAAAACTAAGGTGCAGGAAGATCTGCTTCAAAAGGAGGATTATCAGGGACATCTTTGCGCTTATAGATCTTGGAAAATCCATCGGCTTGTACTTTATCAAGAGTATTGTTGACCGACTTTGCAATCAAAACTCGAGTTTCGGCCTTTAACCAATTAATATAAGCCTTTATATTATCAAGCTCTTTCTTGTACTAATTTATTTCGGCTTCGGAATTTTGGGCTTTTGTTTTCCAAAAAGTTATTTTCCCTCTCTCTGAAGATAAGTCCCGAACAAGGCTTTCATTCTTCAGAGTCTCATGCATCAATTTGTCCCCAGCTCCTTTAACTTTAGAGGATAAAAGCTCTAGATGAGTGTGCGCTTCATTAGCTTTGATAGAGGCAAGCTCTAGCCGAGTTTACGCTTCGTTAGCCTTGACTGAAGCCAGCTTCAGTTGCTTGTTGAGTTCTTCCATCCTAATATTTGCAGCACCAAGTTCCCCTTCATCCTTAGCAGCTCTTGCGGCTGCATCTTTGAATTTTTCTTCAAAACCTGAAACAAAAACAACATGTTAATCAATACGGGAATAATATTAAACTTCAAATATGCGGTAAAATAGGATACCTCTTGCGAGGGATTCAAACTCTGCTAATTCAAGAGCCATTGCATCTTTAGCAACATCAAGAAAATCATATTCTCCCGAAAGCTTATCATAATTGGCAGTGAGTTGTTGAAGACTTTGGCGACACTGATTTAACTCTGCTTTATTATTCTGCAATTGATTCAATTTAGATATACACTTTGCTACTTCTTTATGCAAACGGAACATGTCACTCTCACGATGAAAAACGAAATCAGATAAATTACAAATTTTAACTTGAGCATCCGCAAGGGCTTTCCCTTTAGCATGAGCCTCCGAAGCTGAGTTTTCTCTGTCTTTAATGAGATGTGCTATGTACAAAGAAAACCGAGAAATGTGATGTGATCCGGAATGAGAGAATCCCGCAAGGATATTCTGACGTTCTACACAAAGTTTGCGATTCTCTTCTTCCAATTTTTCAGATCGTGCACGTGCCTTAAGAACGCAATCTTTAGTCCACGATAAAGTAGCATCAAATTTCACTTTCTTGCAGATTTTCTCCCCATACAAAAGCCGATGCTGCGATTCTAATTCATTGTACTTCAGTGTGACCAGATCATGACTATCGACAAGGATGTTAAATCTTGTTTTGACCTCTACATTTTCATTATTGACTTCTACAACATGATTTGTCAAGCGCATAATTTTGTGTCGTAGCTTAGACACAAGGTCTGAATCCCCCGCTGATTCCATAAAGTAATTCAGAAACAAGTAAAATAAAATAAGAAAAAATAACGAGAAGAAAAGTGTAAAACCTTGATTATGAAGATCAAGCAATTGCTGACAAAGCGCGTCATTTTCCCGCTTCAAACCCATAGCTTCTTCCTCTACGGTCCTAAATTGGGTCTCCATCATCGTGGACCGCGCTTTGAAGAATTTATACACTATGTGTCCGGCGTTTTGACCCCACGCAAGCTATAATTTATAGAATTAAAGTTATAAATAAAAGTAAAAATAAGGCGAAATCGAAGGTTATTAAAACAATAAGAATACCTGCAAAAGAGCCTGTTGCAGGAAAGAATATACTTCTCCATCCGCGAGCGCAATTGTCTCCGCAAGAGAAGAAGGTGGGGTCGACGGGTTGACCTTGGCCCCTTAGCCAGGCGTCTTTTACCATGTCATACGGTGCAGACACATGCACTCCCACAATTGTGAGACCGTAGGACTATCCGTTTCCACCGGTAAGGAACCGCTTGGGACATATAGAAGCTCCTTTGACATAAACCAACGGAAGGCTTCTTCTTTTTTAGCCAAGTGATTCGAATCTTCCGCAATTCCTTTGCCTTTATTCTTTTACAGGATCTCTTTATTTGACTGCATTGCATCAGCAACATCTACGCTAGCAACGTTAACTACGGTAGGAGAAGTTTCTACCATAGTGTTTGCGAGCACACCACCCACTTCTCTAGTATCCGCAGACTCATCTGCTACCGCAGCATGTGCCTGCGCATCCTCTTCTACTGAAGTTTTTCCAGGATCACCTTGAGGCGATCCTCTTTATCAGTTGAATCGTTTCACTTGTCGCAGTTTCAAGTGGCTTCTCAACTAATAAGAGAGAGATTTGGAAAAGAAAATAAGAATTAGGAACAAAGGTTTGGTGCGAAAAATTGACCGCAGCATCGGAAGTTTCCACCACAGCACCAACTTGTTCCGCGGATACAAAATTTGTTATTTGAAGTGATATGTTCTGCTCTTCTTCATGACTTTCCAAAGCGGAGCTACCCTAACTCTCAAAATTGGTTGATGAGGGAGAGAGTCTCGAATTTCTCCCTCCTCCCTGTCATTAGAAGAACGGGGTGTACTCTTAGCCTTCTTCTGACCCTGTCAATATACCGCAAGAATTCATTAAATAAAATTCATAAAGATTATTAGAATTCATTAGGTTAAAACAATACCTTTTCTGCGGGAGTTGCGGCTTTGTGCTTGACTCCCAAGTCACCTTTTACACTTTCATCAGCTTGCGGATATAGAAAGAAAAAAGAAATTAAAAAATGCTTAAAGCATGATATAAAAGGATAGAGAGAATTCTACGTACCACTGTAATAAGCGGAAAATTGAAATCAGTAAAATTTAGCTGCCAAGCACAGTAATTATC
This sequence comes from Papaver californicum, assembly GCA_023531435.1. Taxonomy (NCBI): domain Eukaryota; kingdom Viridiplantae; phylum Streptophyta; class Magnoliopsida; order Ranunculales; family Papaveraceae; genus Papaver; species Papaver californicum. The sequence goes on along the minus strand of JAJJMC010027962.1, from coordinate 3,239,178 downwards.
AAAGCGCGATAGAAGATTATAGACCACGCTTTCTTGGACAAACCCGGAAATCCATGGACCTTCAATGACCAGAGGAGTGCGGTACCATTTAAAATCATGATCTTCGTGGATTTTTTCCTTTAAAGGAATCTGCGTCCCCGGAATGAATTTCAGCTTGGAGTTATCGATCTCTGACTGCAAGCGGAATCCCTCACCACCTTTGCGGCCTGGACCAACACTCCATTTCTTATAATTTTTCGCAGCTATGTTGTCCGCATATGTAGCATGGAAGTTTTCGACCGTGTAATGTTTAAGTTCCGCAGGATTGGGAACGTAACAAGTGAAGTTGGTTTTTCCGTGGCTCACATGTTGCATTTATCCAACACACGCCACCAATTCCCGTTATATTGAGTAACAGATCGAGCTAAACCATGCGGGGATTTGCTGCGGCTTACGAGAACCTCAACTTGAAAAGGAATCTCACTCTGATACAAAGGAAGTTGTAAGCCCGCATCCAATGCTCCCGCAGGAATTAACAGCTTCATGTTGCTATACTTAAACCCTTCCATCATCTTCAATGAAATCTCATCTTCTTCATGATCATAAAAGGAAACCTTGAATTGCTGAAGATTGTGCTTCCTTTTAAATTCTTCAAGGTTCACTGACCTAAAGCTTAAGCTTTCATGTGACCGCTTATTCTTAGAAGCTGGATTGCTGGCTGGAATAGGAACGTTTGCGGACTTTGTTAAGTTAAAAGGATGACCTCTTGAACTACCAAATTCATCCACTCTTTTCTTCTTCGATACAGTGTAGCAGAATGATCATCCTGATGAGAAGCATCACTAGTAGCTCTACCATCATTCTTCCCAGCCATGATAAATTTTTATCTACACAAAAAAACAAGAAAAAATGAGTACATCATGATCGGAAGCAAAAACAAAACAGGAAAATCACAAAGCAGAAGGACAACAAGATGTTCAATTAATCAAAATACAAACCAGCCAACAATTTCTGATAAAGGGAAAGAAAAGCAAATGATACAACAACCACACATCAAAACTAGAATACCATCATTATCAACATTCAATAAACAGATGACCAAGTGTATCATCATCATCAGTATTACCATTCACTCCAACAAACAATAAATCAATAAATAAGAACATCATCAACATTATCATCATCACTGATTACTCTAAAAAAGATTCAGTTAAAAAGATGAACATATACATTAAGGAAAAAGTTAAGAGGATTACCTGTATGAAACAAAAGACAAGGATCCATTTTGAGTATTGAGATTAATACTGTATAATGTGTCTGTCACAACTGGGTCAATGTGTAATCATTTGGATCCATTTTTACTACCAAGTTGTTCACCTTTTTGTTTCACATCATCGGTCATGATATCATCAGTTTCTGCCTTTTAACCATGCTGGTTGAATCACCAATCTTGTTGAGCTTCTTTGGTTCTATATATTCATTCTCAAAATCATTTTTCAAGGAAAAAGTTGGACATAGATTATACACTGCACAAAGCCAAATTATAGCTCCCCTTTAAATTATATATGGATAGTGAAATTTTAAAAGAAAAAAAGAAGTCACAAACAACACAATGTCTTCGGTCAAGTCTCATCATGTGATATATGAAATTTCAATTAAGCAGTTTCTTTGATCTTTCATTGGGATTTTTATTTTCAGTAATCTTAAGATTCTAAATAGTAATTACTAATATCAAGCGATTTTGAGGGCTATCTTAAAATAATTTGGGGTTGCTAATTCTAAAACTGGTAAAAGTACTAAAAATATCAAGGGTGTTTCAAACTGGTGAGAGTATTAAGTTACTCTTGCTAGTTGAAATTATGTTTCTATCCTTAAAACCTAATAGATATTTAGAAATTAACAATCAATGCTGCCTTGGGTGGTAGGGGATGGAAAATCGGTAGACATGTGGGCTGACATTTGGATACCAGGGATCGAAAGTAGTTTGATTTGCTATTTAGGGACAAAACAAAATTCCTTAACACCTGTGTCTGAGTTAATTGACTCAGACAATAAAAAGTGGAACATGGATAAAGTTAAAAATAATTTTCCCTCTTTTTGCTGATAAAAGTTTAGAAATAAGAATCTTCATAGATAATGTTGGATCTTTGAAATAAAACACATTAAGATGGTTGCTAACAACTAATAGAGTTTTTATTGTGAAATCTCTTTACGAGGAAATGCATAAATCTGTTGATTAGTGTCCTTTAAAATTAACTACTTCTTTTTCTCAAAGAATCAAAATATGCATATGGAAATATTTCTACAATGATCTACCAGTTAGGAAAAGACTAGAAGACATCACTTTTGACATTGAAAAACGATGTGTTTTCTGCAACCATCCTTGTGAGTCGTTAAAATATTTGTTCTTTGAATGTGCTGATGCCTAAGTCTGTTTGGATGTTATCACCCATAACAGGTTTTTAGTTTGATTTACTGTCAGATTCCCCTTTTATGGAATGTTACTCAAAGTGGATTGCAGGTTCAAGTAATGAAAAGATTATTGAAATAATGACAACAAAATGCTGGCTAATACAGAAGAAGATAAGTTTTCGAGAATATTTCAGGATAAAACTAAGTCCAGTTTGCAAACATCTTTAGTTGTACAAAGACATCTTAACTTCTGGTTGCAGCCTTTTAAAGTCAGTAATGATTTGATAAGGCACAATAAGAAGGCTAACATAGACTTTATTAACAATCAAAAATGGAATGCACTTAATTAAGTTGAACCAAAATAAGCTAAATTTTGATGCATCTTGGAAAGATTCCACATATGTTGCAGGATATGGTTTAATATTTAGAACTGACGCAGGTATAACTATCAAAGCTGGAGCTGGGACCATCTATACAGCCAGTCCCGAAGTGGCAGAGGCTCTGACTTTGCTTGAAGCTGCAGTTTGGGGAAAAAAATGAATTTCACAGACTTCTGGGTGGAGGGAGATTGCTAAAAAATAGTGGGCTTTGCAACAAGAAAAAGAAATGCAGTTAACTAGAGTAACCAAGCTATCATCACTGAAGCTATGCAAATATTAGAAACCAACGTTAATTTTTTGGGGATACTTTTTGTTCATAGGAATGGAAACAAGGTAGTAGACAAGATGGATAAAGAAGCAAGAAAGCAAGGATACTATAAACAACAATTGAATACAATGCCAGATTATATTATGTTTTCGTTTAATTTAGATATGAATAAGATAGTTTCTATTTTGGATAACTTTCCAAATGTTTTTGGTAATCAAGATGATGAGAGACAAAATTTATTGGAGGTGTCTCATATTCTAGGCGACCATACTAGAATAAGAACAACCAACTGGTTAGAAATCTATCTATAACTTCCTATTTTTCTGTTATAATACGTCTGTTACAAAAAAAAAAAATTATTTCCTTGGGTTTTTAGACAACAATGTTTGTTGAATTTGAAAGTAGAGTCGACATTGCATGTTGCCTTCCTACTTCATACGATCGAGACTATAACCAAACTATCTATGGAATTGAAAACAATGTGTGTTACCTCATCTAATCAAGGTAATAATGATTATTGAGTATATAATTTTATCCAAAATTGATCGTTGCTAATAGAATATGGTATATTTCGAAACTAACAACCAATGTTGTCTTGGATTTTTAGAGAAAACTATAGTTGTTGACTCAAAAAATATAGCCAATAATTATTGTTCCATTCCTATTCCATACAATTATCTATGATAACTAATTATAAACATAACAAGCCTTCCAAGGAATGAAACAATCACACTTGCTTGTCTGAAACCCCGTATAAGGTGTAACAACCAATTGTGTCTTTCACTCTTGGAAACAATGATATTTGTTGATTTTGAAAATTGAGTCAACATTTGAAAAGGAGAGAATAACTAGTATACCATCAATATTCGTGTAGTCTTCAATGCTAAGTATTTGTTACTAGCTTGACATGTGATCACAATAGTGAGAATAAAAAACCTTTTAACAAATTGAAAATATACACCTCCAATCACAGATTCAAGCTTAAACATAGGGTTTTCGTTTTTGTATTTGAAAAATATAAAAAAAAAAATGAGAAGGAGAAGGAGAAGGAGGAGAATCGGTTTTCCCGTATATCAAGTTACTTTATGAGAAATCATTTCCCACGGTCATTGACTGGTTATGCGAGGATTGGTTCCTCACTTTTTTACCCTTTTTTTTCTTACGAAAAATGATTCATTGATGTGCGAGAAACCCGCAAGACCTAAGGGTGAGCATGGTCTGGATTGGACCGATTTTTGCATCATCCTCATCCAGTCCAATATGATACATGACAGATTTCAAATTTCACATTCGCATCCAATCCAACATCCAACGGATTTGCGTCCATTAGATGTGCAAATGGACAAATTGGATGCGGATGATCCAATAATTTCTTTTAAAATAAATATTTTGTATAGAGAAAGAAAATTGATAAAACTGACTTGAGTTCTCATAAAACCTAACACAACAGCAATCTATACTTATAAAACAAGAAGTTTTTTTGTGTCACGCAAACGACTGAAATATATTCCTAAGTTGGTAGTAGTGGCTGAGATCTTCCCTCCCCTTCAATGTGGTTTTCTAGATTTGATCATGTAGTGGGCCTCGTTATTCTGAGGAAAATATGGGGTGATTTTGGCCCACCATTTGTGTCTGTACCGTTTATATATTGTATATTTTCTAGGTTCGTTTAGCATTTTGGTTTATATGTTATATCAAAGAAACTTTTTCCCAATCGTTTCTCCTTCACGCAGAATGGCAGAACCATTCTTCTTCTTCACTACAACTTCATGGCGACACAACGTGGTTTACAGGCAATATGATAACAAAAAGAAATGGAGTTCTTTGATGCTTTTGCGTGTTTTGTGTGTGCCTAATTTTGAAATTATAGCTCCATATTTTGATGCTTTTTGGCTATAATTTTGATTGGGTTCCGAAATTGCGAGGGCATCAATAACACCAAAACTGAAGTTGTTAGTTTGAGTTACCTTTGATTGTTATTGGATATTTAAGGTTATTTCAGCAATCAATAACCAGATTGAGCTAACAGATTTCACTTGGGTATTTAGCCGTTCGTAATAGGTTGCAATCAGTTACCGGAAATTTCCTTAGATTTACCTATGGAACCAACTGAAAGGTGTTAATTTATCCATATTTAGTATTTCCAATGAAATTTATCCCCATGTTGATTGAAGAAGAGAAGACAATTATTTAATGGGCTAAAAATGTATGAAATGACAATTTGAACTAATGAATTGGAATGCCCACTTGATGTTGTTAAGAAGGAAATAACCTTCATCGAAGGTTTGATTTATAAATGCTTATTTTAATTATCTCATTCCTCTAAAAATGTTTGTTTAAAGGATTAAGTGATTTTTTTTTGGGATAATGGCATAATGATGTTATTTTGTGTTCCACAGTGTTGGTTCAGAGGGAGGGATTATTGCCGATGATGCTAGAGATATGGAATGAAGACTACTTAATATGACTTGGAGGTTAGCTTTGTTAGTAATCTATTCTCTTAAAAATGTAAGTACATACAAAAACGCATGGGTGTGCAATAATGAATTTATGTTTGGTTAGGAAAGTTTTGGGCACAATATTTGTATTTGTATGCTCATCTATGCAAGGATCGGTCAAGTAACGATATAAACCAGTATTTTGTCGACACTAATATAGCATACTCAATAATTATGCAGATGCAATTGCTACCTGTAAGACAAGTCCTATGTGGTGTTCGTAATTTAGAGGTATGTAAAGTAAACACTAGAACTCATCATTTTTCTTTTTTTTTTTCTCTTCGGTCTTAAATTTAGGAAAGATAATTTACTGCCTCTTCTTTTGAGTGTCTCCATCTGTTAGCTTGGTTGAGGACATAGTGAGAAAAGATTTAGCATCCATCTCAGGTAAATCATTTAAATTAAATCTGGAATACCCATCTTTTATTGTTGTGTTTGTCAGATTTAAATGACCTGCGACTGTTGTACAGTGATGATAATATTGATAAAGAACGAAAGACTATTGAGTAGTTGTTGTGTGACACTTTGCTAATGATGCATTGGATAGTATTGTTGTAGAGTTAAGAAATACTATTGGCTAATATGTTGTTGCATTTCCTTTCAGCAATTTAAACACATTTTTGTTAGCTTATTAATTCACCCTTCATTTTGGTTTATATCAGTTCTACACAGGAACTCGATTTGGTCTGCTTGGGTGGTGTATCAAAAGAGCAACATTTTATTTTATTTTTTCTAAAATGCCATCTTGATTAATAGACCGGTTTTTTCTACTGGCATGAACTACGTACACTTAATATATAGTACTAAAAAAATTATGAAATGAAACAGGAAACCATACACTCTTTTATATGAATTATGAAGTGGTTGACACTTAACATAAAAAAGTAGTGATGAAGAAAAGGGAAAGGTTGTCTTTCATTGTGTATATGTACCATTTTTCTTAAATTTAAGAAGCCCAGTTTGTTCTACGCCACCCAGCCACTTACGAAATTTTTCTGTAGATACCAGTAGTCCCGAATCTGTGTTAAGGAGTGCAGTAAAAAGCTTTTAAAATACCCCTTTCCATCATTAGAAAATGTGGACTTCAGGTATGTGGCTGGGCTCCATTTGCATGTGATTTTGATGGCGCTTGCACACCAAAAGTGAGAACTCATGGTTTCAATGACATAAATTGTTTAATGGAGTTAAGTCCACATGCACATAGTGGTCAAGAAGATCTCATCAGCAAAGATCTTCTAAATATCAAGTGGCTTTCTCTCTCTACTCCAAATGCTAGGGTATGACCCGTGCCGTAATATATTGAGCTCTTATGCCAATATAATGATTTCTGATAATGTGGTACTGATAATGTTTAATTCTTCATTTATTGATTTGAATATTCTTTTTATGGTGATGCATCTAGCATTAGTTTTTTGAATTAGTTCCAAAGTATTTCTAATATATTGAGGTTCTCTTGGTATACTCTGTGTTCAAGATCTTAGTTCGACATATGTGTCAATTGCTCCCAACACAGTAAGACTCCACTTAAATGTTACTATTTGTACCATTTATTGTTGTGGTCAGTAATACCATATTGATTTGTGGATTGCTTTCTTTAAATAGGTTGTGTTCAACTCACTTATTATTTAGGATTATGGGGTAGAGAATCATTATGTAAGGTATGCAACTTTTTTAACACCTTTCTTGAAACATTGTTAACTTTTACCAATTTAAAACTTCACTTAACTATATTTACTTCTAGATTACTGTTTCGAAAATTCATTATTTGTATTATCCTTTAAGACAAAGATGTTCACAATAAAGGGAGTGTAGTCTCCTTATCGGGTTTAAGAATGTTAAAACATTTTTTAGTGTGCTTGAATTTTCATAACAAATCTATGTCTCCGCTTTGCCGGGGGGTATAAGGAAGTCACAAGGGACGCCACATTTGTTCATCGCTCTCAAATTTGGAAAACCCTTGAATTTGAGTGAGACTGTAGGTATGTGTTTGCATTTGGTGGTCTAATAGGAATATAAAGCGCCACCAATCTAACTGGAAATTGTGACCTCATTCTAAATTTATGTACAACATGTCATACGGATGTTTTTCCATAACTAATGTTAGAGACATCTCTGTAGACTTTCCCATTCAACTTATTTGTATGAAGGCATATGGTTGGAGATATTTTTAGCAGTAGTTTGTGGAATGGTTCCAAAGTAGCTTTTCTTGGTATTCAAAGGTATTTGCGGTTTCAGCTCTTTTAAAAGGATGTGTTTACAATTTTATGGTAAATTAGGAAGTGTAGTCTCTCTTTACAAACCCTCTCTATCAGGGATATTTATGTAATAGTCTGTGTGTTCTCTTATTGGAGTAATTGGTTTATATTTCCAAGGTGATGGCAAGGGGTGTGTTTGTTGATATCTGCATGGTCGACGAGCTCTTACTGGGAGAAGTTGGCTCAAAGATGGTTCATATCTCAACTAGGGAGCAATTTTACATGTTTCAGGCAGCTCAAGTGAGTTAGTATATCTGCATGTGTTACCTTTTTCGGATGTCTGCAGTGAAATTTTTGACATGTGCAAATTGTTGGCCCCATTTCATAAGATTAATTCTTCTATTTCTTACATATAAGTATAGTAATCAGGATAATGTGTTGGAGGAAACAACCGAGTGGTAAGACTCTGAAGCCTGGGAAAATTTGTCTCGAGCCTTGACCTCTTTATATTCTTCTGATACCTATGTCCCTGCAGGTTTTTGAAAAGAAGGTAAAGGAATGGAGCTCATCCAGAGGTGACATTCGCTACTTTGAGACCTCGGGTAAAGAGGATCAGAACGTGGATGTTACATTTCAGTGTGTTGCAAATACTTCATTGGCCGATGACTAATTGCAGTATATGCAAGTATAACTTCTGTGTTGTTATTTACAAATTGATACATGCAGCCTCAAATCTTTTGAAAACAAAGCATCACTGTAAGACGCTAATGCTATATTGAAACTGAAGCAATGATCTTCCTCTGCCAGGTATTTTTGGTTGAATGCCAGGCTTATTTTGAGCCACCTATTGGTGATGATGTTTCATATAAATTATTTCTATGTTGAAGTTTCCCTAACCCAGCTCAGTATCCGCAAAAAAAACATTTATTTGTTGCACTTATGCCACATAAGTAAACAATGTTATCCTACTGTAGATGGTGGATTTTGTTTAACAAAGGATAAAATAGTAAAATTATCTCTACCCAGCAGTAGAATCAACATAAATAGTATATGATTTTGTCTATGCTATTGACCCGACATTAAAAGTATAAAATTCATATTTTATATTCTGCAAGAGAATTAAAATATCGAACGCTCACTACAGGCATCTCACACTGATCATGTACTCTCTCTAAAAATATACATATGATATTATAGCCTCACCTGGCTGAGCTCTCAATATTCCACATACAACACTAGTATTGTGCAACTCAGTGTTTATTCCTATATAATTAGGACAATTCTTAGATGAATTAATCACTAGCATAGAGCATCATTTTCCTCAAAGTATCACTGGTGCTGATTACAACTCTTTCCCATATGATTTCTCACTATACAAAATAAGCATCCAGAACACCTCTTTGTTCCTGAGTGGATGTCAATGCTACTAGATAGATTGTCTACTAGTATAGAGAAACTTAATTTCTCTTTATATTCCTGGTTAAATATTTGGAATGACTTTACATCAATATTCAATTGAATAACATTGATCGGTCATAACGCATAACAAGCTGAGCACGGATGCACTAGGACGGAGCACCGTGTGTTCGTAAGTTACCATCACGTCAAATGCAAAAATAAAAGCTCTGTTAATGATTAGTCGAGCTTGAATAACATATTTCCAATGTTGCATCAAAAATCCCAATATTGGTCGAAATACAACGAAACCCTAATTTGATTAATATTCAATTTCTGACACATCGTCATATCACCTTACAAAAAACGTGACCGTGTGTGGAATGAGGCAAAATGTTCTAAATAACATATGCTCCCCTATTTATCCACTACAACATACTAAAATGACATCTCATTTCGAATAACGGTCTAAAAGATATGATTCAAACCCTAGACGAACTATAATCTGAAAACTGTCAGAATTTCATCTAGAGGCTTATTGTTTTCTCCATTTGACGACCGAAATGAGTTCAAAACCTAAATGCTTCCTCGTAGGGATGTAGGCAGCGATTTCAAGATTTTGAATTGTGGATGATCATCGAAAACGGACATCATATGAAGAATCTATAACGTTTTTACTGAAGGACGCCATGTCTGAAATTTTCATAAAAAAACTAACACCCACGGATATAAATAGCAATAATGTTCTTTAAAGCATAGCTTGAAGAGCATAGAAGAGAAAGAAATAAAACAATAAGGAAAAATAGGTAGATTGTGGACTGGTACCAAGTGGCCGGCCTCCCTTGGCCGGTCCCCACTCCCATATTTTCTCCAAAAAACTTTATTATTCTATTTTATTTTAGGGTTTCCTGTTTCCATTGAAACTCTTATGCTTTTTCTACCAAAGCCTAATCTCTCTTGCTCCAAAAACATAGCTCTGCAGAGCTACGGTACGCGAAGCATAGTCCTACTGACTACCAAATTCGTGTTTAATCCATGATTGGACCCACCTTTGACCGGTCTCATAACCTTGGTCGGTCCTCCTTCTCTGGGATTCTCCCTCTTCTCTAGTTGGTGTCTCCACTAGTTACTCATCTACCATTGTTCATCTGACATGGTTCATCTGCCATATTAAGGTTTAATTTAATTGGTCTAGCTATCAATATTTAAAATAACCTCAGTTTGACCTACTCTGACGAAACTAAATATTTTACAATTTGCTAGCACTCAGTCGACTTGGTTCTTGTACGACCAAGCGCTCACGCGACTTGAGGCTCGAACGACAAGCATCATTCGAGTATCGTTGCGACATAATGATACGATACAACTACCAGTGTCAACATTAATCAGACTCTCTACGTCCACGATCTATTAAAGCATCACTGCATGTCTCAGCATACAACTAGTGTTTTGTCCATCAATGAGTCAACATGCTAAGACTGATAGTCTAGCTAGGTCAACGACTGACCAATCATCTACAAAGTAGACTCAACCATGCTCGAGACATCAATTATGTCACGTGGGGGGATATTCACTAGGTTTTTGGTTTGGTGACCTGCAGCACGTGTGGTGTAACGATACACCCACGACGAGAAAGTAAAAAGTCATGTCGGCAGTTGAAGGAGTAAAGGGAATAGTGGTCGCACAACTGTCATGTCCCACTAACACGATGAAATTGGTTATCAACACACAATCTCCACTTCTCTACTCTCCCACTCCTCTACAACTTCCACCACTTACGAGATCAATGTGTTAACTTCCAATGTTATAAATAGGTTCTTCAACCTATCGACAAAAAACAAAAGTTTCATCTCATAAGAGCTAAAAGGATCACAAAGCTATCATTAGTCTTTTACAGCAGTTCAAACGCATACAACCATCGACATTCAACCTCATTGATCTCAATACTCTCTCTGCTTCCCTCCCTACAGATCAACCCTTCTCCTTCCTTTGTGACTGAAACAAAATTGGAATGGTCATTTCTTGATTTAGGCTGGTTTCGAACAGATTGATCTCTCGAATCTTAAACGTACTTATACAGTACAAATGTTTGATGTTTAAGTGATTTGATGTTTAATCGAGTGCTTTTCTTCGATTGGCATAGATTGATCTCGCATTACTCTGACTAGCATTACCCTTCTTCACCATTTCCATTTTTTACCCTCAAATCGTTTTTACCCACAAACACCTACACACAACACCAAAAAGATAAAGCTATGTACTTTTCCATTGCCTGTTTTTAAAATAAAAAAATATTGAAAAATGAAAAATATACTCTAAATTGACGCTGGAGATTTTCTATATGACAACGTAGTGTTAGTTGCATTGTGCTTAAAAATTCGACAGATTTTGAGTATCCTTTTTGGCTCCGTTGACTTTGAAATATGACACTCCTTCTGTTTCACTCAAATGATCTTCTCTGTAAGGATAAGCTGTTGAGTGGTCATAATTTGGTTGCACGCCCTCTTGGGCATTAAGGTATTTATCTTTTGATTTACCAGACTGTTTTCAGGTGCTTTATTATAAGAAATTATTTCTCCATTTATCTTCTTTAATTTGATTTTAATTCTCCCTATTGGTTGTAAATAACACATAATTTGCTGCTCCATATTTCATTTCCAATTGTTGTCTCCTCATTTTAGTGTCGTGGTTTCTTATTACGTACTGAAAGGGCAGTTTCAATAACCCAACCTACATTCATGCGTTCCCTAATTTAGTGAAGAAATGCTCGAACTGGTCTCTCGACATTTTTATTTGTGTTATGTTATTCCTACATCATGTGTTCCTTAATTTAGTGAAGAAATGCTCAAACTAATCCCTCGAGATTTTTATTTGTGTTATTTTATTGATCTCTTCTTCTTCATTTTCTTAATGAGTTGTTTAATGTCATCCAATTTATATATGAAACATAAGTAGTTACGTGTTCCTTAATTGAAGAAATGCTCAAACCGATCCCTGGACATTTTTATTTGCGTTATGTTATTGATATCTTCTTCTTCTTTAATTATATTATTTTATATTTAAGTATTATAGTTTTGTGTGAGTCTACTTATATATATATATATTCGTTCTTTGCAAAAAAATAGATTCAAGTGCGAAAATTGGCTTACTATGTTGTAATCATCACTTAGATTTTGTTCCGACTTGCATCTAGCCACTAAATTAGAGGTAGAAGCGTGTGAATTTTGGACCACTCCTAAGGAGTTCGTGCACTTTTTTCATCTGCCACACAATCCATCCCTAACCAATTTTCAAAGTTTTGAAGGATAATAACATAGGATCCAAAATATGGAATAATATAATTATCGATTTATTTGCATTCTACTGCTAGAATAATTTTTGCATCATTTTATTCATTTTTCTCAAGTTTGTTGATCGTTTTAGTTGAGTAAACTATGTGTCCTTAAATTGGGAAATTTGAATTCCGCAGTTGCATTATATGTGTCTACAGATTCAGACTATAATCTCAATGGAAAACAAGAGTTTGTTGGGAACAATAAATATGATGTATTTCCAGAGCTACAATCTCTACCTTGCTCAGACCATTGATTTGGCCAGAAAAAATTATCAGTACCACATTATCAAAAAGAAGAAAACATGTGCCACTATCGGTGTTCAAGAGAAAAAAATCGATCTCTTTTTCCAACAATAATCAAAAACCCGTGTCGTTACGGCACGGGTCGTACCCTAGTAACATATATATAACAAGTGTTATTGACAACGCAAAAAAAAAAATCCTTACAACAAGCCCAAACAAGAAGGCCTTACAAACAAGCTATGAAAATTCGTTGGAAATATATGCTGAAGAGATAAGATGAATATATAGTGATTATATGTAAATGCCATCGTAGCACCTTATTTTAAAAAATTCCATATATAACTTAAGTTGATGGATATGGGTGTTTAAGGGATTTTTAAGACATCACTTGCATCCAATCTAAATTCCTTTGGATCCTACCAATTGCATGTGAACCACAAGTGGGTCCAAGTGAAAAATTGATTTTCTGAGTGATTTTTAATCGGTTTGCAGAATACTACTATTTTCCTAGTGGGAATTGAATAAATGCCCTCCTTTCTTATGGGATTCACAAATACCCCTACACAAAATATATATACCCTCCACCCATCTAGAAGGGGGCCCAGTCCAAAATCAGCTTCCAAAAATACCCTCCCATATAAAACTGTCTTTTTAAAACTTTCCATTTGTTTTATTCCGTTATTTTGGAAGAGAGAGAAAAAAAACTGTGAGCATGAGAGAAACTAAGAGCGAGATTAAAAATTCCATTTTTTTTTCCGACGATTTTTTCAATCGATTTGTTCATCTATTTTTACACTCAAATTATCAGAAACATCGTGTTCTTCTTCTTCATCATCATTTATTTGATATTCATCAGAGAAGCTCTAGTGATTCATCGTGATTTTATATCTGATTTTGTAATTTCATCTAGATTTCAGTTAAACAGGTATGATTCTATTACAATCATCAATTTCTGGTGTTGTATTCTATTACGATTCTATTACAATTACAAGATTGCCCTGTTTTTTATATGTGATCATTTTTTTTATTATGATTTTGCAAAGATTCAATTGATTCTATCATAATAGTTTGATTCAACAAGTATGATTCAGTTTCATTTTTTTTTTTGATTTTATTTTCTTGTTTTATGTTTTATGTTTATGCATGGTGAATGTGTTTGATTAGGTCAGTTGATGAATAATTTTTTGATTACTTTTTGTTTTTATATAATCAGTTTTTATGAATATAGATGAATTGATGTCTTGTTCTTTTGATTTAGTTTGTTGTTTTGATAAATTACAGGTGCTGCAGTTGATATTTATGATATTTTTGGCATTGAATTTTTATTTATGTTAGTTTGTGCTTATTTAAGTTGATCTTTTGTTTATGTGTTGTTTAATTTTGTGTATGTTGTTTAGATTTTGGTTTACTTTCTCTTTGAATCAGCATTATTTTTTTTCTTCAGGTTCCACAATGCATATATCTCTTACGAGGGGCGTAGCCCCCGAGTGAAGTGTGTTTACTAGTTTATTTATATGGTTTATCATTCAGTTTTAGGTTGTTACTCTTTTGATTTTGTAGTTATGCATTTCAATTGTTCTTTTTTGAGACAATAATTTGTAACTAACATGTTAATTATGCATCATCGTCACTGGTTTATCATGTGGTTTTTGAAAGTATTTTCTTTGTATCAACTTTGTATCAACACCAAAGTTAGCAGCAAAACTTTGTTTCTGTGTTCCAGTTTGGTGTCAACTTTTCACTGTTGATACCAAAGATGACAACAAAACTTTATTTCTATGTTCCAGTTTTGGTGTCAACTTTTCATTGTTGATACCAAAGCTGACAACAAATTTTGCTTTTGTGTTCCAGTTTTGGTGTCAACTTTCTATTGTTGACACCGTAATCTTTATCTGGATTCTATTTTTTTGGTTTCAACTTTGCTTTGTTGACACCAATTATTCTCTCTTTTATTGTAGTTTTCATTTTTAAAACTGTCTTTTTATGTTTTGTTCAGGCAAACAATGTCGGTTGCCGAGATTATTTTTTACAACCTAAGTCTTTACTATCTTGTTTCAACATCAACAACTATTAGTGAGATGAAAATTGCTTGCAAACAAACTTGGACTTATATTCCTGAAGATCTAATTCAGTTTTCCTACAGTGTGGATGGAGCCCAGCATGTCATTCGTTCTGATTTCGATTTACAGTGAATGCAAGTGTTTAAGTTTCGTATAGAGTTAATTGTGTATGTTTATGGTACTTCTTCATCTGGTGCTTGTTCTTCGTCGTCATCAAGTCGTGTTTCAAACAACGATGTAGTTGTTGTAGAAAACTTGACTGATGATACATCTGTGACCAAAAGGACACCAAGAAAAGTTGATGCTTGGGCTAACATCATAAGTGGTATAGGGCAGGTATTTAAAGGAAATGTTGAAGAAGTTCGTGAAGTTTTAATGAAATATTCGATGCAAAGTGGATACAAATGGAAAATAGTTAAGAGTGATCAAAAGCGATATAATGTGGAGTGTTTGTTTAAGAAACAACATAGTTCTCCCTGGAGGTGTCATTCGTTTATCGTATCTAAAATAATAATATTTTCATTCTAAGAAATATAATTCAGAGCATACGTGCGGTTTGGCTTGTTCAGATTCTGCAAAGCTTCGAATGAGGAAGTCTTTTGTGATGAATATTATAATGGATGATCTTAGAGTATAAAACAAAAAGAAGACTGTTGTTGATGTCAAAAATTTATTTCATAGAGAATACGAAGTCGAGCTTACTTACAGTTAATCATATCATGGTTTAGAATTTGGCAGAAAATGCCTTTGGGGTGATGATGTAAAGTCTTATTCAAATTTTAAGTGGAATTCTGAGGCTGTAAGAAAATACAATCCTGGAAGTGTTGTCGATTTTGAGTATGATAATGTAAGCAGC
Organism: Papaver californicum; assembly: GCA_023531435.1. Taxonomy (NCBI): domain Eukaryota; kingdom Viridiplantae; phylum Streptophyta; class Magnoliopsida; order Ranunculales; family Papaveraceae; genus Papaver; species Papaver californicum. The sequence goes on along the minus strand of JAJJMC010027962.1, from coordinate 3,223,558 downwards.
AGTTCCAAAGGTTTTTCTGGCTTTTGATGCTACTATCAAAGGTTTTAATACTTATTGTCGTCCTATGCTAATTGTTGATGCTACTTTTCTCACTGCGAAGTTCAAGGGGGGGTTTTATGGTTGCTTGTGGCAAAATTGGTAACCAAGGTATGAATTTTTTTAATGTGAACTTTAGTTTTGTTTGTCAACTTTGAATTGTTGAGATTTTTATGATATCAACTTTTGTATGTTGACACCATATTATGAGAACAGTTCTTCATGGTTTCTAGTTTTGATGTCAACTTTTTATCGTTCACACTAGATATTTCGGCTGTCAACTTTTTATTGTTGATACTATAGTCTGAAACAACTTCTTCCTGGTTTCTAGTTTTGGTGTCCACTTTTTATTGTTGACACTAGATTTTCGGCGTCAACATTTTATTGTTGATACTATAATCTGAAACAAGTTCTTCCCGGATTATTGTTTTTTGTGTCTAAATTAATTTTTTTGACTCCATAATCTGTATGCAACATTTTTTTTTCCGTTGATTATCTTTTGTTTTTAGTATTTTCTTTCGTTTTAGAGATCTATCCACTAGCATTTGGAGTTGTTCCTTGTGAAAATGGTGAGAGTTGGTGTTGGTTCTCAAATAATTTGAAGGGAATTGTCTCTGAAGATCGTGAATTGATCATCATATCAGATCGTGGAACCGTTCTTTTGAAGTATGTACCTGAGATCTTCCCAAAAGCTTTACATTCATACTGTTTTTATCATATGAAAGGTAACCTTCATGTTCCCAAGGGCAAGAGTAGAGAAACTGCAATCAAGTTATTCCAAAAGTGCTACACTACAGTAATAAAGGATCAATTTCTTGTTGTCGCGACGAGTTTGAACAATATGAAGTTGACTTCAGTTATTGATTGGATGTCAAAGATTCCATTGAAGAACCGGGATACTCATACATTTTCAGAAAAAAGGTATGAAGAGAATACATCAAATGTAGCTGAAAGTTTAATAATTGGATTAGACATGATCAACGACTTCCAACACTTGAGTTGGTTGATTTTATTCGTACTAAGGGAATGGAGAAAAATTACAATAGGAAAATGGTTTACTCCGCGGATGCAAGTGGACTTCAAGGCTTACTCCACGGATGCAATCTAGGTTGAATAAGAGAGTAAATGACTTTCGTTTATACAAGGTTCGACGATCAAGTGAAAGGTTTCATTACTCAAACTGGGAAGCATAGTGTGTATTTGGAGGCTCAAACACGCAGTTGTTTATGGTGGAAAACACATAGTTTTCCTTGCATACACTCGATGAAAGCAATGTTGCATATTGGAGAAGATGAACCATACAAGCACATCATCCCCATTTATACTACTGAGTACTACAAATGCTTGTATTCTCTACCCATCTATCCAATTCCTGATTCTGAAAGGCCAATGAAGTGTCAAAGACGAGGTATGTATTACCACCTAATGGTGGTAGAGGACAAGCTGGAAGAATACACGCAACAAGGTACATGAGTGCTCGTGAAAAGGTTTGGAAGAAGAGGAAGTATGGTCAATGTGGGCAGCTAATGATCCACAACCGTCAAACTTGTAGTAGAGCTCCATTGGCTCCTAAAGCACCAACCTTTTGAAAGCATTCAAAGATTTTTTATTTCCTTAGGAGAATTCTTTTTTGAACTTCATGTTTAATGATATTCAACACTTGAGTTGATTTATGAACTTGTGATGTTACTTTTCTTATGTTTTTTTTTTTTGTTTTGACTTGTTATGATGTATACATTTGTCTAAACTTTTTTTTCCTGAGTTTGTTATGATTGTTATTTTTTTATATCTCAGTTTTTGTATGCTCTAGGTGTTGGTTCTTAGTTGGTGTCAACAATGGAAGTTTGACACGGTTATTAGTATTAACTTTTATTTGTTGACACAATAATCAGGAAACACCATTTATACTTGTGTCAACTTTGATTTTGTTGACACAATATCTGTAAAACAACATTTTTGATGGTGTCAAATGTTTCTGGTTCAAGGGTTCAGAGGTTAGTCGTTTAGGGCTTAGTGTTCCATTTGTTGTATCAACTTTTATTGTATCAACTTTGTTTTGTTGACACCAGTTATTGGTATTAACTTTGTTTTGTTGACACAATAATCTGTAAAACACCTATGTCAACTTTTGATTGTTGACGCGTAAAAAAACAAAACTTTACATGATTTCATCTGTATTTTTAAGTCATCTATTGAGATACTCCAAACTTTTCCTTGTGGTTTAACCAAACTCATTATACAGATTCTATGCTCAGAGTGCCTAAATTACTAATATTCATGTACCTTTAATATTTTTAGATTATCCCTTAGTAACATAATGGGCTTAGTAACATAATGGGTTTTGCTAGTAGAAGATACGGAAAAATAAGACTTTTCGCATACGACACGCGGCCTTCATGAGCAGCAATGGATAGATTCGTTTTCTCATTTTAAAACCTACTCGGTTTTACGGAAAAGAAAGGGGGTTCCATTTTTCTACACTCCTCCATGTCTCTCTTTTTCTTTACTTCCTCTCCTAAAATTCAACCAATTAAACCAACGGTTTCTCTTTTAAAATATAAACAATAAAAGATCTGATTATATGGAAATATGAATTTGTTGATGTTTAGTTTGGAATCAAGTTTAGCAATAACAAATGGGGAAATGTTTTTCTTCTCTACATATTTCTCCTTCATCTCATTTACTGCCTTGGATTCTCAATAGAAACATAATTCTGTGACTTGAGAAGTTTCTATTGTTTATATTTTAAGGAAAGATTAAGGAAAGATTAGAATCCGGGAAGAATTAGGAGAAGTGGGTTAGAGTTTGATATGAATATGGTTTGGGTTTGGATTGGAAAATCAGTGGGAAAGCCTGGCTTGCATTTAATGTTAGTAAGATGTTTGTCCCTTTGCCTCAATAAAAACTTTTTTTTTCTTACTGTGCATGCTTGTTAAATTGATTTTGCTTTATATTTTAGAGAAAACGGGTACAATTTGTGTTGCTAAAGATTGAATTTTAAATTGTGCTATACAGGCTTACGGTGTCCCGTTAACTACCCTTTCTCTTTTACTGTCCGCAATTGCTTATGGAGGTGATCTTGTACTAGTGGACAAATAATGATATGGAGGAAATTGTATAGCATTGCTTAAACTCTTAAAGATTTGACATTAGTTAGCATTTGAAATTAATTATTTGCTTCTAATAATTTAGGTGCCTTAATTTGTTGTTGCTAATTCGAACTTAGGACATGGTAGAGTATTGTCATATATATATCAGGCTACCAACTTGAATAAAATTCTGTTTGTTCCATTTGTAGATATCTATAATGGTAGGACTAGGGGGTCTGTTGTGTATATGGAATGGGTACTAGGCTAACGAGGTCTCACTCCACTTCGTGTTACTTATGTTTAGAGAGTTTTATTCACTGGACTTTGAATTTGGATTGCGTTCTTAGTGGTTGGTGTCTATGTGAATGCAGATTTTGCTTTAAGTACATTCTCATTTTAAATTTTGCTTGACTATTTAATTGTGTTGTGTGCATGGATTTTGGGTAGATTGGGTGTAAAATAGCTGTCCACAATCCTTCTGGTTTTGGATATTTCGTTATGCAGGGAAGGTTCCTAAATATAGAGCATGTTTTCTAGTCTAATGTTGGTGGTGATGTATTCAGATATGTTCCGATACGGTGAGTAGATGTTGTGTGTGGCAGTCCGGATGTTGTGTAGCAATAATGCTTGTCAAAATAGATTGATATTAAGAACCTGCATTTATATGCATCCAATGTGTTTGGTGTAAGTCAGATCAAATGGAAATTTCATCCTCGAGGGTGAATGTATTATGGAACCGGTTACCTGTGTTACATTTGATTTATATGCGGGATGGCTCGTCTTCCATGTGATAATTAGTATGACTACCGAGGGGTCTTACTTAATAAACATTTTGTATCGTACTTGTTAACAACATTTCATTGAGTTCAGTAGTCGCAGCCGTTATTGACTTTACTGTTTTATTGCGACTTGAGGTTATTGTTGGCGTTAATAATGAAAATGACCATATGCTGCTTACTTCAAAGCATGTTCTTTAAGTGTTGACTCACGGCACATTTTTGATATGGGCTTAATATCCTTTGTTTCATTTTTGAGTGTGCTTCATATGGATGCATATATATAAAGTGTTCTAGTACTTATCCCGTAGTACTAACTTGTGAATCTTACTCGGTTTCGTGAATACACTCCATGCAAATTCGCGATGTGTTGTTGTGCCGTCTCCTTATTGGAAAATTCGTTATCATTTAGTGGAACTCAATTAACTTAAATGAATGGTTGGACTAACTAATATGCAGTAGTATCAAAATCCAATGGTAACCCTACAATGGGTAGGATTTTCATTATTGAAAGGTTGTGTAATTTAAGCACCTTACTCTTGTGTTTCATGTTTTGCCCATACTATTAAACATTTGCCTATTAGATTTCTTTGTATAATGATTGGTGTTTGGCATTTAGTTGTTTCATTTGATACGAAATCTACTTTTGTTGTTGTTATGTGATTTTTAGTTGATACTGTTGGAGAAATTCCTGTAACAATGAACAAACCAAACAGAAGCTTGAAGATAGTTAAGGGTTAGAAGAAACAACAACATACTTCAGACAAACACACACACAGGAAGATGGAGTCGCCTGTTCAACAGACAGTCCTTAACTCGATATTTGTCAGGTACACCTCTAGAAAGAGTGTTGCTATACCACTAGTGAGGACAAATCGAATCCAGGATAAAACCACCTGATACCAACCCAGCTAGTAAAAACTCGTTGGCCCGTTGCGAACTTAACAGCCGAATAAGATTTATAGAAAAATAAAACTACGTGCGCAATCAAAGCGAGAAGAGGGAAAAAGTCGTCAGGATAGTAGCTGCGAGTGGGGTGAGTTGAAAATGAAACTTAACTTTTTCTTTTTATAGGCAAATTTTAGAGAAGAGAATTAAATTGTATTTATGAAAAATCTTTTTATTTAATTCCCATAAATTCTCATAAATAATAAAACTTTTTTTATTATTATAGGAATTTAAAATAAAAACCATTAAGTCTTGATAGGCACACGCCGGGCATACGACGGCTCATGCCAGCTCACGCAAAAAAACACACGCAAGCACACACAAGCTCCGCAGCCCGCGGCCAGCGTGCGTGCTTCGGTGCGAAGCACCGCACATGTGTGAATTTGCCACTAACCCATTCCCTTAGTCCATATCCAATCCACAAGTCTTTTCCCTTAGAAGCAACTTTAGTGGTAATATAGATATACTTCATCCTTGGTTTATCCCATGTGGGACAAACCAAAGGTTTCTCATTCACATAGAAGTGAAAAGTGGATTTGTTATTTGCACCCCCAATATAGGCTAGTGACGCTTTGGTCCCATCAAGATAAATTAGGTAACAAAAAAATTTTTGGTAATAAATCACTTTTTAATTCTAACAATCCCCCACATGAATGAAGAAAGCGATAAATCAGAAAACCGGAAAACGAGAAATACCTCTTAAGCAATAGGTGTCCATATGGAATTGAACATTTGCTTAGTGAGAAGTACCGGAACTACTTGATGGAAAGTGAACGCGATGTCTTGAACTGTCATCGTTTGGTGTAATTCATCAATAGCTCCTTAGCGAGATATCTCTCAAGAGTGCTGTTAAGTTCACGCCGTTGTGTCCGTTTTGGCCCTGGACGTATCCCGTTTCTCAAAATGCTTTAGATAATCAGCTCAGTTCTCATAGGAAGCGACCCACTTTCTCATTCAGATAGGTGAGTTCTATCAAGAGTGTTAACTGCTACACCCCATTTCAATCTTAAATTGAAACTATAGAACTCATTAAGACTTTACTATAAGTCATCCTCACATGCAGTCACACTATCACGTCTACACCATATGGAAGGGACAGATAAAATAATTCTCTGATGGTGTTTAATTTTTACCCGCCACAAATTAGTTGTCTCATTCAAAACCTTGATCTTGGGATCTCCAGTCAGCAAGGTTGAGTATCCTTCATGGCAAGTTTTAATTGATGAGCTTAAGTCCCATCCCCCTTGATGCATTACTAACTATCTCCTTGGACAAGCCTTTCGTCAAAGGGTCCGCAATATTCTCCTTAGATCTCACAAAGTCAACAGAAATAACGCCATTCGAGATTAGTTGTTTCAGAGAATTGTGTCTTCTCCGAATATGAATGGATTTTCCATTATAATTGCTATTTGTAGCATTAACTATTGCAGCTTGACAATCGCAATGTATAGATATAGCTGGCACAGGCCTATGCCAGAGAGGAATGTCTTCTAAAAAGCATCTTAGCCAAGCGGCTTCCTCTCCTGCTTTATCTAACGCAATAAGCTCAGATTCCATAGTGGACCAAGCGATACAGGTCTATTTGGAACTCTTCCAAGACACTGTTCCACAGCTTAGAGTGAAAACGTATCCACTCGTAGATTTAGACTCCTTTGAGTATGATATCCAGTTTGCATTACAATGTCCTTCAAGGACTGCAGAGTATCTCTTATAACTCAAACAAAGTTTAAACTGTATTTTCGATACCTTAACACTCTAAAAAGTGCATCCCAATGCTCCTATCATGCTGGTTATATTTTCTAAGTACAGATTTAATATAATGAGATTGACTAAGACTATATCTATTAGACTCTCTTCTAATTTTCATCCCTAAGATTACATTTGAGGTACCTAAGCCTTTCATGTCAAGGTCTCATTCAACATGTTCTTAGTGGAATAAAATACATCTATGGTTGTATCCAGTATAATCAGATTATCAACATACAAACATACAATCACACAGGTATCATGCACAATTTTAGTGTAAACATACTTGTCAGATTCATTTATTTTAAACCCACTAGAAATCATTACATGATCAAAATTTTCATGCTCTAAAAGATTTCTCTATTCTAAATCTCTTGCCTCTTCAAGGCTCAACTTCATCTTCCTATAGAAGTATTGTCTGACTAGTAGAAAGGACATCTAGGGGATCAACATATATTATGCGAGATTCAAATTTCAAAGGAAAATAATTTTTTCCAAAGAACATAACATCCCTAGATTTCATATTGGTATTCAGGCCAATTTCTGAAATATCAGAATTCACAACACTAACCCTATAATTTGTAGTGTGTTCAGCATATCCTATGAAGATACATTTAATAGTTTGGGTCATATCTTTGTCCTCTTATGTGGAGGGATAGAAACCTTAGCCAAGCACCCCACATTTTTGAAGTATGCAAAAATAGGGTTGTCTACCTGTCTATAATTTATTTGGAGATTTATCTAATCCTTTAATAAGTACTTTGTTCAGGACATAGCAAGCTGAGAGGACGACCTCCCCCCACAAGTTCGCAGGTAGTCCTGAACTAATTCATGACTTCATCATCTTCTTAAGGATTATATTTTCACCTCTAGTTTGAACTGAGTTCAAGTCAACTAGTTCTGAGTGAATTAATTCTAAGGGTTTAGATTTTTTTATTTTTATTTTTGAATATTTTCTTATAAGACTTTTTAGCATATTTAGATTTTATGCATATTTAACATTTTATGTTTACTTTCCAAATTAAATTTGGAAATGCAACCTATGCTGCCCAGAATGTTCACTGAAAACATGACCAAGTCTGCCATATCAAACATTCAATGAAACACAAACATAAAATGAATCAATTTTATTTATTTAAATTGAGGTTACATTTAAATTGTAAAAAACCCTATGTCTTATAGTTCTTTCCTACATAGTCTTTACACTGAGTTACACTATTTTTCTCAGATTCATAAAACCCTTATCACCTAATAGACCACAAGATACAAGAATTTTACAGATGTCCGGAACATGAAGAATTTCATTCAATGTGAGAGTTTTGCCAAAAATGAGCTTCAGCCCATCTTTTCCTTTTTCCGCAACCTGTGTTGCGGACTAGTTACCCCTATAGAGCTTTTCTCCTTCCCCTTCGTTCTGATAGGAGGTGAACACATCTTTGTTTCCGCGGACAGGCTTGGTAGCACCAGAGTCTACCCACCAGTCTCTCACATTGGTTACCATATTGACTTCAGACACTGTACCAAAAAACTTGTTCTTGTTGTTTTTCATAACAATTAGCATTATTTTATTTTATTTCTCTATAAATAAAATCCTTACGATTTCTATAAAATATTGCCTAATTATAATATGAATATGATTTATTTATAATCAAATAATCAACACCCTACGCATGCTTTATGTAAAATCATTTCAGTGCATGATAACTACGTTTTATTATGCTTATAATAATTGTCTTGATTTTATGCATTAAATTTAGTGCATAAATTTTAGTGCATCTGAACGTTTCATCAAACGTGACCTACGGTTGTTAATCTGAGTGTAATAATCGTTTTAAATAATTTCAAGACATCATGCATACGATTTATATATTAAAAATATATTATGATTATAATTAATAAATCATACATGTATATTTTGATTATTGTTGCAGTCGCTACCACCATTTGAGCAATAATAGTTGGCCTTTTAGCCATGGGCTCTCCATCAAATCTCTGTCGAAGAATGCAATTGGCCAAAACCCATATCATCATCTAGAAATAGAATGCACCCAAAACCACCTCTAGGACTTAACTCAAGCCCAACCCAAATTGAGTGCCCAAATCCATTTAGTCATCCCTTATAATTTTATTGAGCACAAATAATAGAGATGAAAGAAAACTCTAGATAATCATGTGTGCCACATGTGTGTCATATGAAGGAGGGGTAAAATGGTCTTCTCACTGATTCTAATTTTAACCCTAGCGGATCACTTTATTCTCCGCTTGTTCTTTCTTTTCCCTTCACAGCCATCGGCGAGTTCTTCTCCACATACTCATTATCGATCTTCTTTTTCAGCTCTTAAGTCATCAGTAAGTTCACCTTCAACCGAGATTTTCTTCTTCTTCAATTATCAGGATATTCCAACTACATCAGCTAGATCGAAACAGGAAGACAAAGCTATGGTTATCCATACACTGCTGTTTACGTCGCGACTCAACACATTTCTTCTTCTTTGTTCAATTTTACTGTGAATTTTGATGATTTTAGGTCACAACATAGTTGACTCTTTCTCTCTATTATAACGGAGGAAGACAAGTTGAATTCGCCACAAAAGTTTTTGGTCATCAACTTCAATTTTCTCAGATTAACAGAGGGGAAAAACAAAACCGAAAATGTTCTTGAATTCTCTGTTTTGTTTTATGCTAATTTCTCCATTGGTGTTTCTCATTCTTTCCGAGTAAAAAGCTATACTCTGCCATCTCAATTGCTCATGATTCGGTTCATCATCTGAAACAACTTTCAACCAACCTCATTAAGAATCCAAGCTCAATCTGAATTTGAGATCTAACCCAATTGCCAATTGTCAATATATTCGAAACCCCAATTCCTAATTCGCACCATATGGTCACAATTTTTCCGAGACTACGAAGTCCAGCAGACCTGGATTTGGGAGACTTAAATAATATTTGATCAAATTGAAATACGTTGGGAACAATTTCGATTTTGATATTGCGGATGAGTAATTGGGATAGAGTATTAGAAGGAATCGTGGTGATTCTTCGGCAGTAGAGGACAAAACAAAAGTTATTATCCTGATGATGTTATCAAATTGATTATTTCTTCTCCAATCAATAATTTTCATTTCTCTATTCTTCAAGAATCTTCAATAAGATTAAGGGGAAAGAAATGAAACCAAACAATCGAACTGAATCCAAAAACAACACAATAAACCCTGGTTCACAGCTTCTAATTAGACCCAATCTGGCCGTGAGGCAGAAAACCCCAATTCGATTTTGTAATTTGATTTCATCTTCTCTGCTTACCACTTCTTCATATTTGATAATTCCAACTAAAACAGATCTTGAAGCAGGACCAAGACTTTGTTTCATCTGCAAAAACCCATCAGTAGCTGCACCATCAAAGAATCGAATTCCATGGATCTTCTTTTTGATGAACATAAACCATTGTACAAACAAATGCAAAGAATAATCCACCAACAACTCCCATACCAAAAAAATATTTCTGGTTTCCATTGTTAAAAAATTAATAAAATATCGAGTTAAGATTGTTGGAGAAATTCCTGTAACAATGAACAAACCAAACAGAAGCTTGAAGATAGTTAAGGGTTAGAAGAAACAACAACAGACTTCAGACAAACACACACACATGGAGATGGAGTCGCCTGTTCAACAGACTGCCCTTAACTCGATATTTTTCGGGTACACCTCTAGAAAGAGTGTTGCTATACCACTAGTGAGGACAAATCGAATCCAGGATAAAACCACCTGATACCAACCCAGCTAGCAAAAACTCGTTGGCCCGTTGCGAACTTAACAGCCGAATAAGGTTTATAGAAAAATAAAACTACGTGCGCAAACAAAGCGAGAAGAGGGGAAAAGTCGTCAGGATAGTAGCTGCGACTGGGGTGAGTTGAAAATGAAATTTTCTTTTTCTTTTATAGGCAAATTTTAGAGAAGAGAATTAAATTGTATTTATGAAAAATCTTTTTATTTAATTCCCATAAATTCTCATAAATAATAAAACGTTTTTTTTTATTATAGGAATTTAAAATAAAAACCATTAAGTCTTGATAGGCACACGCTGGGCACACGCCGGGCATACGACGGCTCATGCCAGCTCACGCAAAAAAACACACGCAAGCACACACAAGCTCCGCAGCCCGCGGCCAGCGTGCGTGCTTCGGTGCGAAGCACCGCACATGCGTGAATTTGCCAACTAGCCCATTCCCTTAGTCCATATCCAATCCACAAGTCTTTTCCCTTAGAAGCAACTTTAGTGGTAATATAGATATACTTCATCCTTGGTTTATCCCATGTGGGACAAACCAAAGGTTTCTCATTCACATAGAAGTTAAAGTGGATTTGTTATTTCCACCCCCAGTATAGGCTAGTGACGCTTTGGTCCCATCAAGATAAATTAGGTAACAAAATAATTTTTTGTAATAAATCACTTTTTAATTCTAACAGATACAACTAACTACATAATCTTACTACATTTTTAAGGTGTAGTCCATCGTTTATGAGCAGGCTAATGATATTAAATATTATATCAACTAATGTTGTGCTTTGGGACGGCTTCATAGTCTAATCGTATAGTACAAATGGAACTGACTAAAATATTAAAACATTAGATGTATTCTTGTTTGTTATGCAAGTCATTGAGCTAATATACGTGTATTTTTCTGCTTGTAGTAATTTTCTCTTTTGCTAGTAATATTTATCTGTTTCGCCGGTAGAAATTATAATGTTGCGGGTAATATGATCAGTTTGGGATAATTGTTGCTACGCAATTTATATTATTCATTGTGAGAGGTAGTTGCTATCATTGAAGGTAGTTCATACTATCTAACAAAGGTGACGAACTACGATCGTGTTTGATTCCTACGAGCTATGAAGAGGATATATAGGCAGCCGCTCTGCGGTTCAGCACAAGACTGTTCATATCATCTAAAAGTTGTTGTTGTTACGCGGCAGTTCATATCATCTACTAAGAGATGATTGCAATCTTCGCAGTATGTATATCGTTTGTAAGAGGTAGTTGCACTGTTGGATGTTCATACTACCTAGTGAAGAAATGATTGTTGATTTCCAGTTCATATCATCTGATATAAATGTGAGATAGAGATGATTGTTGCCTCTTCAAGGTAATTCATATCATATGATAACTGTACAACTCGTAAGACAAGAGATGATTATTACCATTCGAGGTAATTCATATCATCTGTCTCGGCACGTGAGTTAAGCAATGGTTATTATCGTACGAGGTGACTCATATCATCTAGGAGGAATGGTTGTTGTTTATGATAACAGCTAATACCATTGATTTGAAAATGATTACTAACTCTTTGGAGTAGTTCATATCAATTGGTAAAGATGGTATGTTGAGCTTGACCTAGCACTGTGAGTTGTCATGCCCACTTGGGGCTCCCATCTACAGGTGGCTACCTGAAAGACCGTTAGTTGTAACGGTGGAAGGTATCCAGCTACCCCTGACATTGGGATTGATCACCCCTCACCCATCCAGTACGGTGTGTTTTTTCAGGACAGTTGCGGTTCCCACCTACGGGTGGTAACCTGGAAGACCGTTAGTTGTAACGGCGGCAAGAAAACCTCACAGTAGAAGCAATAAAAATCATATGTCAGACCCGATGTCCCTTGCGAAATTGTGGACTCCTTTGGGATCCCTGGGTATGCGGTATGGGACGCATGCTCAGAAGGTCCTAATTGCCTTCACAGTGGACCTTGTGGGATTCCTGAGCATTATGATATGGGACATATGCCCAGAGAATCCTAACCCTTGAGTCAGTGAGATTTCTGTTCAGCGGAGTCTCAGTGTCTGAAGTTGGTGTTTTATAAGAGATGGTTTTTACCAAATGTGGTAATTCATATCATCTGTTGGTATCAATAAATATCAAAAATGATATCAAAAACTGTAAAGCAGTTTGACATATTCGATGACCCAAATATATGTATTTATATATAAAGGTTATGTTCCCCTGCTTATAAAGCAGTTTGGGATAAATTGATGAACAGTTGCTTGGTAAGTTCGAGTTAAACCAAAAATTTAAAACCCCGTATCGGGAAATTGGAGCTGGCCAAACGGGTCGAAACCCGACCCGTTGGAAGCGAAATTTTTTTGGTCCGTCACATATACCCTGCAAATTATTAATTGTTTCATCCATTAAAAAAATGTTAATGTTAACAAGTTACAATCATCTAACAAGTTATAATCATCTAACAAGTAACAATACTATAATAATATGTCAATAACACTAGTCAGAATACTATAATAAGATGTTTCTTAAAACCTACATTAAATGTTTATGACCATTCGACAGAACTACTAATTTGTAAATTGTTCAAGACAATTAGAAGACAGATATTAGACTATATCTTCAATTGAGTTGTTCACTTGGAGTATCTCTTGAAGAGATTCAGTAAGTTGTTGTTGTTGTGCACCAACATTCGACAAGATTCTCACTGCCATCTTAATTCTTTTCATTTTCATTTTCTCAGTTATTCCATCTTTAGTGTCCATCAATCTTTCGTAGTTTCCATACTTCACCAATGTCTTCATATACAAACATGTGTGAAGTGCACAATCTGGGTTTTCTCCTTGATTTGGGACCATGTATTGTAGAAATTTGGAAGTACATATTCATCGTTTTGTTAGTTTATGTGGTCCATTTTATTCACAATATTAGTCACTGGTCTGATTATGCTACTATATTGGGTGTTGTACCCTCCATTGTGAAAAGACGAGTTGTACATTTGCCATTTCCCTTTTTCCATCGTAAGTTCCACATAATGGTGTCCAATACCTTTTTTGGTTAATCAGATAGGTATGATCAGGTACTTGTCTTCATCACTGACTGGGTAACCTTCTCTTATCCGCTTGAAAGTTTGAGAGCTGTCAATTCTTTGTTTATCTTTGCTTGCTAAATCAATCTTCAACATTAGCTTCTTCTTGTATAAGAGTTTATAGGTATTAGTTTACAGAAATCAACATTTGTTTTCAGTTTTATTCATTGAAGCATAAGAGTTTTATTTTACTTACAAAACCATTTGTCGTCAAAATCAGGTACTTCTTGTATCTGCTTTCATTCGGCCTTTCCATCTTGTTGTTCAGAATGTTGATGTAGTAGTCAACTACACTTTTATTCACATACTCGTTATCCAACAAATTCTGAATGTGGTGTCCAGTGATGTCCATTTGACATTTAGCATAAGAGTAGTAAAAACTGCAAGCTGTATGATTGTATTTTCAAACAAATTATAAAGTTTGTGGATTTTCTCTATCAATTTTATGAGATCAACTTAAATTTGTTGACACAACTTAATTGTATCAACTTTTATTTGTTGACACCAGTATCTGGAAACACTATCTTTTTTTTCTGGATCTTGTGTTATGGTGTCAACTTTTTTTTGTTGACACTAGTATCTGAAGACATTGTTTCTGGATTCTTTTTTTCTGGTATCAACTTTGGTTGTTTGATACCATTCATACCTGAAATCAATTTCAAATTATGAATATAATTTGATATACTACTTTTCATTTGAAAAAATTTCATTCATTCATGGTATAAAGAAGCAAATATATGAAGGAAATCATATAATAAATTTTGAGTTTTTACCTTTCTTTTGCATTCTCAAAGAATGGCCGGATGATTTCTTGTTCTTGCTCACTGCATAATTTCCAAAGATGAAGTTTTTCTGGATCCTTAAGCTTTATGGGTTTCGGTTGAGTTTCCTTGACTCCGTCCTCTACTAAAATCACTTCTTTTGGTTTCTTCCCCTTTTTTTGCTTCTTTGTAGCTTTACACTTACCTTCAGGTATGTATTCATCTAAAATTCCCGGCCTTTTTGTATTCGTTGTTGTATTTTTCACTCCCCTTTCTATTGAATCCATCAGATAGTATTTTGCTCCTTTTTCTTGCTTCTCTGATTCATTGGTATCATCTAGATAAGTTGGTTGTTCTTTAGTATCTTCCTTTTTCGTTGGTCCCTCATTTGAATCACACTGATAAATTTCTTGCAATGCTTCTTTTATTACATCTTCTTCTGATTTGTTGGTAGGAACATCCACATCCATTTATCTGGTTGGAGTCATATTCAATCCGGCAATTATTAAGTCAAACGTTGGTGTAGTTCCAGTAGGCTCATAAGCAGATGTAGTTGGACGCATTGGTTTAGTTGGTGGTGTTGCAAGAACAACCTGGTCTGTCACCATCTCCTCTTCCACTTTTTTCTTATCATCAACATCTTGCATAAGTTTTTCTGGTTGTTGAATTGATTCTTCAACGTTTGTGATGATATTATATAACTGAACATTCATTTCTTTGTTAGCTTCATCTTCCTTGGTTTCAACCTCTTAGACAACATCCATTTGTTTCTTAGCTTCATCTTCTTCTGTTTTAGCTTCATCCACTTATATTTCAGCTTCATCTTCTTCTGTTTTAGCCTCATCTTTTTTGGTTTCAGCCTCTCTTGTTTCATGGAATCCCTTCTTCCACTGTTCCAATTTCTTCGTATTTTTAGTTACCACTTTTTTTCTCGTCTGCATCGATAGCTTTCCACTTTTAAAGCCCTTTTCAAACGCCCTTTCTTGTGTTCCCAATTTGTTTGAACTTTCTTTTGTCAGCGGATGAGTTCCGAAAATGCTCAAAGTTTCCATTGTCCCTAAATCATCTACTTGAGTTTTCATATCAGTTTCATTCACCTTTGTAGATGACTCTTCCACCGGATTCTTTTCCGACTCATCTACTTGATTTTTTTTGTTCCTTCAGCTTGGAAGGCTACACTCGTTTGTACGTTTGTAAATGAGGTAGGTTCTTTAAAGTTGCTTTCCTTGTCACTCCAATCTTTCAGTTGTTTGTCAATTAGAGCAATTCCTTTCAAATCTTCATTTTCGAATGGAAAAATGCTTCTGTGTTTTTCAATGAAATTCCTTAAGAACATTGTGTTGTTGACAAACATATGCTTTGTACTTCTTCTCTCATAGTGGTACCTCATTTCATATTTATCATAGTCTTTTAGAATGATATCTTCCACCAGGTCCTTGTTCTTCTGCTTCTCTTCTTTCAATTTTTTTCTAACTACTGTTAGTTCAATTAGAGGCTTTTTAATTTGTGATAATTCATCAACAAAATTCTGATCAAACTACAAAGAAAAGTAGATGAGATTAGAATGAGAATTATAAAGTGCTAACTCTGTTAATTTCTACATAATATAGGGTCAACAAAACAATTTTGACACCATAATTCCAGTTTATGGAGTCAACTTTCCTTTTGTTGACACCATAATCTGTTTCTGGGTTCCAGTTTTTGTGTCAACTTTTTCTTTGTTGACACCATAATCTGGACACAACATTTTCTATGTTTCATCTTTGCTGTCAACTTTCTTTTGTTGACACCATTATATGTACCTGGATTTAATTTTTGGTTTCAACTTTAAGTTGTTAACACCATAATAACAAAGGGAAAAAAGTAGAAATACTTACAACAACGTCGAACCACCCCATATATATCTTCTCCCTCTTATCCTTTTTCTTGAAATAATGTGTCGTAATTTTGGTACAAAAGTCTGTTTGGTTCCACCTCAGAAATCTTAGAGTTACTTCTTCAAACCCTTTTTTCTTCGGGATATATTCTTTTGTGTGCTCACAAAACCATTACTACAAATCCATAATTGGTTAGTTATCTAAATAATATTTATTTTCTAATTGTTCAGTTCTTAATAATTTAAATATTTTTATATAGGGTGTGCAACCATTTACGCTCCTATTTTTTCCTTGTTGTTTTACAATCTTTTTCAAAAGATAGTTAACAATGTGGTTTGGCCATGACACATAGCCCATTAGGAATATGTGTGGCAACCACTTTAGTGCAAAGTTGCTACCTTCCGAATCTGTGAAAAACAGAACGGTGGACAACCACATTGCGAACAATCTGAGGAAGTACTCTGGGTCATTCTCATTTGCTGCAGTAGTCTTCATTTTTGTTTCTATTTCTTTATTGGTAATCCTCACTTTACTGTCAGGCCCAGACTTTGGTCTAAGCTTTTCATTCAACCACTTCTTATGTTCATTTTTTACTTCTTGTTTTAACTTATTCTTCATATCATCACTCTCTAGGACTCTTGGCACTGAAAATATGACAGTGAAATCACTTCCTCTAAGTTTGCAGAATTTGTTTCTTCTAAACTTGAACTTTTTCTTGTCCTTATTGTATTCACTAAGTATCATCTCTATTGCAAATGGTTCTTTAGTCAAGGATTTCAAATCAATCATTTGCTTAGGTTCTGCACTGCCACATCTCCTTTGTCATCATCTATTGTGATATTGTCATATTTAGGTTGCTCTACTAGCACAATAGCTTTTCCTTTGTCTTCTTTACTATCATCAGTTTCTTCCTTTAGTATGTAGAATGGTCTAAACAAGTCGTATAATGGACATGCTTTCAGTGCTCCTGAAAATGATGGGCTTCTTATCCTCTATTTTAATTCTTCAGTATAACGAATCTCCCATATCAATCAATGACATAAGACCATCTTTAATTTTAACCTCTTGTGCCCTTGATTTACCTGCATACATACACAACCAACAATTTTTTTGTAAGAAACTTAGTTGAACTGT
Organism: Papaver californicum; assembly: GCA_023531435.1. Lineage (NCBI taxonomy): Eukaryota > Viridiplantae > Streptophyta > Magnoliopsida > Ranunculales > Papaveraceae > Papaver > Papaver californicum. The sequence goes on along the minus strand of JAJJMC010027962.1, from coordinate 3,206,330 downwards.
TTTTAATCAATGAGTCATATAGGTTTATCAAGTGTTGTACACAAACAAATCAATCTGTTTTAGATTTTTTAGTTCCTTGCGCTTCCCCCTCGTCAATTGATTGCTCCTTCTCTTTTGTTTTTCTTGTTTTTGCCATCTTTTTGTATTTTTCAATTTGTTGTCAAACAAGAAAAAAATAGTTAATACTCTCAATTATAGGTAGCATGTAATTTCTCATTTTTAAAAATATATTTTTTTGGTATCAACTTTTGTTTGTTGACAACATCATCTATGAAATGACACCAATTTATTTTTGTATCAACTTTTCTTTGTTAACACCATAAACTATTTAAGACACCGAATTATGACATCAACTTTATTTTGTTGACACCATAAACTATGAATTATTCTAGTTTTTTTGTATCAACTTTTTTGTGTTTCCACCATAATCTATGAATAACAACAAATTCTTGTATCAATTTTATTTTGTTGACACCATAAATTGTGTTTTTGACATAAGATTATTGCATAAAATTTATTTTCTTGACACCATAACCTTTGAATGACAACATAATCTCATATATTTGATAACAAGTTTTGTAGCATGAGAACATTTATCCATATGCAGAAACATACATAATAGGTTATCTACATGTTCAAAGGAGAATCATTAAACATCAACAAATAAAAGAAGCCACAGAGAAGTAGTCAACCACATCACATTAACAAAAATTATTAACATGTTCACAAATAAATCAGTTGATTTTTGAGATTTTTCACCTATGTAAGTTGATTTTTTCTGCTTTATTATCACCAACAACATAGTTCAAATTTGTTTGGATCACATGCAACAGTAAACCATAACAACATTATTATGGATTTCATAAAAAAAAGTATGTAAAAGTATCAAAAATCAAAATCTACTTGAAATCAAACAAAATAGTATTATATATAAACAAATTAAACCTTCATCTACTTATCAGTTCCAGATTTTAATATGCATCATCATCTCTGTAACAATGGAGAACTTCTCATTCTAAATAAAACTTTATCAGATCACTTTTCGATGAAATTTAAACAAAATCTAAACAAATGAAACAAAATCAATTTGATATTTTCAACATGCATCGTCATCTCTGTAACAATGAATAACTTCTGATTTTAAATCAAACTCCATTTAAACGTAAATCAAATGTATTTGAAACAAAACTATGATTTAAATCTGTCTTTACCTATTTTAATTTTCAAATTTAAGTTGTTGAAGATGACAGTAATTTGTTGATTTCGAACCCTAATTTGCGTTTGATTTTGATGATTTCCTTGTTGTTTTTAAACTTCGTAACTGCAAAATGATAAAAGTAATTAGGTTTTATGATTTTGATTCAGTTTCTAACGGTTAATTTTTAGTTTTTTTTTTTGGTTTTCAAAAAAATTTCTTTTCTATTGATATTCGGTGCGAGAGAAAGTGGAAAGTATATTCACAAAATATATCAGGATTTGGTGGGGTTGAAATATATAGAAGGAATTCGTAATGTGTTATTTCGGAAATTCTAGCTTATAAAAGATGGGTTATATATTTTTTTATATAGGGTATTTGTGAAGGATTTCGTTTATAAGGTATTTAATTAATGAACACATTTTTCTAATCCCCTCTCACTTAAAATCCAGGGTTTAAGTTCGCTGTTCTTACAAGTTACAGCTTACATCTATAGTCATCGGAGTTTAATTTTATTCTGATCTCACTCTCTTCTCTCTCGCTTGTGACAGAAAACACACCACTTGATCGTACACCAAAATTAAGGTAATTTACTGCATAATCAGTATGTAATCTTCTGGTCATTGAAGAAACTAGGTTTGCTGACATTGCTTTTATCTGTTTGTTTCGATTCTCGGCGACCAATTTAGTGGATGTTCCTGTCTGTTATTGGTCTGTATTAGGGTTTTTGAGTATATTTTTTGTAATTAGGCTTTTTATCCCTCAACCAACCTCCTCTTTGATTTTGATTTTAATTCTCCAGGATGATTATTTCATATCCTTTAGACTAAATTGTATGTCAGTTATAATTGATAAGGGTTTTAAACATGGACTGATTTCACTTTGTTTTTTTTTCTTTTCTTTTGTGTTAAAAGATATGCACTAAATCTATCATTGACTAGAGCACCTGTTAATTATCTGTGGAAAGGAATTGTCTGGTTCAACGTTTGTTTGTTAGGTTAAGATAGTGATGTTTATCTTGCCCATATGTCTCAAAGTCCTAAATTTGATTACACCTGACCTGAGGGAACTTTATTGTCTGACAAAAAACTAACACCGGGTAACTTAGCTACCAATGCCATACTATTTTTCTTTTCCTGTTTCTCTTTTGTATCTGCCTATCTGACCAGGTATGGACATTGTAAGAGTTCAAAATTCTGAATCATCTAACAAGGAAAATGCAGGATTAACTTCTTCTTTTTTTCACAATTTTTAGTCTCCGAATTGCAAAAAATTCGGCTCGGCCGAATCCTTAAGGAACAAAGGCCGATAACTGAGTAACTCGGTATACAGCCGAGCTGTACTACTTACTTTACTCCACTGCTCAGGTAGATCATGTTGGTGCATCTTGGTCGACCATTTTTCTCATGGAGTCACAAAATGGTCCAGCATCACTAACTACCTGTATGACCAAATAGTAGGGAACCACATCATAAATTCTGAAAAACTTAAGCTTTGTCCAGAACCCCGTAACAGATAGTTAAGTTGTTAACCAACCAGATGACAATGAAACAGTGGAACAGTGGAACACTGAACTTATTTTCATATGAAAGGCGAGCCTTCTAGTTCCCCTAAGGATTTCATTTTGTTCAATTCGGAGTACTTCAAAGTATATGAAATTTTCCTAAGAAACATTGTCAAAAATTATTTTTAAGAATCCAGAGTTTTACTTTTGGGTTTCAGTAAGTGTATTGTTCCTTTTGTAAGTGACTCTTTACAGGTGATTCAAACCTTTTCTTAATATCTGTTCCTAGCATGTGCTTGTGGTTAGCTTCTATAGAGGAAAAGAAATAGAACCTAATATGTATCAGCTGTAACAAAATGGATTCCTGTAAAAGAAGCCTAGGTTTTTTGAGACGTGTTGAGTGGAGCTAAAGATTTTTGTACTTTCATCAACATTTGTTAATTGACGTTCTGTTAATTCTGTTTAAAAGGTAAGTTTCTGAGGTAGACTTCAAGAAGAAAAAGTCAAATATGTTTTTTCACATAGTGCTGGAAAGAAATATGCAACTGCACCCTCGTTATTTCGGCCCAAATCTACGTGATAAGTTGGTCGCGAAGCTCATGAAAGATGTGGAAGGCACTTGCAGGTTTTCATCACGTCACAATCGTTGTCTCACATGAACGAACACGCACATGTAAAGACTAATTTGTTTTCTCCTGTTTGCAGTGGCCGTCACGGGTTCGTGGTGGCAATCACGGGGGTTGATAATGTTGGAAAAGGGCTAATTCGTGATGGTACAGGGTTTGTGACGTTTCCTGTCAAGTACCAATGTGTAGTTTTCAGACCTTTTAAAGGGGAGATACTTGAAGCTGTAGTAACCATGGTTAATAAGGTTTGCTCTTTCTTTGAAAGTTCATTGTTTTCTGTTCAATTTTTACACTCAACATGTTTCAGTCCATTCATCTTATATACTTGGAGTACTTGCAGATGGGGTTTTTCGCTGAAGTTGGTCCTGTTCAAACATTTGTATCAAACCATGTTAAGTATTTTGTTTAGAAAGTGATCTCTTCTTATATATAGTGTTAGGAAACTGCCTTTGCTGAATGCTTAGGTGTATAATGGGATGGTTTATTTTCATGTTTGTAGCTGATACCAGATGATATGGAATTCCAGTGTGGAGATATCCCAAATTATACAACTTCAGATGGCTCAGTAAGTCAAAAACTTTCAGTTTTTTTTCATATAAAATATTGTATAATTTGTAGGATTTTACTTATGTTACTGTTGGGATGGGCTTGCAGGTTAAAATTCAAAAGGATAGTGAAGTACGGCTAAAGATAATTGGAACTCGTGTTGATGCTACAGAAATAGTATGTCCACTGACTTTTGCTTTAGTTGTTGTCATTTGAATTCAGGGTTTAATACTATTCTTTCATTTACACTTTTCAAAAGTAGATATCATCTCTTCTCTTACCACACCTAATAATGAAGTGGACAAGTGCTAATACCGAATTTGCTTAATGGAATTCATCACCTATTAGAGAAACAATGGAGTGATAAAATCAACAAAAACTTACAGAATCCTGTCTCTGGATAATGGATTTATTGCATCATGGTATTCTCACCTGTCAATTATTGGCTTTGGTTTAGTTTCAAGAGCCATATATTCAGTGATTTGTAGAATAGGCGATCGCAATAGATAGTTATCCTGAGCGCATGAGATTAATGTGACTGTTAGCGTGCACTAAAACAGTTCTTGTCTGTCCGTTGGACTGTGGGCACTGTTAAGCGGTTTGGGTCGAAGAAAATGGTTAATAACCTGTTTTTTATAGGTTTACTGAGAAACAAAAATGAAAAAGGTTGGGAAAGCGGATATGCAGGAAAGGAATTTACTGAACTGTTGCTTCTTTTAGGGGGAGAACCAAAGGAGTGTAAAGAGGCTCTTGTACTAGCTTTCAGAGTATACTTGTTCTCTAAACTTGCTTACTTGACTAGGATTTTCTGACCTCAGCTTTGAGAGTATGATTGGTCTATCTTTGTATTTTTGTATTGGTCTATTTTTGCATTCTCATACATTTGGTTTCCTTTGTTTTGTGTAATACATACTACTTTTTCTTGTCCAAGTCCATGCATGGACACTAAACTGTTACATTTTGACATCTTTTTGCAGTTTTGCATTGGTACCATAAAAGACGATTTCTTGGGTGTAATTAACGATCCGGGAGCTGCTACTTAATCCAACCATTGGTGAGAATAATAATGCAATATGACATTGTTTCTACTTTTTGATTTCATGTCAGCCACGGCTTTTAATTTCTGATTGTCTCAGGATTGATGAACCCTTTCCTGACCAGCTGCTAAACTGGAGTTTGTCTGCAAGAGAAAAGGGTAGAATATGATCATCTCGTGCAAAGACCAGGACTGCCTGCTTCTCTTTCCTTTGTCTTTGTTAGTTCCACTTAATGTACGAAGAAGATGTATATAGCTTCTGCAAGAATAGGGGTTCTAGTTTGTTCTTGTTTTTCAGAGGGATATATATTCACATACACTTGTGTTGCGCAAATGGAGTTAAAATTCATGTAAACAAGATCTAATTAAGATATAGTTTAGACTTCAGACTGTAAAAAGAAGTAGAGATTATGACTTCTTCATGTGGCTTTTAGGGAACTTAATGGTAGTGTTGTCTTTTTGGCCTCGTGATGTCTGCTAAACTCAGTCAGATAGGTTCTCAAACGGCTGCCACTTAAACAGTTGTCGAGCCTACAAAGGCTGCTCTAGCTTTGCTGAACTGAAACTGTTAGTTTCAACGTAGTGCGAGATCTTTGCCAAAAAAGACTATGATGCGCGCTTGAGCTTCCAGAAAAGAACATAGTTGAGATCAGAAAGGGGCACGCCGGAGATTTTTTGTGTATCATTACACTTGATGTCATAGACTGGATGATTCATTAGCAGGCTCGATTAGGAGCATTCCCATAGCGTGCTGATATCGCAGATGCGGCGTCCATCGGTCCTCCATTACCCCCAAAAATCTCGAAGAAGAAAGAAGAGAGATTCAACCAAACAAACAGAAAAAAGCAAAACCTTCCAGTTTTTGCTTCCACTTGGTTTGATTCTTCACTTCTTCTCTCATCCCCTTTTCTTTCTAAAATAGAAAAAATTCAGCAGCTCAACCACCAATCTTAAACAAGAAAAACATTCACTTTTGTAACTCGAAACCCTAATTTATATATCTCTCTCTTTCTTTAAACAGTGATTTCTGTCGCAGTCATTAACGACTTTGTCTCTCTTTGATCACGACTTTACCACATTCACCCCGAACACTTGCTTTTCTTTTCTTCTTTTTTAATTAAATTAGGGTTATTTTGTTTTGTCTCTGTCTCTTTCTTTCTTCAAATGAATACCACCACCACTACTACCACTTCGTCTTCTGTTGTCAAAGAAGAAGACTCTAAAGATGAAATAGAAATACAAAAAGAAGAAGAAGAAGAAGAGTCTTCTTGCGTACATGTTGTTAAAATTGCTGAAGTCTCTAACAATTCGGAGAAAATTGAAGAAGAAGAAATCGTGGTAGTGGATAAAACAGAAGAGAAACAGTTAGAACAACAAGAAGAAGATCCAGTGATTCCAATGAAAGAGGATACTGGAAATCCACCAACTGTTTTCCGAATACGATTAAAACAGCCTCGATCCAATTTGCTTCATAAAATGAGTGTTCCCGAACTATGTCTTAATTTTAGGTAGTTATCACTCCCTTAGAATCAACTTTTCTTCTTTTTCTAAAATTCAAAGTCGTGCAGTATAAGATGATACCGGGGATCGACAGTAGTTTTCTTATCCCATCTTTTCTAATTGATTGGAATTTTTTTTAATTTGGCAGTGCTGTTAGTTGGTGTGAAAAATTGAATGCAATTGCCTGTGCATCTGAAACTTGTGCCAGAATTCCAAGGTTTGTGTATTCAATTGCAAGTCTGCAGCATCTCCTTCTCACTCTCTCCCATTTTTCAAATGGTAGTACCTTTTTTGGTTTGTTTAATATCATTGGGTAGTCATTTGAGAATCCAAATACTATAAAAGAAACCTAGGTGATAGAATTTCGAGAACAAGACGAAGACTAGATAGGTTGATAATACTCCCTGTTTTAATGGAAAATAATATAGTAATAGAAACTCTTAACAATTCTTGGTGGTTTTCTGTGCTCATCCATGGAATAAATGGTAGCAATGTAAAGCAATTTGGGGGGTTTCAATACAAACACTTGAAATTCATCTAGTATGCCAATTCTTTACTACTACTTGAAGTTACAGTAGAATGACTTCTTGAGCTGTTGTTATTTATTTGTTTACTGATGAAGAATTTTCTCTTCTTCTTGGGTTTTGTAGTTCTACTGCTAATCCACCATTCTGGATTCCCATACATATTGTGAACCCAGATCGACCAACTGAATGTTCAATGTTCAATGTTAGAGCAGGTATTTATAATTCACCGTTTTTCCCCTTGTATATTTGTCTTAAAATCTTAACTTGGTGTTGAGGTCGTAATCAACCAATTGTTAGCAATTTGCTTAATTAGTCTAGGTTTGGCATGCATCCCATGACCTTAGGAGTTTTGTAGCTATGGTACCATTTAAAAAAGCAACATTAATAAGCACAAAGTGGTAAAAAGAAAGAATAACAATGCATGCTATGTAGGGATAATGTATTGGTGACCAAGACGTCACATAAAGTGTGGTTAAGCTGTATATTAGTCACTGCTGGAAAATTTTATGCAATTTATACTGACCATTGTTTTCTGAATTGACTTTAACTTAGACTTAGATTGTGGGGATTGTTTTATTGCAGATTCTCTGCGTGATTCAGTTCAGTTTATTGAATGGTCTCCTGTTTCTTGTCCCCGTGCCTTACTCATTGCAAATTTCCATGGGAGGATAACGATTTGGTTTCAGCCTTCTAAAGTAAGCTGTCTATAAAAGAATAATTTCTCTGTAAAATAATTTATTCTTATCTGCTATGACTTCTGATTTGTTTGTTATTTTTATAGTAGAGTTGTTATTTTTCCTTATGCTTTCTTCTGTCCTTTATTGAGTTTGTTATTGCCATTATCCAGGGTCCAGCTAATCTAGTTAGGGATTCTAGCTGCTGGGAGTGTGAACATGAGTGGCGACAGGATATTGCAGTTGTGACAAAATGGTTGACAGGGATTTCTTCGGTATGCCATTTATTATTATAAAAATATCATTGTTATTATTCTGACAAAAGTTGTTTTGCATTCTCTAGTTAACATGGTTATGCATTTCTGTGAGTGGATCCATTGATGGCAAAAGTTGTCTCATGCCTCTTTTTAATGTCCAAGGGGCAAGACAAGCCATTCGTTATGCTGGGATTAATGGAAATGTTATGCTATTTGATATTTGTAAAACTTTTACAATTAGAAAAAGCTGAAGGTTTTCGTATATCTGAATTATCCTATTTGCATTGTGGTCATGGGTTGCCATGTCTGTTGCCTAAGCAACGTGGACAAAGGTGCATTAATATGTCCTCTTTCAGTTCACCAGAAATTGTTATCAGAAAATCTCTCTAGCAAATAAGTAGATTGTAATGACTAGGCAATTGAACATATGGCATTTGGCATTCATATAATCCTTAAATGTAATGCTATTAGGTGTATGATACTATGATGATATTTTCAAAAAAAGTGATGGATTATCTTTTGCCAAGCCATAACCTTCTGATGCGTATATGCAGGCATTACCTATCAACGAACTTCATTATGCAGTGTGCTTGGTTTTACTTGCTTTTGATTGTTTATTGCTATTCACTAAATTGTATCAACGACCTTTTCTATTTATGCTATAGAAGAAATTTCACTTCAGTCTTACTTATTGTCAAAATCAGTATAGGTGGATTTCCTCAACTTCCAGCACTCCAGCAAACTCTAAGTCAAGTTTCGAAGAAAAATTTCTTTCACAGAAGCCACAATCTTCAGGTTTGTTCTTTCTGCTGTGTGTTTATAGTAAATATGCAGAACTCTTCGCAACTGCCATTATAGTTATCTTGGATGGAACAGATGGGTTTGTGTACATTAAAACCCTGCCCTGAAGCAGTTATATGCTGAGAATGTCTTTTGCGTTTTCTTTGGAAAAATAACAATTTTTTTTTTTTTTTTTTTTTTTTTTTTTTTTTTTTTTTTTTTTTTTTATTAAAAGTTCACTTGAGCTTGAGAATAGTAAATGAGCAGAAAGAGGTGTTTACATCTTTTAAATGTTGATAGTTTTTTGTCCTGTCATATTGGTTAGTGAATTTACTCCTCATTTATGTGAAAACTTGTAATTCGGACGCACATTATATCTTATAAGTATGTGAACTGATTGGTGGTATAGTGTAGGATTAAGTACTATGTCGTCATCTCTGTTATGTTTATCTTTATACATAGAAAAATATCATGCATATTTTATTATTTCTAAATATGTATTTGTTTTACGCTATTACTTCTTAAAGCGGTTTTCTAGTTTTGATTGTTGCCATCCGTCTGAAATACTTAAATGTTTTTATGTTGTTTATTCATGGTTTCTTCTGCAGCATGAGATTTAGGATGCAATATGTAGATCTATTTATGTCATGTTACATTCATCGTATTAAGTGTCTGAAGGCCCATTTATATACCTGCTCATAGCCATGTTATTCATAGGTTTTTGAGCTGGTCTTCCTCTATATTTGTGGTGTTTTAGTCCAGATCAGAATTCCACCTAGAGAATCCTTACTAATTAAGCCTTTTTGGTTATAACAATCTCAGATAGATGGCCAAACTTCCTTTGTGTATGTTCTGTTTTCTCCTCGGGCTCTGTTCAACTTCACTGGTCTCAGTGGCCCCTTTCTCAGAATGGTGCCACATCAAAGTGGTTTACAACAAGTAAGGGATTGCTTGGCGCTGGACCAAGTGGTATAATGGCTGCTGATGCCATCATAACGGAGGCAGGTACCATGCATGTAGCTGGTGTTCCAATTGTCAACCCATCTACTGTTGTTGTCTGGGAGGTCACTCCTGGTCCTGGTAATGGGTTTCAGGCAACTGCCAAGACAAGTACAACTGCTGGTGTCCCACCATCACTGAATCCTCCTCGCTGGACAGGGTTTGCCCCTTTGGCAGCATATTTGTTAAGTTGGCAAGAGTACGTGGCAGCTGAAGGAAAGCAAGGGAAGAAGCATACAGTGCAAGAGTTCAACGAAACAGTACCACTTCATTGTTCACCTGTTTCAAGGCAGCAGCTCAATCAGCAGCAACCACTACATGGGGATCTGGCGTGACTGCAGTTGCATTTGATCCTACACATGGTGGATCTGTTATAGCTGTTGTGATAGTTGAAGGTACCTATTTATTCTTTATTTGTTTGCATCATTGGAGTATGTGTCAAGTTGTTTCTTGAACGTAGGAAAGTATATTGTCATTTGTTCTCAAACTAACATAGAAAATGATTTGTACTTTTGCAGGACAGTACATGTCCCCATACGATCCCGATGAAGGTCCATCAATTACAGGATGGAGAGTACAATGCTGGGAATCTTCTCTTCAACCTGTTGTCCTTCACCCAATTTTCGGAAACCCTACATCCAGTTTTGGAGGGCAACCTCCCATGCAAACAGTTTGGGTTACTAGAGTCAACAAAAGCATACCTCCAATGAAGGAATTGAAAGGTTCCCAGGTAGTTGCAGTAGCATCTACTACACCTGAATATAGAAGTGCATCTGAATCTTGGATCGGAAAGACAAACAGGCTCAACTTTGATCCCTTTGATCTACCTAGTGATGTTCGCACACTAGCTCGAGTTGTATTTTCTGCTCATGGTGGTGAGGTTGCTGTTGCGTTTCTACATGGAGAGGTCCACATATTTTCTGGTGCAAGCTTTTCTCCAGTTGATAAGTACCATGTTAATGTTGTTAATGCAATCGCTGCTCCCGCCTTCTCGTCTACTAGCTGTTGTTTGGCTTTTGTTTGCCATGACACTAGCAAGGATCATACTATATTAAAAATAATACGTGTTCTTCCTCCTGCTGTCCCTAGCAGTCTAGCAAAATTAATCTCGGCAACATGGGAACGTGCCATAGCAGACAGGTATTTGAATATAAATTGGTTGGTAGCCGTAGCACATATTATTTGCCTTTTGTTACTTGTTAAGTTGTTAGCATGTTTTGGTGTAGGGTTTTTTGAACCTGGGGTGGTGTTTATACTCCCAATGACTTTACCATATTAATTGGGAGGCACCTATCTAAAATCCAAATATCGTGCCTTTGTTTTTGTTTGTCTGCTTTGAGATGCTTACTTTATCTTGGTTTGGTCATGGCAGGTTGTGGTGGAGTCTTTTGGTAGGAGTTGATTGGTGGGATGCCATTGGTTGTACGCAGAGTGCGGCAGAAGATGGCATTGGTAAGAAATATCCTTTCTTAGTCTTTTTCCCTGATAATTTTAGGAAGATACTGAAACTTAGTTTTGCTCATGTTAGTTTTTAATTTTTTTGAGTTTCCAAAGTTCCAACTAGATTCTCAGATCTCCTATCTGTTTACTTTTTTGTAGTCTCATTGAACAGTGTGATTGCTGTGTTGGATGCGGATTTCCATTCTCTTTCCTCTGGTCAATGTCGGCAACAGCACGGCCCTGTACGTCTTTGTTTCCTTTTGCAATCCTCTAATATATTGAAATCTGATATTTGTAACAAAGACTGTTATCTATTATGTAATTGTAGGTGAATATGGTAATAATACTGCTATTATGGATTAATGCTCTTATGTAGTCATCCATATGCTGTTGCTTTCTAAACTTACTTTGTAGGATCATAATTGAGTAAGCAAGGGTTGTTTTATTTAGATAATAAAATATAGGTTTTCGAATGTTGATCAGCATACCAATAGTTTATGTGTTACTAACCAGTGACGGACTCAGATAAGGCTATGATTGACTTCAAATTCATTAGACAACTGCAAGTTATTAGGGAAAAAACTTTAAGGGCTATTTATCTTTGTTAATTTCATCAAATTAGAATGTTCCACGTTGATGCATGAATATTTGTTATTTTCAGGTAACTTTTGTTAAATGTTGTAAGAGATCATTGAAGTTAATTTTGCTCCTTGGACCTTGAATATTTATAGCGTCACCTTCTCCTGAGCAACTTGTACTGTAGTGGTGAACTAAACCTTATTTTTGTAGTTCCGTTGAGTTTAGATAGGATAAAGTGTAGGTTGCTTGAAGGAACAAATGCTCAAGAAGTCAGGGCGCTGGTTCTGGATATGCAGGCGAGGTTGTTGCTGGATATGTTAGGGAAAGGGATCGAATCAGCTCTCCTGAATCCCGCAACTCTAGTACCTGAGCCTTGGCAAGCCTCTGGTGAGATGTTATCAGGCATTGATCCTGATGCAATGACTGTCCATCCAGCATTAGTAGGAAGCATTCAGGTCTGGTTTTATTTATTGCTTGGAAATTTATAATCTTTCTCACATTCATGTAATGCACAGGCTTGGATTTTTGGTGCTTCAAATTGGCTGGTGTTTGGCCCATTCTAAAGGTCAAGGTGGATTGACCGGAAAACAAAGTGTGATAGTAAGTAGTTATAACTAAGCAGCTGCTGATTAGAAATTTCTAAGTTTTAAATATCTATTACATACCTGAAAGAAAAGTTTTTTTCGTGAATGCTCTTTGAAATATTGAGGAAGCTAAAATACCTTCTTTCTTTTCTCGTTTCACCAGTTTTGGTTCAATTAATGGGCAAAGGAAATAAGAGATAGTGAGTTCCCTTGTCCTCTTTCACCTGGCTTCTTGGATAAAACCCAAATGAGCTCTGTGTCCAAGCTTGTCCCATGGGCTGGTAGGGACAGCTCAGCTGTAGCCAAGTTTGGCTTCTATCAGTTGGCCAAACTAGATTGCCTCTGCTTGCTGCTTTTCTCTTTATTGTCTTTTTTTTATTGTATATTCCTTAGAAACTTTTCGTTACAACAAGCTGTCCTGATTATTAAAATGCGCAGGCTTATGTTCATGCTGTACTTGATCTCTCTTCACATTTTATCACACGCTTGCGGCGTTACGCAAGCTTTTGTCGTACCTTGGCAAGTCATACTGTTGGAGCCACTGCAGGCACTGGAAGCAATCGGAATATGGTTACTAGTCCCACGCATAGCTCTGCATCTCCTTCTACCCCTCAGGCTCAGCATTACCCTTGTCTTTTGTTCTTTTTCGTTAAAAATTAACTTGTATTTATGGAACTGTTTTTGAGGCATGTCATTGGTGCAAGATGACAAACTTCTAGACTCGATTTGTTTAGATTCTGTAGTAAACTGGCTTCAAAAAAATAAAAAAACACGATTGTGTAGTAAACAAATGTATCTGATGCTTCTGGAAGATTGGTACTGAAATAGTTCTTCACTTTCTTGCATTTGATTGTTTTCTCCGGTTAAATTCCTTGCAGGAAGTCAAACTGGCACGACAAGCTCCACTGGAAACCCCCAAATGCAAGCTTGGGTTCAAGGTGCTATTGCTAAGATTAGTAGCACAGCCGATGGGGCATCCAATTCCTCGCCAAATCCTATAAGTGGACCATCTCCATTTATGCCGATAAGTATCAATACGGGAACTTTTCCAGGAACACCTGCTGTCAGGCTCATTGGAGATAGCCATTTCCTTCATAGGTTATGCCAACTTCTGCTTTTCTGTTTTTTCTTTTGGCGAAGACAATTACCTCGACAATCGGCAGCCGCGGCAGCGGCTGCACAGAGGAATCCCGAGTTAAGTATGCAAAAGTCTCAATCTAGTCTTCCTGGGAAGGTGGAGGAGATGAACGGGGTGCCGACAAAACCGCATCAGGAGCTGGGCAGCTTAATCCTGGATCAAAGGGAGTCGAAGAAGGTCCTTTAAGCCGTTCACTAAGAATAGGTTCTGGCAATGCTGGACATAGGTACACATTTGAGGAGGTAGGACATGATATTTATTTCTTCAACTTGCTTTGAAGAAATTTCATACAAACGGCCTAGCGAAAGCTGTCATGTGCATCAGTGTTTCAGACTTGCTCATTGAGTTGATTTTTTGAGTTTTAGAGGCATTCATTGTAGACAGTGTTAACACCAATAAATGTTCATCTCTGATTAAGTAGGCTCATTATTAAATCTGAGTTTTTGAACCAGAAACTGTAACTTTGGCTACACAACTTCTGCAAATGTCTCGGTGACTTTCAGGTAAAGGTGCTTTTCCTCATACTTATGGATCTATGTAGACGAACAGCAGGTCTGGCACACCCTTTGCCAGTCTCTCAGGTGGGGGCCAGCAATATTCAGATATGTTTGCACTATATTGACGGGAACTACACTGTTTTACCTGAAGTTGTAGAAGCTGCCCTAGGCCCACATATGCAGGTATTCTTATGAATGATTTTTGTAAGATCTTGTAAATCATAATGGAAATCCTATTATTTATGCAATTTTTTTCTTAATTGTAATTATTTGTCGTTATTAATCTGGTGTTGATGTGTTCGGGCCATGAACACAGAATATGCCGCGGCCTAGGGGTGCAGATGCTGCTGGTTTGCTACTACGTGAGAAGGAACTCCACCCTCCAGCCGAAGAGTGGCACAGACGTAATATGTTTGGTAGTTCTTGGTCGGATGCTGATGATCTGGGCCACGTGGACGAGACCTCCAAGCTGAGAAATTCATCAGACTTATTTGAGACGAATTTATCCGATGATTATGATATGTTCTCTGAAGCTCAGAGCCTTTGGCCGAGGAAGCGTAGATTATCTGAAAGAGAAGCTGCTTTTGGCTTGAAAACATCAGTGGGGCTGGGAGCATATTTAGGTATTATGGGATCTCGACGTGATGTTGTCACTGCTGTATGGAAAACAGGTCTAGAAGGTGTTTGGTACAAGGTAAAGTCTTGTCCCGGCAGGATTGCTTCTATTTTATATTAACCACAGTGTTTAGCTTTCTTATTAACTATGTTTTCTCTCCCAATTTTCTTTCTGTTTACTTAATTTGGAAGTTTTCTTTTGACGATGCAGTGTGTTGGATGTTTGCGTCAAACTTCATCATTTGCTCCTGCAGGCGGTGCTTCCAACCAACCAAATAGTAGTCACAACCAGCGGGAGGCATGGTGGATAAGTCGGTGGACTTATGGTTGCCCAATTTGCGGTGGAACTTGGGTTCGAGTTGCTTAGATATATAACCGATAACCAGTTTGAAGAAATCCACAGTTTGTGGTGTACGTCCGTCTGTATTGTGTTTCTGTACATATAACAACAACAGATAATACTCTAATCAAAAGCTTTAACCTTCGTAGAAAGTAGATAACATTAGGTCGTAGTTTTATACTTCGTATGTAGTGTCATGGTCTCCAATAACTATCAATGAACCAAAAGCATAAGAGCATCTCCGGTATTTAAAAATCAATTGCATTGGACCTTTGCTCCAAAAGAATCTTCTTATTGGATATTTGGAAGCACTTGAGAGACCCTTCAACAACAGAATAGGTCTGAGATTTTTCCTGGGTTTTACTCAACAAAGGAAACAATGCAAGAGCTTCCGTGCAGAAAGTATAACTTTCCGTGCAGAAAGTATAACTTAGGAAGTAATCCGTGAAGAAGATATATATTTATGAAGTAACTCATGATGAATAAAGATCGGGTCTTGGAAAGAAAAAGATGAAGAAGATGAGTATAAACATGACAACCAGTTTTTTTATATTTGTTAGAGAAAATTTTAACACACTAATAGGAGGGAGTATATCTCTGTTACCAAACTCATGTTGTATGAATAAGTATTTGTTCGAAAAAATAGCAAATAAAAAAATCACATTTATTATGGGACAAAAAGATGAAAATGATCCATTTTTGTGGGAGGGAGTACATTTCTGTTGGCAACGGTGAAACCTCATACACACATCATGATTTTACTTATATTTTGAGATATCAAAATTATTCCCCCATGAAATTTGATTTCTCTGGAGCAGTACTGTTTCAAGGAATAAAGCTGACCAATGAATCCCCATAATCCTGAGAGGCTGAGACGAATTTTTGTCAATCAATTCTCCCTTTATAATTTTTATCAATACATGGGAAGAGATTCAGAAGATTAATGATCTGATTGGATACATGTTTTGAAGGGACAGAATTTTCCAGTACTGAATAATGATCAAACATCCACGCTTTTCTGCGTCAGTTATTAACTCTGATTTCAATTTATTGTTGAAAAATAACACTAATCATTACGTCTACTACTATACAGTCCTCTTTTATTTCTCATTAAAAGCTATTTCATTTCACACCTCATAATCTCCATTAAAATACTTGTCTTCTGGGTAATATTCAGCGGTAACATCATTCCCTCCAAATTTCCTACCATGAAGTGCAGCCTTTGCCTTGCAAGAACCAGACTTATCTGTGTACTCCAAGAAAACCTGGGCAAAAAATGAACAAAAATCTGAAAAGATGGCTGCAAAAATATACGGTCAAGTGACTCGCTTACGAAATTGGATGAGTGATCAGGATATATTATCATGTGTTTCGTAAAGGTATGATTAGGGCATATAATATACTAGTTAAGTAAACCCTAAGCCGATCTTACTGGAGGTACTTGATAAATTACCAAAGCAAAACCGTCCGACGCAGTAGAAAGAAATGTACCTTTCCAACTCCTGATGACCAATCTCCGTTTGCATTAGGGCGAGGAATTATGATACTCACCAAGGGCCCTGGATCAATCAGACTAGATAAGAGCAAAATTCAAGGGATCTAGATAACACGGATATCTTTCTTTAAAGGACCTGGTAGCTAAAAATGTCTGAAATCTTGGGCAGTTTCAGCTTCAAGTTTTCAGATTCTCGACATACAAGTGAAAATACAGTAAGCAATGCAGAAAGTTTGAATACCGAATTTTGCGCCTTCTTCCCTCATATCCTCCACTATATCATTGTACTCTTCGTCATCTCTCAGCTCCTCAGAACTTACCACCTTTACAGTAGAGAACATATCTAGGGTCAGTATATCATTGTAATTTACCAAATCCATTGTCCAACATCACTAACCATATATCAGAATTAAAATAAAGTTAAAGGGTACCGAGCCCTACATTTCTCCATCAAAAAGGAAAAGATACATTACGAACTAAACAACACCAAAATTTGATAAATACATACTGATTTGCATAGTCAGAGGATGCAAGACAAGATTAATACCTCGGTCAAACAGACAACTTTAGTTGGAGCTTCACCCATTCCAGCTGCCATTCCAATTCCAGGCAAATTACCACCTGCCTGGAGAACCATTTTCTACAAGCCCATAACGTATATCCCTTGAGAGTTCAGAAGAAGACATATGGAAGGATAACAACAACAACAAGGTGAAACAAGATAGAAAACAGAGAAGGAAGGTAGTGCACCAGTGATGAATGATGTTAAACGTTATGAGCAACAAGTTCATACTTACAGCCCATCACCATCGACAATTTGCTGGCAGACAGGTGATGTGTTTGGTGAACTTATTCTAAGAGTGGTGGTGTTGAGAGAGTTACCTGAATGGCTATGTGCTGTTGTGCCTGTTGTAATATGTTTTCCTGGTCTTTCGCCTGCCCACTGTTACGAAAGCAAATAAACTTGTCTTAGAGGATTAGTACTGCTCTAGGCTTAGGGTCGACTCTTGAGACTCACTAAACAAAACATTATAAAATGTGCTCTTATATGTGTCCGTTCACGTAACAAGTGGTAATCTTTTAGGTATTCATAAGATAACTCTCTTATGTTTACATAGTATTGACAACTCAATATTCACATGTCAAGTGAAATAAAATCTATCTCATCTTTCATTGCTATATATACTCTACTTTTTGTAGCCTTGGTTGTATGTTGATATGGTCATAGTACGAAATTAGATATTTTTCATTTTTATTTTAAATATCTTTATTTTATATATTGCTGTCATAGAGACATAGACACCTGCTGATAGTCATTAAAGATATGACTCTACTCCTATCTACAAATTACATTATCTGTGTAACTGTTTCTACTGCACATATTTACAAGATTCAATAGATATAGTTGAATAAAAGTAAAAGGTAAAAAAGGACCCCTGAACACATGTTCATGATGAGTTCATCGGTTCCCATCTTTTTCTTGCTCTACAATAGTAAAAAGATGCACTAACCTGGCAGTGGCGCGACGAACAGTTAGAGTCTTGTCTCCCATTTTCAGACCATTAAGCGCAGCACAAGCAATATCTGTCACAGCTGGATCCTGAGACATCCGGGAAGAATTGCAAAACCATATATCATATCTAAGCACTTCAACAGGAATTAACAGATGGGGAAATAAAAGCAATACTGAAAAGTAAATGCGAGGTAATCAAATACAAAAATCTGAAACCCAAAAAAAAAAAAAAAAATGTTCAGAAAAAAATTTTCAAATTTCAGAAAACCCAGATCATAGGACATCTGCAAAACTTTGGATGCTGAAAGTAGTGTACACACCTGATAAACACAGAACCCGTAACCTTTTGAATTTCCTGTATCCCTATCCTTAACGAGGTCAAATCCACGCAAAGGTCTGCAATAATCAACAACAACAAGCATATACACCAAGTTTTTCAGGTCCTATAGGGCATCCAGTGTCAAGTGATACTCATTAAGTTTATCCAGCCAAACTAGACGAAGAAGCAAGAAACATATTATCTGTAAATAGCTCCATAGCTACAGTTAATAATAACAATCAGTAATTGAGTGAGTTACAAGCAATACCCAAAAGACTCAAGCAGTTCTCGTATCTGTGCATCTGTAAAATAGTATGGCAGTCCACCAACAAATATACGGTCTGGTCCCTCTACTCCACCAGTTATACTGTCATGCAAATTCAAATCAGCTAAACTTAAAATCATACTACCATACTAAGCCAATGGGAATGACATGAAGTAGCTCCAAACTTACCCAGGTGTGAGACCAACAGCAGATAAGTTGAGATGTGCACTTGGCTGGCTAGGTCCAAGAGCTGCAGCCAGTGAAGGGTTGTAGTCTGTAGGCCTCCGAACCCTCACAGAGACCCCCTGTTTTGGGAGGAAAACATCATAAAAATGTTAGCCCTGACAAACAAACAGTTAAGTACATAGAGTCATAGTGATGACACAAAAGTAAAACTATAAAACTGAAGTAAATGTGGTCTATGAGATGGATCTATATCGAAGATTTTCCTCTTCGTGGTCCTAAAAATGCTGAAAGGAGTTGAAAAGCGGCACCTCGAACATAATCCCGTCCAATGCCATTGCATTGCTTGCTTCTTCAACAGTTCTCATCTCCACAAAAGCGAACTTCTTTTCATGATTTATGTACACATTGACTACAGCATCACCTACAAGTACGGAATGCTAATATAGTACTCATCCAACCAAAAATTAAAACCCTTCCCAAATGACAATCGTAATCTTCTGTGATGTAAGCGAAACTAGTGGATGAAACCAACCTGGACCAGCAGAATTTCCTCCAATGGCAGCCATCACACCGCTGAAGAATGTGGCAATTGTCTGTTTGAACAAACACAAGAATAAAACCACTTAAATAAGCTTAGGTTAGTACGAGTTATATAACAGAAACAAGCTTGTAAAAGAATTAGCAGTCAACCTGCTCATTCGCCAATGGTGGAAGGCCGCCAACATAAACTCGGCGGGCATGCCTTGTTGCCTATCATGCAGAAATAGAGGAGAAGGTTCAGCATATTAAAAAGAAGAGATACATCATACACATCAAACAGAAGCATACCTGCTGAGTCATGGCTTGCGCTGGCATCATTGGAAGAGCTCCAAACTTATGACATCAGAAAAGACCACATAAGTTGATCAGATAAGTGAGAAATTACATAGTAACATGCTGATAAACAAAAATTACTTGAGCACAATACCTGACTGGACCCAAAAGGAAACATGTTCTGGATCATTCCTGGCGTTGCTTGAGGAACACCTGGTACTTGTCCTGCATATAGCAAGAAAAAAAAAGGAAGATATATGTATATCTATTTACAAAGAAATAGAAGAAAAAAAAAGCAAAATGAAAATCAACTTAGTCTTGCAATTACAAATTGAGCTAACACAACACCCTTAGTATGTCATTTGAGCTTTTTGGGGTTATCAGCATGTTCAAACTGAAGCTTATACATTATGCAGTTCAAATATAGAAATAGAAAAAGAAAATCCTTTATTGCAGGTGCTGAAGAAATATTCATAAGTCTACCAAAATGGCACTTGGCTGCTGGTTGAAGCTGACAAGATCCAGCAATTGGTGCATTGGTCCCCCGTTGAACAAAAAATCTACGATTTTGACGCCGAAGTGTAGCAGTTGGAAATGTGGCCAAACATTGCCTTCTTACCCAAATGATAAACACAAATCACAAACAAAGACCACACACAACAGCCAACAACACAACAATGATTCTCAGTTTCAGTATAAAGGCACTTAAGTAATTATTGCACCATAAACAACAGAACAAAATACGAAAATATTTCACTGTAAGAAATTGGAAACAAAATAGGCCGATGACAAAGAATGCAATCACATAAAAACATATAGAAAAGATAAACGTAAAACAGCAGTTCGTACACTGACCTGGAACTGTACCACCAGATAACATGGCAGTACTTGGTGGTGCCATGTCAAAACCGCTTGCTCGTTTGCTTCAGAGACACAGTAATTGTAGCCAGTTAGTAACTCCAAGAAAAGTATTTCGACAAAATGTCACATCTCACAAAGAGACATCATCATTTTCTAGTTGAAAAAGCTGAAATGAAACAAGAATGAAAAACAAGAATCGGTAATATGTGCTAAGTTTTTTACATGTACAATATGGGTCCACATTCTAAGTTGGGTTTGTTGAACAGCTTGTGACAGCGTCTGCGTCTCACTTGCTGGTTGGAATTCCTTTTTTTCACTCAGGTCCCTCATGGTGTAAAAAAAAGGTAAAAAACCAATGTCTGGTTCTGGAGTGATCTAGTGACTCATCAGTGTACAACAATACCTTTTTGAGCGAGAAGGAGAGCGCGATCTAGATCGATTCCTAGATCTATCCCGTGAACGAGAGCGTGATCTATGCTTGTGTCTCATGTCCTTATCTCGATCATAATCATGGTGCCTGGATAAAAGCAAAAGATGAACAAAGTAAATCGAGAGACCTAAAAAAAAATGCGTCTACACTGTCCTTTATTATCATGATATACAAACCAACAAAATCCCAGAATTTTTTTTTATAGAAGGACCGAAATATGTAAAAAAACATGTCAACAAAAGGATCAAGAGAACGAGTTCTCCGCTGACCTGTCGGAATCACGAGTTCGTTGACGGTCATAGTCATCAACTTTTTCCCTTCCTCTTTCTTCCCTCACGCCTCTGTCCTTAAAGTCCCTATGGCGTCGATCGCGATCCCTTTCCCTCTCTCGATCCCTTTCTTTAGTCCTCGGTCTTTCATGATCCAACCCCCGTGAATTGTGCTGATACAATTTTACAAGATTCAGTTCCTTTGTGTAGATAAATAACAAAAGGAAGTTCAAACACCAGAATGTGGCTCACAGCATGTTATAACAATTCATAGCATGTTTCACCTGAAAATTATTAAAGACAGCATCTAGGAAATCAGGAAATAAATTATATGCATCCATAAGAACAAAGGACCAGTAAACAAACGATCTTGTTTAGAGTTTCTAGAATTTTGCAAGCTGGGCTCTGATGCAAAGTCAGCCTTTTGGAAGTACAACGCTGAGAAAAGTATAACGTATACAATGATGGCCAAAATAATTTCCCAATCATCACAAACGCAATATTTTGGGAACATAGGAATGAGTGAAGTTTTTTTTAACCCGCGCCCCCATTAACCATTTTTTTGTTCAAGCTACAATTTCAAGTCACTATTTTTATGATTTTGACCATCGATTAAGAAAAGGAGGCGATACAAATGCTTAGGTCTCAGACGAAGAAAAATCCAGGCATATATCTAATAATTCAGAAATCCGAAACTGTTCCCAAATCAGAAATCCAATCGAGAGAAAAAAAATTGGATAAAATGTTTACCTTGATGTGAGAGTCACGATCTTCAAACGCATCATAAGGTGAAGATCCTCCATGATTAGTTCCTTTGTTAGTCTCTTCATTGCCATGGAATCCACCATTGTAATCAGTCATCTCAACTCAGACCTAGGTTAGGAATGCTAGAACAACTCTGATTGTTCGGATTGCTGTTACAGAACTACCCAAGTGATATGCTCCATAAGGGTGTATCAGTTACGGGGTGTTTGGATGTCATATAAAATATACAGGATACAGCCGTGGGGTTACGTTTGCCAAACAGATCATTACCTAGGGTGTTTTAACTTGAAGCTTGAAATAGGGGCCCCAAAATCTTGGAGGGGCTCCAAGTGAAGGCGAGGTGACCCAATTTTATGATAAGGGATGTTCTAGGGGTTTGGTTAAATGTCGATTTTACCCTTATGCCAATTAAAACCTAAACACCCTTAACATTATTCATAACTTTTAAAAACTAAACCAAAGAAAAACCCAACCGTAATCCATCGAAATTCATCGCCGATTCGCAAAATTCTTCGTCGATTAAACTCAACAATTCGAGATGAAGAAGCATACTAAAGGCGTTAAAGGTAGTAGTGATGGCAATCAACCATGCTCCTTTCAACCTAATCAAGAGATTCAAGAAGAAATCGATAGTGAAAAGCAAAATCAATCACCGAAAAATCCAACAATTGTGTATCTAAGGTATTGAAGAAAACCCATGTTATTCTTAGAACTTGTAATTGATTGATTCGCATGTTTGATTGTATTTTTGGTTTAAAAATATTGGACACAGTTGATATTACGGTTGGGTTCGTGTGAAAACCCAACCGTAATATATCATGTTCTTAACATTATGGTTGGGTTCGTGTGGAAACCCAACCGTAATATATCATGTTCTTCATATTACGGTTGGGTTGTTTTCAATACCCAACCGTAAATCAAAAGGAAGAAGATGAAGAGTTAAGGATATTACGGTTGGGTTTCAAATTTGAACCCAACCGTAAACAATTTGCGCCATTTTTTAAAAACATATTACGGTTGGGTTTTTACCAAAATCCAACCGTAACAATTGCGCACACAAAATTTTTGTTAGAGTATTACGGTTGGATTTTAAGAAAACCCCAACCATAAAAATAATGCACATCAGGCTACATGTGTTTTACGGTTGAGTTTTTGTTAAAACCTAACTGTAAAATAGTGACAAAATTTTCAACTAAAAATTTACGGTTGGCTTTTGAGAAAAACCCAACCGTAAATAATCCTGTGTAGTCAAATTTTTTTTAGTTGAAGTTGAATTGCTTGGAAATTATCTAACTTGTATTGCTTGCGTGTTGTAGGAAGAATAAGAGGGGTAACAATTTAACACCAATTTCTCACACTCCAACCCCTCGCCACGGAAAGCATTTAGGGGTTCAGAAAAGAGGCGTGAGTAAGACCCATAATACATATTTTGAGGTAGGGGTTGGTATTGTTCCTCAAATTGCACAAGAGGAATATAGTATGTTCCAAGGCTTGGGTGATCTACCAACATCTAGAGGTTCTCTTGTGATTAGAGAACCACCACAAGAGCAACAACACGAGGAAGAAGAGAGGGACAGAGAACAACATGTCCCTCAAGGCAAAGGTAAAGTAATTCCCAAAGAAAAGGGTTGCCAAAGAAATTCCCAAAGAAAAGGCCGAACCTCAACTGTGGCCTAAGAGGAGGAATAAATGATTTGGGGGGAGGCCTCAGACAAATCTGCAATATTATTTGGTTATCCCCATTCATGGGCTGCCAAAGTTGCTGCGACCAAGGTATTAATCAAAACACTTCTCTTGTTCTGTTAAATTTTTGTTTGTTAACTTTTGTAAGTAAAAAAAAATTGTTTTTATTCTTTGTAGGATCATACACAGGTGATCAAGAAATTGGTTCGTCAAAGGGCTCAACATTGGCCCTTAACTGATGAATGTAGGGCCGTACAAATTCTCGTAAATGGTACCGGGTTAGCTCCCGGAATTACCAATTCGATGTGGGAGTATGACAGTATCGTCTGCGCAGCCTCCAGGGAACGTTATTGGCCTGAAACCGATACGTTTCATCTCCCATTCGGCGAGATGACTATAACGCCGAATGATGTCCAATCAATTCTTGGCCTGGAGGTGGATGGTAAATCAGTGTTTGAGGGTTTTGACAACAACATGTCATGGAGTGATGTTTATGCACTTGTGAAAGATACACTTGGATGGGAGAAGACCGAAGCCGAATCTGAGTTTAAGTTGGTCAGTGGAGATAAACCGGGGATGCCAACGAAGAAAGGTCAAGCTATGAGCAAGAAAATTTTGCTGCGTTCACTAACGGAGAAGTTTGGAGGGACCGTAAAGTTGGAAATGGCTGGGGTCGTCATAGATGACACCAGAGCTATTCGAACAGCCAGAGCTTATCTGCTATATATGCTCGGCACCATCTTCTTTGGTAACAACTCGGGCAACAGGGTCAACGTTCACTATCTTCAGTGGTTTCAGGGTGATCTCGGGATGACGCATCAGTACTCGTGGGGAACTGCCACCCTGGCTTACCTACTTGCTAACCTTCGAAAAGCTTCGAGGGTTAGGGGAACTGAGATTGCCGGTAATACCGGTCTGCTTCAGGTAATTTATTGTTGAATTTCAATGTTTAACTTTAATTTATTTTTTTCGCATTTTCTTATATTAATATTTATTATCTTCATAGGCATGGGTATATGATCACTTTCCCAGACTAGCTCCTCAAACGAGCGGTGATGGTACTGGACCTACGGGAAAGAAATTCGTCTTCACCGGGACCCAGGCAAAATATAAAGAAGTGCTCATAGCAAAGATGAGAACTGAAATTGATGCTTTCACGGTTGAAGATGTTATTTTTGATCCTTATGTGAAGATTAGCATAGAGGGTGATGGACATGTTGAGGATTTACGTGAATTGTCGGACGTGGCATGCTACAACGACCCTTTGTACCATCCGTTTGGGTACGTGATGTCCAACCCCCGCCGAACTCTCCGTCAATATGGATACGTCCAAACAACGGTGACACGCGAAATGTTTAAATTGTGTGTGAATGGGTCGATGATCGAAGGCCCAAACATCGTGCTAAACTACGAGCCAACGCCTTCGGTCGCGGTTTGGAATAACCGCAATGATCCGAAATACCAAGTCCAAAGAATAGAGTTAACTCCATCTCCGGGCACAAAAGAGGCTGCAGAAGATTACTTGGATTGCTATCGTCATTTCGGTCATCCAACTATCATCAATAATGGTCCTGAGACTATGCCAAACAACACAAAAGATGGTTTCTGGAAGAAGGCATATTTCAATTTGGTACGTACATTATTTTTATTATTAATGTTTTTAAGATTTATTACTAAACACTCATCCTACTTTTATTTTCATATGTGAATAGAAAAAGAAAGCCGTTGCATTGGCGGACTCTATAAATCCATGCCTAAGCACAATTGATGTGAGCACGCCTGACCAACTCCAAGCTTTGATTAGGGAGCTTCATCATGAAGCCGAGGATGTGCAGCGGAATTTAAAGAGGAGTAGACCCGCTACAAGAGGCGCGACTAGAGATGCGAGTACTACTAGAAGAGAGCCAAAAACATCAAATGAAGAGACACATGATGAAGCTGAGGATGCGCAACGTGGTGCTCGTACTCGAGGCGGTCGTGCTGGTGCTCATACTCGTGGCGGTGTTGCTCATCGTAATCTTATGAGCAAAAAAAGACCTCGTCAAAATCATCGACCTACCCCTCCTCCTTCTCCCTAACTCTATGTCTATGGGTTTTTTTTGTGTGGGTGAATTATTTGTACCTTTAATGTGAAGTTGGATTTGAAGTTTGAATTTAACTTGCACGTGAATTATAAAAATTAAACTTAAAATTTTTGTATGACCTGTTTTATTTCCAGTTATTTGAAGTTGGAAACCATGCAATGGGAAAAGCAGGTCAAAATACCCAGAAAAATTAGTGTTACGGTTGGGTTTCTATGCAATACCCAACCGTAAAACTGGCAAAATGAAAAATGTTTAAGGTTTACGGTTGGGTCTCTAGCCAAAACCCAACCGTAAAACTGTCACATTTTCATACTACAGTTTTACGGTTGGGTTTTCAGCCAAAACCCAACCGTAAATTCTACTGGATAACTTAAAATTGGATTCTCTAATTTGTGTGTTTTTCGTTTTTTCTTTGTTTGAATGACCCAATTTACCTTCAATATAGTTAAAATGATTGAATAAGTTCAAATTTTTTATTTTGAAACCCAAATTTGACCTTAAAACTCAATGCTTCAAAGGATGGTTTACGGTTGGGTTTCCAGGAAAAACTCAACCGTAAAACTGGCAAAATAAAAAATGTTGAAGGTTTACGGTTGGGTTTTGTCTGAAGACCCAACCGTAAAACTGTCACATTTTCATACTACAGTTTTACGGTTGGTTTTTCAGCCAAAACCCAACCGTAAATTCTACTGGATAACTTAAAATTGTATTCTCTAATTTGTGTGTTTTTCGTTTTTTCTTTGTTTGAATGACCCAATTTACCTTCAATCTAGTTAAAATGATTGAATAAGTTCAAATTTTTGATTTTGAAACCCAAATATGACCTTAATACTCAATGCTACAAAGGATGGTTTACAATTGGGTTTCCAGGCAAAACCCAACCGTAAAACTGGCAAAATGAAAAATGTTGAAGGCTTACGGTTGGGTCTCTTGCCAAAACCCAACCGTAAAACTGTCACATTTTCATACTACAAGTTTACGGTTGGTTTTTCAGCCATAACCCAACCGTATAACTAAAACATCAATTTTACGGTTGGATTTACAGCCAAAACCCAACCGTAAATTCTACTGGATCACTCAAAATTGGATTATTTAATTTGTGTGTTTTTCGTTTTTTCTTTATTTGAATGACCCAATTTACCTTCAATCTAGTTAAAATGATTGAATAAGTTCAAATTTTTTATTTTGAAACCAAAATTTGACCTTAAAACTCAATGCTACAAAGGATGGTTTACGGTTGGGTTTCAAGGGAAACCCAACCATAAATATATGATGAAATTGTAACTAAAACTAACACATCAATTCCCAAGGATTTTACGGTTGGGTTTTGAGTCAATACCCAACCGTAAAATCCATTTGAGGAACGTTTTGGGTCGTTTTTGAAGTTTTTTTGGGTTTACAAATAGAGCCGTTGAAACCTTGTACGACCCATTTTTCAAAATAGAGCCATTACACTTCTGGTTTATAAGTGAAATAGTTGAGTACATATCCAACTCATCCATTTTTAAAAAAAAATTAAACCTTTATTTTACAACAATCATCTCCAACAAAACTAGTACTCTAACATAGTGGAATATGGGTCAACCTGGGATTAAAAATCCAGATTTTTCTTTACATGAAGATTTATGTATTTGCCGCAACTATGTATTATGTTTTCCAAAAAAGAGGAGAAGAACGAAGGCAAGTGATATAACGAGTCCGAGTTATTGGCAAACAATCCATGAAAACTTTTTTTCTGAAACCGGCAACCCTTATAACCGTGATCAAGTCAAGTTGATTTGTCGATATAACACTATACACCGATACGTAGAAGATTTATGGCATTAGTTCGTATTGTTGGTCAACTACGACTTAGGGGTGACACCGAAGATGAGGTGTTACAGAGATCTCTTCAGGAATGGAGGAGATGGAAAATATGGCCCTTTTTATACCTACCTCATTATCACATCCTAAAGGACTTTTTGCTCACTCGCAAACCTATTTATTAGTTCTTTTGTAATGCCATTTGGGTTTGTTAGTGGTAATTCCAATTGTATCCCAGGTTACTTTAATGATTTCATGGGTTGTAATGTGGTCAAAGTAATGATGTTTACATAAATTTTGTGTTTTGAACCCAATTTTGAGTGAATTGAAATTCCAAAAAAAGGTTAACAAGAATATTTACGGTTGGGTTTTGAGTCCAAACCCAACCGTAAACTTGGTTGAAATTTTTTAACATCATTTTTACGGTTGGGTTTGGAGTCCAAACCCAACCGTAAAACTGGGTGAAAATTTGTGTGACAGTTTTACGGTTGGGTTTGGAGTCAAAACCCAACCGTAAAACTGGGAAAAAAAATTCTGGAAGGTTTACGGTTGGGTTTTGACTCCAAAACCAACCGTAAAACTGTCATAAGTGTGTAGTGACAGGCTTACGGTTGGGTTTTCACTGAAAAACCAACCGTAAACCTGGGTGAATTTTGTAGTGACATGTTTACATATGATATTATAAATTTTTCATTTCCAAAAAACTATATTCATATTATGATTCCTCCAACATACATATGATATTGTTACTACCAATAATAAATTTAGTGAATATTACTATATTATCATTCCGACTCCGAGTCAGAAACAAATAATATGAATTGAAAGGTCGGGGAAGGTTTTAATTCCTTCCAGAGTTCGAAATTTTGCTCGAACCGGTGACACCAACACTTGGCAATGTCACCGTCGTATCCATCCTGTAACGGGGGTAATGGACTTCCTTCTTTCAACTTGAGACCGACAAAATGGCAGTTCTGCGCCAGCCCAATCACACATATTCTATTAGCCAATTGTTCGAAAAATGTTGATCTTGTTGGTGCAAATGTAAAACAATACATTTGAGATATAATGGATGACGCAATTGAAAGCGTTGGCGAGGATTTGGCCACATATTGGCATGCTCATCAATTACTCGCTAGTGCATTTCTTGTTGCCTATTAAACGCCTTTCGAACGCAATGAACTCCTCGTTTAACAACGACTCTTCATCTCTATATGCACACATCATTGGCTTGTATAAATCCGGGTAAGAGCGTAGTTCAACCGATGACTTATGCGTTACATAAGTTACTTCGTCCATACCCAACCCTGCTGCTCCGCTAAATAGTCCAACTTGTTCGATGAATACATGGTATCCACAATTACCATCACCGGCAACATCGTCGGTGTCCTTTATGTATGGACGAAAAAAAGCCGGAAACAATGACATATAATTTTTAAAAATAATGTGCTCGGTTCGGACGATTTTGCCATTCTCAATCCTTGAAAAGTTAGATGGAAATTGCATCAATCCTCTTGCAATCCGGATCGTATGTGGCTCTTCAACCACTAATGTATTGCCTTTAACTTTTTCTTTTCTTCTTGTTAATTCTTTCATACTAACTCTTTTTTTTCTTCTTGCTAATTCCTTCATACTTACTCTTCTTGAGTTTGGGTGTGCAGGAACTTTTCCCTTGGCACCAAGTTCAATTGTTGAACTTTCTTGAGTGGGAACGGCGGGACCTTTTCCTTTAATATCTACTAGACTTGGTCCCCCTTGTTCCCTTTGACTTCTTTTTCGTTGAGCATCATCCTCCTTCCATCCTCTGCTTCATATTCCTTTTGCAAATGCTCAAATGCAGAAGGGTTTCTTTTCTTTGATTCGTCATGCAAATCCCTAGCTTTTTTGCGTCCCACGGCCCTCGATTCTTTGGTAGAAGGCCTACCTTTTCTCTTTCCTCTAATTGGTTCCTTGACAGCGTACCTTGTGTGCGGAAACACGAAATAACTCAACTTAGTCAACCAAATTTGCCTTTGCGCCTGATTTAATTTTTTGTATTTCTTGGCTAGAGCCTTTCGAACGTGGGTGTCGGCAAACGATGCACCAAAATTTTGCTCGACGATGGGTTCATCGAAAGACAACTGTTGCCAAAACGGTTCAATATCTTGAATTGGGATCACACCGTCTTCTTCGTACTTGGCATCATATGCCGGCAGGGAAGTCCCAAACTTGACATGTTAGGACAAACACACTCTTATTCTCCGTGTAAGTTGCCCAATCTATAGTGCTTTACTTCGTACATTATCTTCTCAATCGCACAATGCGACACCTTATAAGAATTTTTTTGGAGCAATGGTTCGTCTTTATAGCTGACGTGTTTTCTAGAAAGGCTTTTTTCAAAAGATTCCTTAACTCTATCAAGGTCATGGAGAAAATAATCGTGCATCGCTTCGAAGACCGTAACAAACCCACCATCACAATTATGAAGCTTCTTCTTCATTGTGTTGTGAGATGACTCCACGGTACTTGTAGCTTGGTTGTCAAAGTGCCTATATTGGTTTGTGAACGCCGCTACAAACTTCTCTTTATGCGGATTCAACCAATGGTCCATCAAATAGTTCACAACTCTTGAATAATTACTCCAATGCAAGTATAACATACGAACATTTTCTTCATAAACTTCCTTGGTGATAGACCATGTCAAAGCGTCTCATTCACTTTGGAAACTATCCCATTTTAGTTCCGCCAACTTGTCGTCCTCCTCGAATTTTTCTTTGGCCGTTTCTTGTTCAGCATCCGGCAGTTTCTTAATTCTGTCCATCTCGCTTTTCTTTGTTGGCCGAATAATCGTTTTGTACTTTGTTTGAATATTGTTCCACAAGTGGAACATGCAAAGAAGATGATGAGCATCTGGGAATACCCTTGCAATGGCATTCATCAAGCCTTGTTCTTTGTCGGTGGTTTACCTTAGGGGTATATCCTTCAACGTAGAATAATTTAATTTGTTCCAATGCCCACACATAGCTTTCTTCGAGCTCGTTTCTCAAGAAGCAAAAGGCAACACTAAACGGGGACTTAGTAGAAGTTTGGCCTACAACATTCAAAACCGGGAGCTCATACTTGTTAGTTTTGTACGTGCAATCCATCATAAGCACTTGATGGGAGCACCGTGCTAACTTTATAAACTCGGGATGAGCCAATATAATATGCTTAATTTCTTTATTCTCATCTTCTTCGTGAAACATGGTGTAGTTTTTCGTCTCCCCCAAGTACAAAAGTTGTTGGATCGGGTCCCTTTCTTCCCATTTCTCACGCTTCAACTTGGCTTTGGCGTTGTAGATTGTCTCCAACGTAGACATATTATTTGAGTTTATTTTCTTCAAGTGCCCGAGTATATCACTAGGTTTCAAATGCTTATCCGTCATATCGTTTACGATGAGCTTTTCTTCCTCGGTGAGCCGTGCCGTAGAAGGATGCGTTAACAAAGTCTCTGGTGGTAGGTGGTTGTGACGACTGCATACAACTGTAGACAAGAACCACTTATTCTCATTGTTGGTACGAAATTGAAGCTTGAAAGGACATCCCATCTTCTTAGTGAAAGTTTTTCGCTTGATCTTCGTCTTTGGTACATACTCAGTACCCTTCTTCGCATGTCTTGTGTATTGTCCACTACACTCACAAACCATTTGAAAGCGGTTGTGTTTTTGTTGGTTGTTACAAACAATCACACACATGATGAGTTTCCCATGTTCTCTAGCCCATTTCTTTACATCATCTTTTTTATCCCATGTCTACATGGTCCAAGAACAGAAAGTTAGGAAAGAAAAAATGGCATTAGCTATATTGTCGAAAGGGATTAACAACTTATCTATAACCTACCAGGTCGTTCAAATAGTGATCCGTAGTATCTCTAGTTTTAGTATCATTTGGAGGAAGCTGATCATACATTGGTTGAGGTACAACCGCGAGCTGAACAAAAAAGATCAAGGCATTACGCAACAAAACACTAAAACCAATAAGTTTACGGTTGGGTTAGAAGCGTCAAACCCAACCGTAGAAGCGTCGGACCCAACCGTAATACAACAAAAAATTGTCAAACAATTTTACGGTTGGGTTAAAGAGTCAAACCCAACCGTAACTAGTGCAATAAATACCCATGCACATAATGAGTTAGGGTTGGGTTTGTGGTAAACACCCAACCGTAAAACTATGAAAGTGTACTTTTCCTCCATCAAATGTACAATTACGGTTGGGTTTCTGAAGACAACCCAACCGTAAACATGGCGGAGTCACAAACAAAACTCACTATTATGTACCTCATTTCATCAAATATCAGCAAAAAATGACAAAGAGTTTAAGTTAGAGGTATACCTGACTACTCTCGGCAGTTGAATCTTCACTTTGACGACTACTTTCTCCATTTGG
Organism: Papaver californicum; assembly: GCA_023531435.1. Lineage (NCBI taxonomy): Eukaryota > Viridiplantae > Streptophyta > Magnoliopsida > Ranunculales > Papaveraceae > Papaver > Papaver californicum. Next base: position 3,174,603 of record JAJJMC010027962.1, on the reverse strand, counting down.
TTGGGTTTCAGCATCACAACTTTCACTTAAAACCTCTCTACCATCCAAATAATTATACATAGTTGGGTCTCCCTCAATGGGTATGTAGAATTTAGTTTGACAATCATACAAGGATTCACCCTCCACAAATTTGCCACTAGAATCACTCATTTTGGGTTTTTCAAAATTTTGGGTTAAAACTCTCTTATCTTTCTTCTACTTTTCCCACCAACAAAAAACAAATACAAGACTGATTTATGCATAAAAAATGAAGGATATAGGAGATGAAGATGATCATTTACGGTTGGGTTCGATGACTCAACCCAACCGTAACTACATTTCCACTAAAAAAACTCATATTTACGGTTGGGTCCGATTATTAAACCCAACCGTAATATAATTTGCACTAAAACCACATATTTGTTACGGTTGGGTTTCATTACAAAACCCAACCGTAAAAGCGTATGCACTAAAACTAACACTAGAATTTACGGTTGGGTTCTAAGCCAAAACCCAACGTAATATAATTTGCACTAAAACCACATATTTGTTACGGTTGGGTTTCATTACAAAACCCAACCGTAAAAGCGTATGCACTAAAACTAACACTAGAATTTACGGCTGGGTTCTAATCCAAAACCCAACCGTAATGTAATTTGCACTAAAACCACATATTTGTTACGGTTGGGTTTCATTACAAAACCCAACCGTAAAAGCGTATGCACAAAACTAACACTAGAATTTACGGTTGGGTTCTAAGCCAAAACCCAACCGTAAATCCTACTGGATAACTTAAAATTGGATTCTCTAATTTGTGTGTTTTTTGGTTTTTCTTTGTTTTAATGACCCAATTTACCTTCAATCTAGTTAAAATGATTGAATAAGATCAAAATTTTAATTTTGAAACCCAAATTTGACCTTAAAACTCAATGCCTTGATTACTGATGAATGCATAATTTATACATTTTAAGTATCATATCCTTATTCTTATTTGCTAGATTTTGTGTGAATTACCGTGTGTTAGTATTACTTTTCTAGTTTATGTGTTTTAGTAGGTTACGTCTCTGAAACAAGCGAAATGGAGCTTTACAAGAGAAGAATTGCCAAAGACCCAGAGGGACTCAGTCTATTCCAGGATTTCTACCCTCCATCTTGTAGAGAATTTGATTACAAATCCAACGGCGAAAGAATGAGGTCATTCTGACTTCGTATGAGAAAGTTACGAGCGAAACAAGAATAAAGGGAAAAATGGTCATTTCAAAGTGACCGAATATTTACACCCAGTCGTACGCTAAGGGGTAGCCAGTATTACTTCAACTGTCAGTTTCGTGAGACTGACAGTTGATTGGGTACTGTTATTGCACCAGCCATTCCGTTCAGGGCTGCCAAGTTTTTCTGAATATAACTAAAGGCACCAGCCTTTCTTCTCGGGGCCACCCCTTTCTTCCTCAATACTTCATATGAGAAACAGAGCTTGCTGCTGGTCTTGAAGTGAGAAGCTTAAGTTCACGTCATTCAATGGTTCACGACACTGAGATGGAGATGAGTTTACGAGAGATGATAATTGATGGTGGTGACGCTGTTGAGATGCATGTGATGATTGCTCGTGAGTGATAGTTTGAGCTTCTGGCAATGAGAGGCAGTGATGGTTAGGGAACTCGGCAGTTGAGGCTGTGATGACGATCATCGGCGATGGCAGGTGAGTGATAGTTCATGGCAGTTCGAAGATGAAGGTAGCTGCCATTATTGAAGTTCGCTGATGGGTTTTAATGGCAGCAGTGAATAGTTGTTGGCAGTTAATGATAGATGATGCTGTTCCAGTTTGTCGAACTCGAGCATAAAACAAAACTGAGATGGTTAATATGAAGCTCGAGCGTGAGAGGAAATCTGTAATGGCTGCAATCATGTTGGTGAGAGTGATGGTTGATTAAGGGTGATGCTTGGCAGAGCTTAGATTCAAATTGAGAGATGGGTTGGATGTTGGAGATGAGTCCTAGCAGTGAATGAAGAAAAAGATAGGGACGTGTAGCTAGTTTGCTGTGAGTTTGTGGGTTGTATAGGTCTTTTGGGCAAGAGTTGAGGCTCGACTAAGAAGCCAGCATCGATGGAGTTTGCTGGAATGCTCGGTGATGATTGCCCGACAAGTTAGGGAATATTGTGTGCTGTTGAAGAAAAGGAAAGAAGAGAATTAAGAAAGAATTGAGCGACAAGTTAGTCGGTGTTGCTGCGAACTAAATTTGGGAAGATTTTGAACTTGTTTCTCACGGAAAGAGGATTTGAGTTTAACTCATACACGGAAAAGGAGCTGCTTGTTGGCTATATATACCCATGTGCAGCTGAAGAGAAAATATACCCCCTCACATACAGAGACAGAAAATAGACTTCCACATCCGGACATACAGACTGAAGTACAGCTTCACGTACAAGAGACTTTCGGACAGAATTGACGAAGTCGGAGGAACACTAAAAAGGGTTAGATTATTTTTCTTAATTAATTTGTATGGCTTTTGAGAAAGCCATGTTGGGCTAATTCCCTTGTTAGGGCGAAAGGATGAACTTGTAGAGATGATTTTATTTGTGTTTCAAAACTAGGGTTTTCAATTATATGAACTAAATATCATTAATTTGTCTCTATCTCAACGTTTTACCGTCTCGATGATTTTTCATGTTCTATGCCACGTATAGTTCATTGTTTGATTAGTAGAAGGACTCGTTGAAACCTTGTATGAAATTGTTTTATGAATATTCTTTGACTCTTTATTCCCCGTATATTTAGTACTTCGAAATTCTACTTTAGGTTGAGAACAAACAATTCTTTTTGAAATCGAGACCTTATGTGACGAACGCAATTAAACCCTAATCTACAACGGATTCCCGTAACCTTAACGTCTACCTCTTATTATTTTCCAACTTTATTAAATAGTTTTAATTCACTAGTTAATTTAATTCTTTATAAAAAAACCTAAAAAAAATATTTTAATCCAAACTCCTCGTGGGAACGAACCGTATTTGCTTTTGTCTACATCTTTCGACACTGTGCGCTTGCGGTAAAACAAAGTCGGTTTTCTGACGCATCAATTACGGTTGGGTTTTATGGCAAAACCCAACCGTAAGTGCAAGTTGAAATTGTAAACTTAATTTGGATTTTACGGTTGAGTATTCTGGATAACCCAACCGTAAATAATCCTTGAATAGTGACAAAAATTATTTTCACTTCTTTATTTGTGTCTTCTTAAAGTAGACAATTCCAACAGACTTTTTATTTGAAAATCTAGCCGTTGGGTATTTTTTCGCTATAAAAGGAAACCTTTCCTTTTCACTTTCTCATTATTCTCTATCCCTTTCATTCTCATTATAATTCTAGACTTTCCAACTCATTCTCACCATACCCTTTCAACCATTAAAAATGGTCCGATACACGAATGATGAAGATGTTGTAATTGTTCGAGGGTGGCTTACGATGATAGAGCACGCTTACGAGAGAGCCTTCTATAACAACAATAACAACGTTGTTAGAGCTGAAAATTGGATGGACGGTCAGGAGGACGATTCTTGGTGGGAGCATGTGTTTGAAATGTTTGTGGCATTAGAGGGGAATGGATATCGGAGGACGTGGAGAACCATCAAGAGACGCTTTGCGGCGTTGTATGAAGAAATGGGAAACTTAAAACTGGAAATGAAAATGAGAGTTGAAGCATTTCCCGACGAACCCAGTGTGGAAAGAGTAAGTGTGTCAATTAATAAATCGTTCGTTAAAAAGAGTTTTAAAAAAATCAAACTTATAATTGATTTATTTTTTTCAGCATGTGATGGCTATGGCGCAGTATAAAATCAAATATGGGAAGGAGTTTACGCATAACGATTGCTATCGTATCTTGGAACAAAGTTTCTATCATGAGTTTCGCCGTTATGATTAAGTGTTTAAGTGTTTAAGTGTAATCATCTAATGATCTACTGTATTTTGTTTCCTTTGGTTCTTCTTTTAATGTTAAAAATAAGGTTTTTAACAACTCTGGTATTTGATAAGAAAATGAACTAAACCCAAACATAACTAATTTTCTGTTAAAAACTCCTTCTTACGGTTGGATTCGATGACTCAACCCAACCGTAACTACAATTCCTACTAAAAAAACTCAATTTTACGGTTGGGTCCGATTACTAAACTTAACCGTAAAATAATTTGTACAAACACCACAACTTGTTTACGGTTGGGTTTCAAGGAAAAACCCAACCGTAACTATATGATGAAATATGCACTAAAACTAACACTAGAACTTACAGTTGGATTCGATGACTCAACCCAACCGTAACTACAATTCCTACTAAAAAAACTCAATTTTACGGTTGGGTTCGATTGCTAAACCCAACCGTAAAATAAATTGTACAAACACCACAACTAGCTTACGGTTGGGTTTCAAGGCAAAACCCAACGGTAACTATATGATGAAATATGCACTAAAACTAACACTACAACTTACGGTTGGGTTCTAAGCCGGAACCCAACCGTAAATTCTACTGGATTCTCAAAACTATCAGAATTTGTGTCTCCTTAAAGTAGACAATTCCTACGGATTTTTTATTTGAAAATCTAGTCGTTGGGTATTTTTTCGCTATAAAAGGAAACCTTTCCTTGTCACTTTCTCATTATTCTCTATCCCTTTCATTCTCATTATAATTCTAGACTTTCCAACTCATTCTCACCATACCCTTTCAACCACTAAAAATGGTAACTACATACACGAATGATGAAGATGTTGCAATTGTTCAAGCGTGGCATACGATGGTAGAGCATGCTTACGATAGAGCCTTCTATAACAACAATGACAACGTCGTTTCACAAGAAGATTGGCATGAGGATCAAGATACTGATCCTTCGTGGAAGCGTGTGTTTCGAATGTTTACGGCATTAGAGGGGAATGAAAATCATAGGACGTGGAGAGCCATCAAGAGACGGTTTGAGGCGTTGTATCAACAAATGAACAACTTAAAACTGGAAATGCAAATGAGATTCGAAGCACGTCCCGACGAGAACGGTGTGGAAAGAGTAAGTTTGTCGATTAATAAATCGTTCATTAAAAAGAGATTTCAAAAATTCAAACTTATAATTGATTTGTTTTTTTCAGCATGTGTTGGCTATGGAGCAATATAGAATCAAACATGGGGAGGAGTTCAAGCATACAGATTGCTATCGTATTATGGAAACAAGTCGGGTGCTTGATTATCACCATTATCTTTAAGTGTTTAAGTGTAATCATCCAATGATCTATTGTATTTCGTTTCCTTTGTTTTTTCCTTTAATGTACTACTTTAAATGTATTACAATAGAATGAATAAGTTAAAAAGGTGTGTTTTAAACCCAATTTGGAGTATATTGAAAATCAAAAAAAAAAGTTAACAGGAGCATTTACGGTTGGGTTTGGACTCAAACTCAACCGTAAATCATGCTGAAATGCTTAGTGAAAGTTTTACGGTTGGGTCCGATAACTAAACCCAACCGTAAAATAATTTGTACAAACACCACAACTTGTTTACGGTTGGGTTTCAAGGAAAAACCCAATCGTAACTATATGATAAAATATGCACTAAAACTAACACTAGAACATATGGTTGGGTTCTTAGTCGGAACCCAACCGTAAATTCTACTGGATAACTTAAATTTGGATTCTCTAATTTGTGTTTTTTTCGTTTTTTCTTTTTCTGAATGACCCAATTTACCTTCAATCTAGTTAAAATGATTGAATAATTTCAAAATTTTGAATTTAAAACTCAAATTTGACCTAAAAAATAAATGCCCAAAAGGATGTGTTACGGTTGGGTTTTAAGGCAAAACCCAACCGTAACTCTGTGTTGAAATTGTAACAAAAATTACCAGAATATGTTACGGTTGGGTTATAAGCCAAAACCCAACCATAATTCTACTGGATAACACAAATTTGGATTATCTAATTTGTGTGTTTTTCGGTTTTTCTTTGTTTGAATGACCCAATTAATCTTCAGTCTAGTTAAAATGATTGAATTATTTCAAAATTTTGATTTTAAAACTCAAATTTGACCAAAAAAATCAATGCTTAAAAGGATGTGTTACGGTTGGGTTTTGCTTTAAAACCCAACCTAACTATGGGAAAAAATGGTGCTCATCATTTTTCTTTTACTTACGGTTGGTTCTGGTTGAAAACCCAACCGTAACTATTGGAAAAAATGGTGTTCTTCATTTTCTTCTAGTTACGGTTGGGTCTGGTTGAAAACTCAACCGTATATCTGGGGTGTTCTTGGTGTTACGGTTGGGTTCGACATGAAACCCAACCGTAAGTTTCTCTGAACAACAAAAAATCAATCTTTCAAATCGTGATTTCATCAAATTTGAACCATAAAAAGATCAAGAGTTTAAGTTAGAGGTATACTCAATGCTACTATGGTTTATTGAATCAAAATCTAGGGTTTAAAAAAAACGACAAAATTTTCTTAAATTTCATCTAGTTTTTCTTCCCACCAAACACAAATTAAAAAAAATTTTCAAATCATTTGATTAAGTAAAAGATTATGTTTAATTAATCATGATTACCTTAATTTATTAATTAATTAATATAATTAAGATTAACTAATCAGGGGTGGTTTAGGCATTGTGAAAATATTATGAATAAGGGGTTTTTGAGTTTACTTCAAAATGTCTCTATTTCGTCTTATTAGAGGAGCCCCTCCAGGATTTTGGAGCCCCTATATCAGCCTTCTTTAACTTTGAACCTAAATCTGGATTGGAGTTCGGCCATAACATAGCTACAGAACTATTCTCATCTCCGCAGTAAAAACCCCACAATACTCAAGGCCCACTATGTCGTCACCAGAGGTCATTTGGCAGATTCATAGTCTTCCATGATCAAGTTGTTAGAACATTTTTCAGCTTAATAACTTTCAGTTGTTTTGCAAGCTTTGTTTCCTCCACTTCCGTATTGCAGGACCTCTGTTTCTTTTGTTGTAGCCATTTGGGTGTTGTTATTGCTAGATGACATCTGCAATGGTACTTGTGAATATCAAATCTCCACCGTAAACGTGTTAAAATTCCAACATAGGAGCATCGGATTATGATAAAATGAGATGTACCAAATCAAGATTCAATAGACAATCTCATATCCCAACAAAGATTAACAATGAGGATAAAATTAAATAATTGTTGATTAAGACGTGACAGATGGAACAGAAATGACACCCTTACCACATGACAAACACGTCTCAATCATGCAAGTTACGAGACAAAAGATTCAAAACATGACACACCGCTCTCAGAAGCCACGTGTTGAACATGCAATACCATGGAAAAGATTGTACGGTCCACAATTTTATATGACCGCCCAATATTCATGAAAAAGCTCATGTGGAATAATCTAATTGGATAGAACAAGAAGTGAGACCGTAGCACGGATACGATCCACCCAGCATGCAATCAAATAAGACAAGAAAGGCCTGCATCATACCCTACGGAATATACAAAAAAATATGTGGGACAAGCCTCATAATAGGATATAGTTAAAGATCAAATAGCTCGAAAGAGAGACTTTGGGGGGGGGGGGGCCCCTTGAAAATTCCTATAAATACCAGACTCAAAGACAGAGAAATTGGTCGGAAAAAACATTGGAAAAAAATAAGGACTACGAGAATTGGATTAGGTAAGAACAGATAGCATACTTTGTTTAATTTGTTCATCGTATGTAATCATTTCAATCATAGATCAACAATTGTTTTATTACTGTGCAAATCTTATCTACAATGTCTTTTAGATAATAAATTCATTTGGTTGGGTTACTAGATTTTAGTAATCACAATTTGGCGCTAGAAATATGGATGGGTAAAAAATTTATTTTACCTGATCCTAATTTATTAATCCTTGAAGCTTTTTATACAGTTATATAGATCGGATATTCATGTAGAAAACTTCCTTTTTTCCTGATTCTTTAAGGAATTTATTGTACCTAATGTTATAAAAAAATTATTTTTCATTGATTAAAATTTATGCAATATGGGTCTTGGAATTATTTGATATCTATATTTAATTTGATCAACTAATCGTTGATTTAAAATTTTCTGATTAATTTTTTAATCTCAGAATTTTTGATACAGAAAACTAAACTTTTACTCTTGACGAAATACTGATTTGAATTCAAGAGTTATACAACGATTTCAAATGAATTTGCATTTAAATTGGATTTCGTATCATTTGTATCACTTTATATGCACATATTACAAATGTTATATTTCCTGAATCATTGATCTTATTGGATTAGATTGATAATAGAGATGGAAAAATCGAAAGAAATAATCAACAATCAGAACATCAACAAAGAAATTCCTACAACATCAAGAGTATTAATTCGGAGTCAAACAGAAAAAATCATTTCAGCAGTTAAGATGGTAAACAAAAAATCGAATGACGAGATTGAACAAAATAACACCCAAAAGGAGATTAAAGAAATAATATAGCGGAATATGAAGTTGTAGTTCATGCTCTCAAACTCATCATAGAACTGGGAATAAGTGATGTTCGACTTACAAATGATTCACAATTGGTGATTCGACAAGTTGAATTAAAATATCAAGCATTTAATGAAGATTTGATAGAATACAAGAATCTTGTTCAACAATTAGCATCTCAAGTCCCGAATATAAATTTTCGACATTTATCTATAATGAAAAATTATCATGCTGACGCATTAGCATATATTTCTTCAATGTTAAAAGATAAACATCAACAATCAAAATTGGACGCATAGATGAACCATCAATTAAGATACAATCAGTCAAAAATTTAGAAGAGGAAGTAGATGAAGACCTTGAAGATGTAGCCATTAAAGATGATGCAACTTTTCCACAAAAATCAGAAGATGAATCATTACCTGAAGAAGATTGGAGAATTCCATTATATCAGTACTGGCAAAATGGAATATTACCCGCAAGCACCAAAGATGCAAGGAAAATTCAATCAAAATATGTAAATTATCAGTTGCGGGATAAAATTTTATATCGCAAATCCTTTTTGGGACCATTACTTCGATGTCTATCAAGAAAGGATGGACAACACATTCTCACTGATATTCATTATGGAGATGCGGGAAATCATAGTGGAAGGCGCTCACTTGCACTAAAAACAAGAATGCAAGGGTAATACTGGCCATTTATGAATAAAGATGCATTTAATCTCGCAAGAAGATGTGAAGAATGTCAACGCTTTGCTAAAAGAATCAAAGCTCCTGCAACAGAACTCAATTATGTATTAAGCCCATGGCCATTTGCGAAATGGGCAGTAGATATAGTTGGACCATTAATGGAGGGAACACAGAAAAGAAAATACTTGATTGTAGCAACTGACTATTTCACTAAATGGGTCGAAGCAAAAGCTCTAGCTCGAATCAGTGATGCTGATGTCTTTAAATTCTTGTTTGAAGACAAAATTTGTAGATTTGGAATCCCGGTGGCTATAGTCTCTGATAATGGAAAAAAACTACAAAGAATTTTTTTTTGATACACTTGTTGAAGCATTTAATATTCAAAAGAATAAGTCAACTCTTATTTATCCCCAAAGTAATGGTCAAGCTGAAGCAACAAATAAAACCATTACTATGCATCTGAAAAAGACTCTAGATGGAAACTATAAAAGATGGTGTGAACAACTTTACAATACTTTATGAGCTTATTGTACAACAAGAAGAGAAACTACTGGCGAATCACCATTCCTTCTTACTTATGGAACAAAAGCAGTTTATTCTCACGGAAAGCATTTTACCAAGTACAAAGACAAAAGCTTGGGAAAATAACTTGAATACAGATCTAATGCTTGAACAATTGGATGATTTAGAAGAAAGAAGAGAGACTGCACTCCAAAAAATGGAAAATTATCAACGAAGATTGGCCAGAGAATACAACAATAAAGTAAAGTTACGAAACTTTGTTGAAGGGCAATATGTGCTACGTCAAATTCCGGAGTACCAAAGAAATAAGAAGGCAAAGAAATTTGCACATGCATGGGGAGGACCTTACATCATTCAAGACATTGCGGACAGGGCTCATACCATCTGCGGAATATGAACGGAGAAGTATTGCGGCATCCATGGAATGCACAATACCTCAAACCATATTATCCATAAGAAAAATAAAAATGGATCATGTAATAACATCTTCAATATCATGAGAATGTGCCAACCAATCACATCGATTCATACTAGGTAAATCATGACAAATGCTATCTCTCTTGGAAAATCCATGTAAATGTATATAAGTGTATTACTAATGGATATTTCATAAGCAAGAGATGCCTAACATGACATTTTACTTATCGTAAAAACTGGTACAATCATTCTTTGAACGTACTGCTTTCGCAATTGGGACCGCGTTATTAACTTCCTTTTGGCCAAGGTGAAGTTGATCCTTTGACTTTGCCCTCAAAGGTAACTCAAGGTATACTTTTCACCTTGTGGTTTCTCAATCCATATACTTATTACAAAATTCAATTAAATGCATATATTTTTAAAATTAAAACAATCCATTGATATATATATATATATATATATATATATATATATATATATATATATATCCAAAAATGTATTGCAGGTGCTACATTGTATATATCAAAAAGAAACCTACATTCGTACCAAAGATAAAAAGAAACTACTGAGGGGCGGAAAAATCAACATTTGGGGAAGGATGCTTAGGATTTATTTACGACCATACTCTTTGGTAAATCCATCTTCCTTTACTCTATCTAGAGTATTATGTATTGACTTTGCTATCCCAATACGAGCTTCAATCTTTAACCAAGAGATTTTGGCACGCGCATTCTCAAGCTCCTGCTTCAACACACTTACTTCGCCCGTAGATTCTTTGGCATGCACATCTAATGATTTAGATTCTCAAGCTTTAATTGCCTTTCTGCCTCTTCATCTTTAGTGGTTAACAGATCAAGCTTACTCTGTACTTCACCCGCTTTAATAGTGGCAAGCTTTAATCGTCCCTAAGCTCCTTCTGTTTTAGTCACCTCAAGTTGAAGTTGTCCCTCAACTTCTTTAACTCTAACATTTGCAGTTCTGAGTTCTCCTCCAACTTTTTCAGCTCTTGAAGTTGCGTTCTTGAACTTTTCCTCGAAGCATGTAATATAATGTAAAACAATAGATTAAGTAATGTAATATATTGTATCAAACCGTAGTTATGCAATATAATAAGATACCTCTTGCAAGGGATTCAGACTCTTTTAGTTCATGAACTATTGCCTCTCTAGCATCATCAAGGGAATCAAATTCGTTTGAGAGTTTTTGATAGTTGTCAGTAAGACGATGGAGATCTTGACGATGAAGATCCAACTCTACATGTTTCAATGAATCTTCGTACCGTAATTGATTTATTTCATTTGTAAACTTTTATATTCCTTTTTGTAAACGGTAAATGTCAGTCTCACGCAAACGAACAATTTTTGACAATCTATAAACTTTGGATCGAGCTTCTATGAGTGCATTTCCCTTGGCATGAGCATTCGCTACCGCATCATCTATATCTTTAATGAGTCGAGCAAAAAAAGAAGAATATTGGGAATCATGGAATGACACGGAAGTAGAAATTTTTTTTTCTGCAAGAATATTTTTGCGTTACGCATAAAGCCTACGGGTTTCATCTTCCAATTTTTCTGATCGCGCACGCGCTTCAATAACATTATCTTTACTCCACGAGAAAGCAGTATTATATTCCTTTTTTCTTACGGAGACTATCCAAGTATAATAAAAGATACTTCAAATCTGATTCTTCATACATAAACTTTGCGCGACTTAACTTGTCAACCAACTTGTTACATCCTTCCTTGATCTCCATATCCTCTTTATTGATTTTAATCAAGTGCTCCGAAAGACGATTGTCTCTACGACGCATCCTATTTATAGGATCTGAACCCCCCACTGATCCAATAAAGTATAATTTAGGGAAAAATAATAAATTGAAGAAAGTAACAAGAGAAAAAAATTAAACCTTGATTTTGAAGGTCCAACAGTTGCTGACGGAGAACTTTATTGTCCCGCTTCAATCCCGCTACATTTTGTTCCAGGGAAATCTTTTGTGACAATTGTTTCCACAAGCTAGCATTTTCTTCTTCATCCTTAACCGGTTCAGTTTCTACTTGCCTATATTGTTTTTCCATCTTTATCGACCGGCCCATGAAGAACTTGTACGCAATATAAACAACGTTTTGACCACGGGCAAGCTATAATTTTTTGATTGTTCAGTTAAATATATATATACATATATATATACATATATATATATATATATATATAATACATGTAAGATAGCTTGCTGAGAGAAAGAATATGCCCCACCATCCACAAGAGCAATTACATCGCAAGAGAAGAAGGAAGATCAATTTCAAAAGAAGAATGAACATGATTGCTTTGATATCTTAACCAGGCTTCTTTCACTGATTCGTAAGGAACGGATCGCAGACACTCACGTAAAGCTGCTACCGCAGAAGAATCAGTTTCTACGGGTTGAAAATCATGCGGAACAAACAACAAATTCTTAGACATAAACCAACGAAAAGCCTCTTCTTCCTTATCAACAAGGTTTTCATCTTCCGTTCTTCCTTTGACCTTACTACTGTATGAAGTACCCTCATTGCCACCTTTATTGGTAGCATCAGTGATAATTATATTCTTATCACCACCTTTATTAGTAACAACAGTAGTAGTTACTTCAGGTTCCTCTTTATCAGATGAACCTCTTTCTTCACTAACAGAATGCACAAGGTAATCATCTTCATATAAAGGAGGCGAAAATTGAGAAGGAAAAAATAAAAACTGAGAATTAGATACACCAGTACCCATGCCATATTCCAATGAGATAAATTGATTCACTAACTCATCAGTTTTAATCTATCCCGCATCAACAGAAGAATCCACGGGCCCAACGGGTTCGTTCAAGAAAAATATCTCGCTCCTGGTTTGTTGATTGAAGCGGAACATTTTGTTCCTCATCACCTTTTTCAAATCCATCATTCCCAGATCCAAGACCTTCATTTTTTCCAATATTTTATGGAGAGGAACTAGTTGTATCAAGGATTTCCCCTTCCTCCCGCTCAGTAGAAATACGAGACACAACCTTGGTCCTTTTTTGACCCTATCAACATCCAATTGATAAAAACACAATTCATTAAATAAGATCCATATATATCTTTACAAATTCATTTAAATAATTAATACCTTTCTTCCTATAGCAATAGCCTTTCGTTTCTTGCCCGCATCACTTTCAGAATCTCCTTCCACTCGTGGTTATACAAAACAACAACAGTTAAATAATGTTAAAGAAACTAAATATGAGATCCAAGTATTAGAATTGAACGTACCACATCATCATACGGGAAGGAAAAACCATCAAAATTTAACTGCCAGGGGCAGTAAGTATGGGAACAGAAGTAAGGATGCGAACCACATTGTCCTGTACAAACCATAGATCCATGGGCCTTCAATTACTAGAGGGGTACGATACCACCTGAAATCATGATCGACACAATTTTTTCTTTTAAAAGCCTTTGCGTTCCAGGAATAAATTTCATCTTAAAATTATCGATCTCCCAAAGCAGAAGAAAACCTTCACCACCTCTGCGGCCTGGACTAACACTCTATTTTTTATAATTCTTTACATCCATAGCATCAACATAAGTAGCTTGAAAATTAGCTACGGTATAATATTTACGTTCCGCAGGATTGGGAACACTTAAAATTTGTTTCCCTTTTATTGCGTTCATGACATTCATTTAATATGCGCCGCCAATTTCCATTATATTGAGCAATGGACCGGCCCGCACAATGGTTATCCACTTTGCTTCGACTCGCAAGAACTTCATACTGAAATGAATCTCCACTCTTGTATAAAGGAAGCACTAAACCAGCATGTAATGCACCCGCAGTTATCAACAATTTATCCGCACTATACGGGAACTTCTTTATCATATCAATTGTTATTTCATCACCTTCAGCAGGATCATAAAAATAAACTTTAAAATTTTGAAGATTGTGTTTTTCTTTAAACTCATCAAGATTCTCATCCCTGAAACTCAAACTATCACTGGCCCTCTTATTTCTAGAAGAAGTAGATTTCTTAGCCGCAACAGCGGTTGTACTATCGACATTTGGTAAAGCTCGTACGGGATGTATAAGATTAAGAGGTTGAGCTTCTGAGATGCCAAATTTTCCTCCTTCCTGTGTTTTTTCTGCAAAATATCGAGATGTTTTCTTCTCTGAAGGCAGCTTATTGTGGTGCGGGACAGATTTAGACGCATTACTATCTTTTTCTCCTCACATGATGAATTCTATTTATAAACAATCAACAAGGGCAAGAACAATTATAACAGATTCATCTCGATGAGGCAAATTAAGAACAAATAAAAGAGTAGATCAATTACAGACAACTTTTACAAACAAGTATTAGCCATAAATTATTCAAAATTATCATTCTTTTTACCAACATAAAGTAGTCAAGATATTAATCAAACATGAACACTAGCGCATAATCAATTCTCTATTCGAGAAAATCGAAAGATTAGAAACATAGATTTAGTAGAACAATCATTATTTATCATCAAATTTCAATAAAAATATTAAAGATATAAACATGATCATAATCACCATTATTCGCCATTAAAGTTCAGTCAAGAAGTTCAACTGCCACAAATCAATATTTCAGGATCAACATTATCATTATTTTTCAAGCAGTTTGATCATTAATATCATTGTCATAATTTTTCAAGCAAATCACAAAACCAAAGTTCAAATAAAACCAGAAAATGAAAATAAAATTCTTACCTGCAACAATGGTAAAACCAAAAGTCTTATCAGCAGAAGGCTTGAACTCAGAAGGAAAAGGGTACTCAATCTCGATGAAAAGAAATCTTTGATTCAAAGAGAAGATTGAGACAAAAATATTGAGCTATTATATTTTAAAAATCTCTGAAAAAAAGTTTCTGAAAAGGAATGAAGTTAAGCCAAAACTTTATGAAGAAGAAGACAAAGAAGATAGAGAATAAAAACAATAAATGAAAGAATATGATAAGACTCAATCTAATATGAAAGTTTTAAAAACCGTCAGAAGAATAAATTTAAAAATGAGAGAGAAAATTTGTTAAAGACGTGGAGATCGATAAAAACGTGATCAATTTTTCTTTCAAAATTCTACCATACGTAGAATTCGAAAGAAAAATGGGCAAATTATGAATACCAAATCTCCACCGTAAACGTGTCAAAATTCCAACACAGGAGCATCAGATTATGATAAAATGAGATGTACCAAATCAAGATTCAATAGACAATCTCATATCCAACAAAGATCAACGGTGGGATAAAATTAGACAATTGTTGATCAAGACGTGACAGATGGAACAAAACTGACACCCTTACCACATGACAGACACGTCTCAATCATGCAAGTTGCAAGACAAAAGATTCAAAGCATGACACAAAAGAGTCAAAGCATGACACACGGCTCTCAGAAGTCACGTGTAGAACATGCAATAACATTGAAAAGATTGTACGATCCACAATTCTATATGACCGCACCATATTCATAAAAGAGCTCATGTGGAATAATCTAATTGGATAGAACAAGAAGCAAGACCGCAGCACGGATACGATCCACCCAGCAGGAAATCAAATAAAACAAGAAAGACTTGCATCATACCATATGGAATATACAAAAAAATATGTGGGACAAGCCTCATAATATGATATAGTTAAAGATCAAATAGTTGGAAAGAAAGAATTTAGGAGGGGGGCCTTGAAAATTCCTATAAATACCTGACTCAAAGACAGAGAAAGGGGTCGAAAAAAATATTGGAAAAAAAATAAGGACTAAGAGATTTAGATTAGATAAAAACAAATAACATACTTTATTTAATTTGTTCATCATATGTAATCATTTTAATCAAAAATCAACAATTATTTTATTACTGTGTAAAATTTTATCTACAATGTCTTTTAGATAGTAAATTTATTTGGTTGTGTTATTAGATTTTAGTAATCACAGTACTCACAACTGAATATTTTCCAGTGAGCGGGTGTTGGGTGTCTTTTTAGGAGACAACCTGTTCGTTGGCTGCTTTGGTCATTTGGCCATACTGAGGTTTAGTTTAGTGTGTAACATTAAGAAAATAATTAAAAAAAATTGTGTTGATCGATTGAAAAGGCAAAAGCGCGGTAACAACTAACAACTAACAACTAACTTCAAACTAGCTAATCATAATTGTATTGTTAACGAAGAGGTGTGATTTGAATAAGAGCCAGAGGCAAATCAGAGATAACTAATAATCTTAAGGGGTCACAACCCGTCCTAAAATATTCGCAACCAAGTAAAATGTTAGTTTAATTAGCAGGATAAGAGTGAATTAGTGACTGCTTATTGGTACGAGATTATCTATTATCTAAAGTGCATGACGATGAGAAGTAAGACCAAATAGAATTTTGTCTGTACTCGTTTGTACACTTAACGAATCCAACATGTTAATACTTTAGGGCACATATTATATATACATATATGTATAATTTTGTAAGGAGTGAGTCATATGTTAATTATCCGGTCCCTTTTCTAGGCAAATATTTTTTCAAACACCATAAAACTATTTTTTGTTACCTCTGTCAGCCCTCCCGATGTATGATGAAGCTTCTTCCATATCTATAAAACAGATATTTTTTCAAACACCATAAAATCTTTTTTTATAACAAAATCTTTTTTTTTTGGCCTCTGCTGCTCCCCTCCCTTTCTTTCTTGAGGAAATGTATTAATGATACATCCTAGGTACACAACACAGATCCGAGATGATGCTTTCATCTCGTTCAATGATGCATCCTAGAGAATATATCATGCAAAAAATAAAGTTACAGCCCAAGCCCATGCCTAATGCTCATTGATAGCTTTTTTTACAGTTTGTTTTCCAACCATATATTGTCATGCATGATTCCTTATCATAATAATTAATACCAATACCAACTAATAGAATGATGCTATTTCTAATAGAATACATGTCATTAACAGATGTAGCGCCTATATAATTATGTGCAATATATGAACCAACTCGATATATGACAGTGTTCAAATTAGGTTTAAGGTTACTAAAAATAATTCTACATCAATATTTCCAAGTATGATGCATAATGTAAACTTTAAGATGGATATAATGAGAATTATGATAGACATTTTTCTTTATCGGTAAAGAATATTATGGTGTTGACGAGTTTTAAACTCAGATCACTGGTATCATCATTCAATGACTTATGATAGATGTTACTTATAGGAGAATCCTTAAAACTGTCAATTTTGAACCGAAAAGATAGACAGACAATACTACATCATAGAAGAATAAAGTTGAAGAAAGAAAATTCTCCAGATGGCTTGAGAGAAGGAACAATGATATACTATATGATCCAAATCTTTAATGTGATTAGTATTGTAACAAACACAATGATCAAAAAAACCGATATGTTAAAATAATTTAGCTTTGACTGGTAGAGCATTATGAATATCCTTCCACAAAGATATCTGAAACTATGAACTTATTGCCATGGACCATATGGAAATGGAAATGGAAATGGTCCCAAAATAAGAAAATATTGTTGAGTTTTTCTTTCAATATTTACCACAACTAATTTACTTTATCTTAGTTGTACCGCTTCACTTAAGCACACTGCACACAAGTATCAAATGCCAGATGTTTTCTGATAAACTTTCATGTTTGTTATTTTTGACGCCCCGTCTTGCTATGTTAAGTAAAAGTGCATGACTTCTTTTGACTAGAATACTTGTTTAATTGCCACTGATTCCTTGGCATAGTTGTTAAAGCATCATCTTTCAAGGCGTGATGATACTTTGTTTACGTCATGCCTCCGAAAAACCATAAATGATGTGAAAATGACTTTATTGTTATATTGCATTAATTTGTATATGAGTTTCTTTTGTGAACTTTACGTGGATACTTAACGAAAATGATCTGATTGAATGAGAGTAAAAACAAATCAACTTAAAATGTTAAATTAGAAGATAAAAAAAAACTAGATAGAAAAATAAGAATCCTCGATTAGGAATACACTTATAAATTGGAAAATATTTAAAAAATAAAAAATATTATAAAGTAATTTGAAGAATCCCTTATCTAAATAATTTTGGTAATGACTAATTACCTTTTAGTATCTTCAAAATGTTGTTAAGACTAAACTACTTAGATTTTGATCTTATCTTTTTAAGTTTTAGATATAGAAGAAAAAGGATTTTAGAAGATTCAGTTTTGATGTATTTGATTTTTTACATTTACAATATCACAGTCGGTATTGTTTTAGGATAAATACAATATCGACTCTAAAAAGTTGGTATTCTCGAAGATATAAAAAATTATCGACTGTTTGCTCCACGGACCAATGCGGACTGATGTTATATGCAAAGTAAATTGTTACGGTCGGTATTGTCTTCGTATGTTAATTATGTTGGGCGCCTGCAGACATTAAGGAGGTTAGCTCAAAATAGAGAAGCAGCTAGAAAAAGAAGGTTAGTCAACAACTCCAAATAATATATCAAAATGATTGGGGTTTTTCATGAACTCGCCAGTTAATTAATTTCAAACAATAATTTTCACTAACAATTAATTAGTTAAGGAAGCTTACGCATCAGCTTCTCTTGTTGTTGTGCTTGATTTCAGGCTTATGTTCAACAGTTAGAATCAAGTAGGATTAAATTAATTCAACTCGAGCAAGAATTTTACCGACTAATGTTTGAACTGATGTTCTTCACAGTCGACAATACCGACTAATGTCCTGTGCTTGTATATTCTCAGTTGTTAAAATCACTCACGTATACTTTTTGGATTTGGTTCGGGACTATAAACAAAATCAAACATTCACAAAATTAAATGAGTACCTAATTTTTAGTGTGTGATTAGTTTAAAGAAAATTTTGCATGATTCAAACGAAGAAGCAAAAAGAGTCAAGAGTAGTATTAGATTTGAAGGGATGCAAGTTCAACAAAAATTCAGCACTCAAAGAAATTGCTAATGACTGTAGTTGCAACAGAAATTACAAAGGTTTGACGATGGAAGTTCCATAAAAAGAGAGAGGAATCAGTTTTTTTTTCTTTTTATTAGTGTAAATGATATATGGATATTTTTATTATTAAAAAATACCTCTTAGTTAAAATCCAATCTCATATAATTGTGAGTATCCCTTAATTTGTAAAACTATTTTCCAATTGAGGGTTTAAAAATAAAAGTCGAAAGTGATGCCTCCTAATCGATCCTGATTACAACTTTTAATCACAAAATTGCATTATATTAATATCCTTAATTATATGATTAAATTTTTGGACTAGATTTGAAATCAGACGAAGAGAACGTTTAGAATTGATTAAACAAAAATACTTAACTAATCGTAATAAATACTTTCCCAAAATTGACCATGCACACAACTCATTTAAAATATTAGACCCCTTGCTAATTTTGGGAAGGCGAGTTCCATTTCAATATATATATGATTGATTTTAGGGAAGTTTTTATTACGGTCCTTCTATAGTTGTTGTTAATTAAAAAAAATTAAAACTTTATAATTAGTTTTACTTGATTTAATTAAGATTTTAAATTAATCAACGCGTTAGGTTATTTACACCCTGAACTAAGAATATCAATTTAAAAAAGACTATTTAGAGTGTCAAAAATGCAAAGGAAAAATAAACTCTTATGTAAGGACGGATCTACAACCAGGCTTAGGGATGTACATAAACCGAACCGGACCCGAAAAATCGGATTGGAACCGAGAAAACGAAACCGGGACTGGATCGAAATCGAATTCACGGGTACAGGTAAAAGTATAAAAACAAAACCGAATCCTGTATAGGTACAAGTATCGGTCCTTTATTAGAACCGACCTACCCCGTACTGATGTACCTTAGATCCTAGCCGTTGATTCTAGGTGATTAAATATAGTCGTTGTTCTTAGGTTTATGTCTCATATTCTTCCCTCTCAGAGCAACTGCAGCGGTTGGACCAGACCATCGACCAAATACCAAATCTGTTTGGTCGTTTAAAAAAAAAACGCAACGAGAACATGAGTAAATATGATATTACGCTGTTGTAAATAAGCGTTAATTATCAAACGCTGTACTAAAGTAACGTATATTACACAGACGTTTAACTGTACAAGCGTTATGTTTTTGACGTTCATTTAGGTTAGCGTTTATAATATACGTTGCTGTAGTGAAGCGTTATATATTCAAAACGTCACTTTACTAAAGCGTTACCTAAACGTTACCATACTGAAGCGTTTTGATATAAAACATAGAAAAACGTTCTAGTAAAGTAGCGTCAAAACTCAAACGCTCTTCTAAAACATCATTTCAAAAAAAAAACGCCCACATATAACAACGTTTGATAGACTAAACGTTGGTGCAGAGGACCGTTACTTTTGAAAACGCTGTTTTAATACGACGTTTCAAAAACGCTGTTCTTAATAAACGTTTAATACGACGTTTCAAAAACGCTGTTTTAGTACAACGTTTCAAGAACAACCTTTCAGAAACGCTGTTTCAATACGACGTTTCAAAAAGAACGGTTCAAAAACGCTCTTTTAATACAACGTTTCAAAAACGCTGTTCTTAATAAACGTTTTGGTAGACGTTTTTCAGTAATGACGTTTGTTTTTTTAAACGTCCTCGTATAATGACGTTTTCCCAAAACGTTGTTTTACATTGGCGTCAGACTATATCTGTTTTGGACCATTTTCTTGACTAAACATGATCGAATACTGTTCACTTTTTGGACCAAATACTACATTTACTCGTCCGTTGCGGCTCACAAAATCGGACCAAAGACCATTTCTGGTGTTTACTCTTTGGTCTGATCGTCCACTGCAGTTGCTCTCAGTAGACAGAAAAGAGAACATTTTTCACTCGAGACTTCGTTCTTCTCTCCTTCATCTTCTCATACATCACCACCACTAACACGATTCAGAAAACAAAATAGAAACAATCAACAACACCTGTTAGGCTGTAACTCTATCTTATTCTCTTCTTCAGCTTCGTTCTTTTTCTTCTTCTTTTTGTTCCCAACAGCACCTGCAACTCCATAAACCAACAATCAACAGGTAATACCATCAATTTTTAATTGATTTTTTTTTTGTTTGTATCTTTAGTTTACTAATTAATTTGAAAATGATTGTAATTTGTAAATTTGTCATGTTAGGGTTTTGGAGTATGAATTGATTGATTGACTCTGGATTATTTTGTCAACAACAAACAACATGTAACGATTCGTTTAATTTTGGGTAATCTGTTGTATGCTTCAATTTCAGTAGTTGAATTATGGTATAGTTTGTTTTTCCCCTTCACTTCAGACAATCAGCACCACCACCTTCAAGTTCACCACCGCCTGTTATGAAGAAGTGTTGCGGAGCTTATCTAATCGTCGTTTCAGGTTATTGAATCTCTCATTTCTTCCTCTTCGATTATCATCATCTTTTTTTTTTCCCGATTGAATCTCTCCTTTTTTCCTCTTCGATTATCATCATCTCTTCTTTCTTCTTCGTATTACAGGGTTTACAAGGAAAAAGGCCTTATAATTTTTCAGTCTCTACTAGTTTTATGAAGAAGCTTTGTGTTGCGGAGCTTATCTAATCGCCATTTCAGGTTATTGAATCTCTCCTTTTCCCCCTTTTTATATGATTAGTATCATGTTTAGTGTTCTTGAATCAGTGAATCGATTGTTTGTTTTGATAATCTCTGTTGCTAGTTATTTTAGATCTGCAGAATATCATGTTTAAGGTCTGTAAGTAAGATTAATATCATGTTTAATTAATATTATGTGAAACAGTTAATGGATATGATGTTTAAAAAATTTGAGTGATTGCATCTTGTTGTGTTCTTCTGTCAATATGATTGAATTCAATTTTGTGTTACTAGTGAACTTAGATCTGTAAAGTGTTAAACGATCAATGTTTTCTTATGCGATGTAGATTATATTAGTTGGATTACATGATTTTTGTGTTTTGTATTTTTATATCCTGATTTAATATGTTTCTTCTTTAACATGATTTCATATGTTTTCTGATGACATGATTTCAGATGTTTTTATATATCATGATTAATGTTTCTTTTATGAATTTTGCTAGGGAATATAGTTGAACTGCTTATGAAATAGTTTATAAGTGTTTTGTTAGTCGAATTGTTTCTTCTTTTTTTGGAACTGTTTTGCTTATCAATTTTGTGACGGCAATTCATTGGTACTATTTTTGTTGGATCTCATGTTAAATTCTTCCCTAGTGTGTGACCTTTTATCTTGTGTTCTGTTTTATTTTTTGGTTCAGTTCTTCTGTCTTGAAATTATGTTGGATTAGATTCATGTTTCTTATGATGTTCTAGGTTCTGTGTTTATTTTGTGTCTGGTTTCAAAATTTTATTTTTAAAACATATGATAGAGTTTGATTTACCTATTTTTAGATTACAAGTTTATTTAGAAATTTAAATAATTATCTGGATTTAGGTCAAGGGTTGGTTGAAATGATGAAGATATACATGCTCATTGGATCAGGTTGTTATACCTTTATAACAACATTTCTATAGGCGTTAGATTTTTTTTGGTATTTGACTTACTGAAATGTTTAGCATATGACAATTAAATGACTTTACTTGTTATCTTTTCTTTAGTAGTCATAAATTCGAACTTTTAACATAATATTCATTTCTTAATGGATGTTGCAGAGTTATTGGGTCATATGCCAGTGCCAGTGCCAGTGCCAGAAGTCTTTGATCCTTGAAGTTCATAAGAATCATTTCTTGTTGTAACTTATTGCATACTTGTTGTATTGCATACTTGTTGTGTATTTACTTGTTTTTTTAGTGAACTTTGAAGTTGGAAAGGACTTATGGATTGTCATTTGTATGGATTATAAATCTATGAGTGTGTATGGATTGTGTGTGGATTCAACGGGTAAAAATTACAGGGAAAAAAACAAAAAACAAAAACAGGGAAAGCATTATTAATTACGAAACTGCCACATGTACATAACCAGAACCGAACCAAGACCGAACCGACCAGACAGGTACGGTTCCAAAACCGAACTAATCTTGACTGGGATAAGTACCGGTATCAAAATAAAAAACCGGCCTTAGATCTGTACAGGTACTCGGTACTCTAAATTACTGAGCCGAACCGACCTTTATGCAGTCCTAGCCAGACTCTACTCGGCTCAAGCCACCCTCAACTAAATTTTTTAGTTAATATAGATAATAAATTTTAGCTCGTTCCAGCTCAAGCCTAGGTGAACTTCTTGTGAAGCCAGGGTAAAAAACTTCAAGCCCCTGATTACCCCAAGTCCTAGTTCCGTCACTATTTTCATGTGGTATATATCTAAATCCAAGATCTAAAATGATGAATCTTTTAGAATATGTGGTGGATCCTCGATAACTCGTCATGAGCTAATATTTTTACGACATGTAAACGGAATATTTTTTTAGTGTAAAAAATCGGTAGATGAAAAAATATTTTCGCTAATCATCAAAACCGTAGAACTAAAGACATGCATCCGATATGATAGTAACTCGTACTACCAATGAGTGATTGATACGATTTGAGTGCAAATATTTGGGTAACAAGCATTTTCAGTCTTATTTTGTCTGTGGCTAAATAAATGAGCCAAAAAACCGTATAAGTGGAAATGTTATGTCATATGTGCAATGTACTACTATGTCATGAATCTCACTCACCTCGTGTTGTCAACATATCAAATTTTAAGTATCATTCCGATTATTTTGGTGAGCCAAGCCCATGTTTGGAGTTGTTTGAAAAGTCCGAACTGATTTGACAAGCCTGCTTGTATAGTTGTACTAGCCTAAATGTACACACTCAGATCCCTAACCATAAAAATGTCCCTAATCTCGATTCGGCTTTTCTTTTGTGCTTTCTCGATATCAATTGTATTATAATTGGGCCTGTTTCAGTTTGTGCTACTGACAAGTAACCTATGGAGCACAGTACCATCGGTAAATAATTGGGCTTTTTTATATGCGCCCTTATTATAAAATTTGAATTCAAACCGGTCTCTAATGTATAGGTAAATTTACTTTCGACGGAACATATCCAAATGGGTGTTAAATGACATATATATCTCGCACATGTCATTTTGATACTTTTTCTAAGACTAAAATACCTTTTCATTTTCCCCTTTCTATCATCCCGAACAAAACAAATTCCACGCTACCTCCACAGTTCATACCACCACCACCACCCAACTACACCTCTTATCATGAATCGACTTAATTTGCTGCTTTTCTATCCAGTGTTTTCATCAAATTACAATTAATCCACAAAAAACCTTGAAATTCTCCGCAAGAAAACAGAACTCCAAGCTCAAAATTTTGTCACGCATATGGTTAGGGTTTCAAAATTGATTTGAAACCTAATTAAGTTGATTATTCGATGTGATTTCTTGATTTACACAATCTTATGAATCCGTTTTTATCCCCAATGGATGCAATTAAATCTCCTCCGCTATTTCCATCAGAAGATGGAGGAAAAGCATGGTATGGAAATATACATTACCTTCTCAATATCTCAGTTGTTGGAGCTTCACATTGTGATTCATCTTCCTAATTTTTTAACTTAGAAGTGATCATCGTATGCCTGGTCCAACTGGTCTTGTTAGGTGTGTGTTATAGAATAAGTCAACTGTGGTCAGGTTCTGTTGACTTGACCAAGTTCATCTGTTTACATATCTTTGAATAAATACTTCTCATATGTCTTTGTACAAGAGATTGAATAATAACATCAGAAATAATATCTTCTCAATATCATTCTTCTTATTCAAAATTATCATGGTATCAGAGCCATTTCCGATTCAACAATCTGTGTTTATCATCTTAAATCAAATTTTTTTAATGATCATCTTGTTAAAACCTTTCAATTTATCAGATTCATTTCAAATATCTTTCAAAATTTTTTTCTGTGAAACATTTCCTGGATCTTGAATCTCTTGATTCAATCTAGTGAAAATCTTCAATCAATTTTGCATGCCTATTACTCGAAGTATGGCTAATCGAACAAATGCTTGGAATACAACATTAATTCTTCTGCTGCTGAATCTGAGTTTTCATCCACTTTTAATCTTCCATTTACTAATATCTTAAACTTCATTTCTATAAAGCTTGATTCAACAAACTATTTGCCATGGAAAGATCAGTTTGAGTCGATTCTTATCTCAACAGATCTATATGGATATGTTAACGATGAAGTTCAAGAACCAACTTATGAGATTCTTACAAATGGATTTCCAGTGCGAAATCCACGATGGATTTATTGGCGTAAACTTGATCGACTTGTTGTTAGTTGTTTAAAAGCAACACTCATATCAACAGTTTCCATTGATGTTCTTGGTTTATCATCTGCCATGGAGATTTGGTTGTTTCTTGAAACAACATTTAAACAACAATTTGCTGCTCGAAGAGGTATGTTTCTTAATCAACTTAATAACATTCGTAGGGGTAATCAATCTGTTACACTTTATCTTCATCAAATCAAGATGATAGCTGACTCTTTGTCTGCGATTGGGGAGAAGGTGAGTGATGCTGATCTTAATATGCATATTTTAAATGGCTTAGGGAGAGATTATAGAAATTTTGTTGTCTCTGCTTATAATAGAGAATCCTCATATATTTTCTCTGAGATTAAGGCTAGGTTATTGATTCATGGGCAATGGCTACATGAACAACATCAAACATCTACAGAAATGTTTGATTCTCAACATTCAACAAAATTCTACACTAGGAATGTTCATTCTGGTGCAAGAACTGGTAGTACTACTTTTAGGAAATACAAGAATTCAAGAAACACTTCAGGCTTCCCTCATAGTCCTTCTACTACTGGATCTATTTCTAGTTCAATACCTATTTTTGGTTCTGGTGGAGTTAGAAGACCATAACATGATTACTCTAATGTTGAATGTCAAATCTGTCGTAAAATGGGACATTATGCAAGTAAATGTTTCTTACGTTATGCTCCTCCAAAGAATATGAGAACTACTGATGGTGTTGCAAATGTGTCTGAGGTTGAAAAAGAATTTTCTACTCTTAATGTCAATACTGCTGACATTAGTGATAATTCTTCTAGTTCTACATGGTTATCTGATAGTGGTGCTTCTTCTCACATGACTGGTGATGGAACTTTACTTCAACATACTTCTTCTTATACTGGTAAGGAGAAGGTTTTGGTGGGAAATGGTAAGACACTGCCTATCACTTTAACTGGAACTTTTTTTCTGCAAATACCTAAAACTAGTTTTAGGTTGAACACTGTGTTATTAGTTCCTGA
The DNA here is from genome assembly GCA_023531435.1 of Papaver californicum. Taxonomy (NCBI): domain Eukaryota; kingdom Viridiplantae; phylum Streptophyta; class Magnoliopsida; order Ranunculales; family Papaveraceae; genus Papaver; species Papaver californicum. The sequence continues at coordinate 3,148,274 of JAJJMC010027962.1, read as the reverse complement.
ACTTAAACATAATATTTTATCTGTTGCTAAGTTCACAAAGGAAAATTGTTGTTATTTTGTGTTTGATCCATTTGGTTATGAGATAAGAAGCACGGTTGATAATACTCTGTTGGCTCATGGTGCTGTTGTTAATAATCTTTATCCAATCACAAATCTGTCTTCTCTACCATCTAAATGTTATCCCTCATTTTCTTCCTCACTTGTTAATTCTACTTCTTCTTTATGACATGCTAGACTAGGTCATCCTTCAGCTCATATTCTGCATCTCTTGCAGTCTCAAAAGCATATTCTGGCAACTTCTACCAGTGAGTCATTCATATGTCATCCATGTCAACTTGCTAAGAGTAAAAGGTTACCATTTCATTCATTTACATATCATGCAACTCAACTATTATCACTTGTTCACTGTGATGTATGGGGATCAACACATGTATCTTCTTTGTCTGGTTTCAGATATTACATTGTATTTGTTAGATGATTTTAGCCGCTTCCACTGGATTTATCCAATGATTTTCAACTCTGATGCACTCTCATGTTTTTCTCATTTCAAGAGTCTAACTGAAAATCTATTTTCTACAAAAGTGAAATCCTTTCAAGTGGATGGTGCTTCTGAACTTGTTAAGGGTCTTTTCAAGCCTTTTCTTGAGTCCAGTGGTATTTCAATCAGAATTTCTTGTCCAAAAACTCCTGAACAGAATGGCCTAGCTGAAAGAAAGCATAGGCACATTACTGAAATGGGTAATACTCTTCTTTTTCATGCATGTTGTCCAAAGGATTTTTGGTATGATGCATTTTTTACTGCAACTTATCTCATTAATATAACTCCAACCAAAATTCTGGCTTATAAATCTCCCTATGAAGTTCTCTTTCACTCTTTACCAGATTATCCTTTGTTAAAAGTTTTTGGCTCTATTTGTTATCCTTTTTAGGTCATTCTAGAATTGACAAGCTGTCTCCAAAGACAGTAAAATATGTTTTTATTGGCTACAGTCCTGTGCACAAAGGTTAAAAATGTTATAATCCCATATCTAAAAAGAATCATATTTCTAGACATGTGGTTTTTGATGAACAAAATTTCTATTTCAAATCATCTATCTCAGATGTTTCTTCTGTTTCTATTTCATCTGTTGAGTCACCATATGTTGTTTATGAGATTCCATATGTCATTGAATCTGTTTCAGTTCCTCCTAGTAATATTCTTACTAGATCTAAGAGAGGGATTTCAAAGCTAAATTTTTATCCTTATCATGTTTCTCATTTTTCTGTTAAACATCACTACATGTTGCTTTCACTTTTCTGTTGACTAGCACTGATGATCCAAAGAGTTTCAAAGATGCTTCTCAAATACCACACTGGATATCTTCAATGAAGGAGGAAGTTGTTGTTTTAGTTCAAAATGATACATGGGATTATGTTCTTTCAGAACCTTGGATGAACATTTTAGGATGTAAATGGGTGTGTAGGGTGAAATTAAAGGCATATGGTTCATTGGATATGTATAAATTTAGACTAGTATCCCAAGGATATAATCAACGAAGGGGTGGATTTTCATGACATATTTAGCCCTATAGTCAAATATCCTACTATAAGAATTGTTCTTACTATTGCTCTTACCCAACATTGGTCTGTTAGTCAATTAGATGTCTCTGATGCTTTCTTGCATGGACATTTGGATGAGACTATGTACATGGCTCAACCTCAGGGTTTTATTCATCATGATTATCCTTCTTATGTCTGTAAGTTGAAGAAGAGCTTGTATGGCCTGAAGCAGGCACCAAGGGCTTGGTTTCACAACTTTAGCTCCTTTCTTCTATCTTATGGTTTCTTAAAGTCTGCAGTTGATAACTCCATGTTCATTTACACTCATGGTTCAGATATGTTGATTCTATTATTGTATGTGGATGATATCTTGTTGACTGGTAGTTCTGGTAGTTTAATGTCTGATTTGATTAAAGCCTTGAATTCAAAGTTTTCTATGAGGGAGTTAGGGGATCTGAGCTATTTTCTTGGCATTGAGGCTTTAAGAACATCTGACACTTTGTTATTAACTCAGAAGGAGTATGCAATAGACTTATTAAAAAGGGTTGCAATGCTGGCTTGTAAACCTTGCTCTACACGTGTGGCAAAGGATAACAGAGTTTCTATCCATGATGGGAGTTTGTTGTCTGATCCAGCTGAGTATAGGAATTTAGTGGGTAGTCTGTAATACTTAACATTAACTAGACCTGATATATGTTTTGTTGTTGCATATGTTTCTCAACTTATGCATGCCCCAATTGACATACATATGCTTCTAGTTAAGAGAATTCTTAGGTATTTGAAGGGTAGTATTGGGGTCTGGAATTTATCTAAGAGCTGGTGATTTACAATGTTTGAAAGCCTTTACTGATTTATATTGGGATGGCTTCCCTGATACCAGAAGATCTACTTCTGGCTATGTGGTTTCTTTAGGTTATTCAGTGATTGCCTGGTCATCCAAGAAGCAGCCCACAATGTCCAAGTCTTCTGCCGAGGCAGAATACAAATGTCTGACAGTGGCTGCTACAGAATTGCAATGGATCTCTTATGTGCTTAAGGAATTATATTTTCCATTGCAGGGTCCTGTGCATCTTTATTGTGACAATACAAGTGCCATTTCTATGGATACTAATCCTGTTTTTCATGCTAGGTCCAAGCAAATAGAAGTTCATTATCATGCTGTAAGAGAGTTGGTGGACTCTGGCTTTCTCCAACTACATCATGTTGCCAGTGAAGATAAATTGGAAGATCTGTTTACTAAAGGATTGTGCTTTCCTTTATTCTCCAAGTTGTTGTTGTGGCTGCTTGGTTCTCCTTCCTTTTCTTCTGTTGTTGTTTTCTTAGTTGACTTAGTAGTTTCAAACTGATTAGTCTACTCCTTATCAGTTTGAGGGGGTATGTTAGGTGTGTGTTATAGAATAAGTCAACTGTGGTCAGGTTCTATTGACTTGACCAAGTTCATCTGTTTACATATCTTTGTATAAATACTTCTCATATGTCTTTGTACAAGAGATTGAATAATAACATCAGAAATAATATCTTCTCAATATTATTCTTCTTATTCAAAATTATCAGGTCTTATTGCTAAGCTATTAGCTGATGTAGTCGATCAATTGAGATGAGAGGTGTAGTTTGATAGTGGTGGTGGTGTGAAATGTGAACTGTGAACTGTGGAGAGGGTGTTTAGAATTCGTTATGTTCTGGACGATGGAAAGAAAAAATAAAAGGGTATTGTTAGTCCTTGAAAGAGTATAAAAATGGCATGTGCGAGTCACATGCGTTTATTTAATGCTCATTTGGATGGTTCCATTAATTTTGGACCGGAAATAAATTTGTTTATGCATTGGTGACCGCATTAAATTTAAAATATATAACGAGGAGCGTAGGCAAAAAAGCCCTAAAAATAAACTATAGTCAAAATACTCTTATAGTTGAAGTCGGATATGGGAAATAGCTAGTTAAAGACATAAGTGGGCATGCATGTGCTTCGTGCATCGTCGTCGGAAGAGTTGTAAAAGGCTATTTTTAGTGTATCAAATTTGAGACATGTTTTTCGTTACAAAAGTATTTAACAATATTTATTCCGTCATAGATATTTGGAACTTATATAAGCGTTACAATTTCTAAAAACCGTGGTTGTTCGGTGAACTATAAAAATTGTGTTTGTTTGGTTGACCATCAGTTACTTGATATCAGACGGTCTATTTTTTCTGGTAAGCCTATCCGACGGCCCTAATCATTCCCGGGTTAAAATCACCACCTGCTTTACTGTTCATCCCCTAGCCCTATTAAAGAGTAAATACATGTTCTCCCACAAGAACCGTTGGCAAGCATACCACAATAAGTGGTTAACTTTTTTTCATGCCTTTGCTAATTTGCTCCAAAAACGATAGCCGTTATAGGGCAAAACAGTACAACCAATGAGAAAATCGATTAAATTTATACTTTTCCAAGGTCAATGCATTTCATGTTGGTCATGTAAGGCAAAGACATGCCTCTTCCTTTACTATAATTAAATTAAAAGTATACTAACCATATATGTCAATTTTATAGTATTAGGACATTGTCCTAGTACGAGTGATGTAAGAAATATTTTTTCTGTTTCTATAAAAGTATTACTATTAATTTTTTATTTTAGTTTAAAAATAGACTAAATTAAAAAAGAATAAATATATCTTTTTAGGAACGAAGAGAGTAATATGATAAACAAAAAATAAATAAATGATATTATCGATAAACAACTAGAAATACAAAACAAAAGATAATAAAAATTAATTGATTTTTAGAAAATATTTTAAAATTTATGGATTATCTAGACTTTTTTAATCCCTTACATAATATTATTCAGAATTCGGATGACTATAACTAATTAATAAGGTCGATAAATTCAATGATTATCTAGACTTCGTTAATCCCTTATATAATACTCTGGTTAAGAATAACGAAAATTAAATACAATGATGTAGATGAGCAGGCTATAACCTATTTGGAGGTTAAAGATCTGAGTGTCGTAATTTAGCTCAAGAGGGGTCCATTTTGATTGGAAACGGTCTAACGATCAAGACATGCAACTTGGCATAGTATTCAGATTTTAGCCAAATTTCATCGTTTAGGGCTTCAAACAGGTGTTTTTGCCATTTTAGGAAAGTTTTGTTTTGTTAATAACTTTTTCGTTAGGAGTCCGTTTGGGTCGCCGTTTGCGGAAAATAGTTTTATTTTATGAGTACTTTCATTATTTTTGGTCGACCAAAGTTTTCCAAAAATAACAAATTAGGGTTTGGGTCGGTTTAGGGTTATTTTCATCCTTTCTTGACTAGCAAGTTATAGTTTTTCCCCAAGTCTTTAAAGAGTCCTCCATATATTGTTTTAAGCAGTTGAATTTGATTAATAAGAATTATTTTCTTAAACTTGTTCAAGTTTAATTGATTATTATTTAAAGTGGGGAAACCGAAGTCTAAATAATTATCGTTGTTCATAGTCGATATTCCTAGGAATATTTGAAGTATGAATAAAACCTCTCTTTTCTTTCTTTTCTTCATTATCCAATGCATCGTACAATTACGTAAATAATTATAATGAAATAAAATTATACAACTAACATAAATAAATTTTCCTCTCGTCCTAAAAAATTGATATTTTTTCCCATATGCTTTTGTCCTTAAAATTTGATACTTAACAACAAAGAGATCGCATATCAAAACTTTTAAACATCAAATGATTGTTTCGAAGCATATCCAACATAAACTTAATCGTTTTGATGACCTATCATAGTAAAATAAAGGGGCATTGTGGCAACATACAACAAAACCAAATTTACGCATACAAAATGCAAATGTCAACTGATATAGATATTGCTCAAAATAAGGGTATAAACAGATTATAGATCGACTTTGGCTCGATCCGATCGATCAATAATCTTTTACCTAACACATTCTTTTTTGCATTGGGTTTTTCATCAATTGATATACGTATCAGATAGTCCTTCATACACTTTTTTAACAGAAAGACAATGCGATGGATCCACCCTAACTTATTTTTTAGATTATGATCCAGGAGCATTACCAAAGTGTTTCAAATAAGAGTTCCCTTGACGTAGGTCTTCCTCTATCCTAGATCGATCTAAGTTAAATGAATCTCTATCGTTATGCTCAAAAAGTCAAATATGAAACTGTGTACACCTTAAAGTTCATAGCACGAAAAGATATTAGTTAGAGGTCTCTATACTCATTATGCCTAGCGTTGAATGGGATGGGTGTTCACCTTATCAGTTATCGAATCACTGATGGGTCCTATTGGGAGACTAAATTGGCACCCAAAGCGGACTGAGCCAAATATTTGTCAAGTTATTATTCTCCCGAACATTAGCTAGCTTTGAAAAACTCTCTAGGTTCATGTATGAAAATGATTAGATACTTTTTTTATTTAAGCTGTATTAGGTTGAATTCAATGGCATGATGAAAAATGAATGAATTTTATGCCATCCAGATCGTTAGACTATTTGAACCATGATTGCAAAAACACCTTTTAACCCATTTAAACCTCTTATGGTTGTTTTTTTTTTTGTAGATAGAGAAAAGATTGCGTTGATCAAATGAGGGTACAAAAGGGTTGTATCGCCCAAAAAATAAAAAACATATACAAATAAAGGGGAGAATGACTAGGCAACATGCTATCAATTAAAGTCCAAAAAAAACAAAAACAAAAAAAAACCTCACATATACAATTATGCGGATCAAAGTACACTTTTAACAAAACATATTTCATCATCCGAAAAATTTGAGCTGAACCCAACACCTTAAAAGTTAAATCTAGGTATTCAATTCCTTCAAAGTATACCATATAATTGCGGTTGCCACTAAAATCCACAATCGCTTCTTCTGAGCACTAAAGTTATGAATTTGTCAAGTTAATATAGTGGTAGTGTTAGAGCATTGCTCAGTAAAACTAATTAAGCGTTAATATGTCAAGTTTGGTTGTCCATTTTAGTTCCAAAACTTACCGCTTGAATTGCTTACTAAAGTCAACTTCGTCAGGTGATAGACACGTTTTTGTGTCTTATTTGATCTCAATTTGTATATTGTTAGAACTCATTTGTGTACTTATATTGTGATTTTATTGTGTTTGTAGGTATTTTTGGAGAAATAAACATTTGGTAAAAATTGGCTCAAAAAGTTATAAAGGCACCCAGAAAATACTTAAGACACCCCCCATAATTGATAAAGGCACCCAGGTTTTAACTAAAGGCACCCACTCCTTTCAATTTCAAAAGACATTATTGGCGGGAAAATCTTAGTCTCAATTTGTGAAGATTGGACAATGTGATATGGTTGAGATTTTCGAGTGTTTAAGACAAAAATCTATTCTTGCCTTATTTAACGGGAATTATACACAAGATATAGATCAAATCTCGTCCAAAATATTCTCACCAAAACAGGTCTCGTGGAAGAAATAAAATCTTGATATCACACAAAATCTTGAGAAACAAAATAATCTTGGATTTGGGTCGATTAATTGATCGAGATAAATATGGAAAACAAGTGAATCGTGTCATGGCAAGAGAGGAAAGAAAATCAGTTAGGAAGTCAGCGAAGAACCTCTCTTGATCTGCCGGGATTTCTGGAAGTAAATGGAAGATATTTGATCGAGATTTGAAGTTGGTGTATAAATAGAGGAGGTGGGAGAAACCAGAAGGGGGGGTGGGGGAGGGGTGCTGGCAGAGGCCAGAGAGGAAGAAATAAAAAAAAATCAGAAAATCAGTTCATAATCGTGATGAAGAAGATGAAGAAATCGTTACTAAAAGGTTGAAGTTTCCTGATAGGATTTTAGATTACCCTATTTAAATAAACCGCAATCGCACGGCGTCTAACAAGTAGACAACGACAAGTACAGGTGGAACCCACAGAGAGCGGGGAAATACTGCAATCAAAATCTTAATTAACTAATCGGAAATAATATTTATGGATTTTTAGATTAATGAATAAAATAATAAAACAAAATAAACTAATAAAAATAAATCTAATGGGAGAGTCGGTAACCAGGGTTTTCAGTATCCACCACTATTTTTATTAATTATTGAAGTGACACATAACTCATTAATATTTAGAGTCGCAAATATCACTGGGACGCCCTAAACATGGTGCATCAAAAAGCCCTAGTCTCAAGTATACACCATAAAATTGCGTTGGCGAGAAAATTGTACGAAACTAATTATAGGTCCACAAATAATATCTGGCTATTCTAAGCATACCCCATCAAAGGATTTAACCCAAGCATGAAATATCAAATAAGTAGACAAAAATATTTGCAACAAGTAGATTTTCAAAATAACAACTGTATACCAGAAGCATGGAACATCAAAAACCTAGGCCAAGTATGTACCATCAAAAGACGTCACAATTGTTTAATGAAATTCAATAAACAAAATCATGAAATTAATTATTCAAATCATAATGATCTGTATCAAATATTTTATTTAATTGATCTAAAACTGTAAGTGGTTTCAACATTCAACCTAGTTAATAATTAATTAGAACATGGAGATGGGTTTCTCAAAACCCATAAAAATAATTAAAAAGAGTAGGAAAATAATAAACCAATATCACCGTTATCACCCGAAAATAGATGATCTTCCTCTCTTGATCTCTGCTCCCGTCTCCCTCTTTTCCTGTACGGCTGTATCCTGTACAGAGACTTCCAGCCGTTCCGCCCAAATCAGTCTCCCTGAAACTAAAAGAAAAACCTAATCTAAAGCTAAAAGAGAGGTCCCCTTTTACGTCAGCCTCTCTCTAGTTATAATCTCATCAACTAGCCCCCGTACTAGTTCTTCACCCTAGCCTTTTGTTCACCTGACGCAGCCTTACTTTCCAAAATTGATCCCAACACCATACATCCAAGTCACTCTCAGCCAACCTATACCTAGATGTCCTCTTTCACGTCTCCCAATTGAGTTTGACCTTACTAACATCATAGCCTTTTCTTCACACCACACTTGACAGGGTTTTGTCCTACCTTCACATTACATACTAGCCAACACCTACACTCCTCACGTGTGTAGACTAGCCTTCTCTTGCTTCTTTCAATTCCGTGTCAGATCACCAAGTACTCAAGAACAGTCAGCTAGTCCTCTTGTTTTTCTTAACGTTCTCTCTCCTTTTGCTTTAATACGGCCGCACCAATAGAAGCTTTAATTGATTCCCTGTGACATGTTGCTTCACTTATCCAGAGCCCCCACTTACTCGGTCATCCAAACTCCAACCTGACGCAGCTAACTAAAAATACTGTAACGACACTAACACTTTAGCTCGTTTAACCGTATTTAGTCGTAACTTCGGATTTTATGTGAACCACCTATTAAAACAATAAAACGGTAAATTAATAAAATCATAAATGCTAACAAATATAAATTAAGAGATAAATATATATGATTTAAGCGCCTATCAAATAACCTAAACCTATATTTTGCTAGCCCTCGAGCAAAAACTAATCTAAAAATAAAATAAAATCTTAACTCACTTTCGCAGGAATCGCGACTACATTTAGCATATGTAATAAGCCTTTAAACCTCTAAGTGGCCTTAGTGGACGAGTTTTGTCTCGTGAGGGTTTACAAGAGGTATACCCACAAAACCTGTACTCCAAATTTTAGCTACATGTGAATGATTTAGGATAGACACTAAACAAGCTATTTAGTTGGCGTACTAATTTCTGCGACTATAAGAATCATTACCCTGTATGAATCCAATTACTGTACACGAGTTTGCACTCAGCGTACTAAAATTCATATAAAAATGCAACTCTACTCAAATAATCATTAAACATCCAAAATTGGATATAATTCACATTGCACAAAATCAATCAAATTCAAACACATGGATAGATTAGAAAATGAAAATAGAAGTAATGAATGGTGCATATGTTGACTAAGGTGAACGATGTTTCCCATATCTGTCTGAAGGTCAGTGCCAGGATGAATCCTATTTTATTATTATTATTTAATACATAACTTTTGTTCTTTTTTTTTCTTTTACTACATGATAGTTCCCATGGATCCTGCGTTCCACACTTGCTTAGGCGACAGAGACAGGGGAAACACACACATATTGCTATCATAGTATCATTTTTTTTTTTGAATAAGAATTAAAAATGAGCTTGAACTCAACAAACTATTTCATCCTGGCGGCGATAACAATTTGATACTGGGCCCCACAAATCACTTAGAGAAACATAAAATTGCAAAAATAAAAATAGAAAGTGATATGATTATGATGATTCCGAGATATGCTTGTTCAATGATTATCATGTTATTACCTGAGTGCATTCATATATGAATAGACCATTTAGCTGGGCACACCAATTCCTATAGATAAGAGCTATGTTTTCATCTACCTAGAATGGTTAGTGTCATCCTGAATAATTCACATGTTTCTAAATTTCAGAGTTTCTTTATTGACATCAATTTTCGGAAATTCTACCCCCAAACCTAAATTTAACATTGTCCTCAATGTTTCAAACTGTGCAACCTAGAATGGTCTGCAATAAATATAAATAAGAGAAACAAATGTAAATTAAAGAGAAGGGATTGGAATGTCTCACCTGATTGACGCAAGAAAAGCAGTATTCTCTGTCACACACATCAAACGATAGTAATAACAAAGAACACTAAAAATAAGATTAAATAAAAAGCCTAAAAGAAAATAAAAACAAGAAAATAAAAATCTACCTACTAGATATGTACAGATAGAATCCCCATACACTAATAACCTGAAAATTTGGGGATCAACCCAAAATACAATATTTGCAATCGATAGTTTCACAATTATATCATGGCAACATGGAGACACTGAAACTATCAAAAATAAGGGATTACCCCCAAACCAAGTTTTTACTACACTGGGAAGTTTGTAAAGAAAATAATATGGGGATACATTTGGGACTGGGGAAATATCAATCGGTTCGTGCACAATCTCAGGAACAGGCAAGTCCTCTGGATATTTGGATGCAAAGTGATCCAACAAAACTTGAGAAGCACACAATTCTAACCCTAAATTAGGCAACTTTTGGAAGTATAGGGGTCTAGAAACAACCTCTAAGTTGGGTGAATGATCTTTTGAGATAGATTCATCTATAAAATTAGGCAAATCATCTACACAATAATCCACAGGGTCATCTATATGTTCTGTTTGGAACTGAGAGGCACTACTAGATTGATCATCATCAGCAGCATATAATCTCTGGATTGCCAAGACTCTCAATCTTTGTTCCAAACTAGGCGGTGTGTGTTTATAATACTTTTCATATATCATTAGAGGATCATCGTCACTTACCTCATTCGAAAAAATCAACCTCATGGTACTGGGGTCGATACTTAACACCTATGACTGAACGATGTGGATGCCAAGTTCCACACATGAGACGATTATAAGCACAAATTTCCTTATATCCTGGCTCTTACATTAATTCCCCCATCGTCATCCAGATGAAGTCTTCTGAGAAGAATTCATCGTCCTTGAAAGAGTACCTGAAATAAAAGTCTAAAACAAAAACAAGTAAAAAGGAAAAAAGAAATCCTAAAATAAAATAAAAATATTGTACAAAATAAATAAATAAAATTTAAATAAAAACCTAAACTACGATCAGAAAATCAAAAATACTAATTACAATATTCCACAACCGCTCCCCGGCAGCGGCCCCAAAAATTGATGGGGTTTTAGATTACCCTATTTAAATAAACAGCAATCGCACGGCGTCTAACAAGTAGACAACGACAAGTACGGGTCGAACCCACAAAGAGCGGGGAAATACTGCAATCAAAATCTCAATTAACTAATCAGAAATAATATTTATGGATTTTTAGATTAATAAATAAAATAATAAAACAAACTAAACTAATAAAAATAAATCTAATGGGAGAGTCGGTAACAAGGGTTTTCAGTATCCACCACTATTTTTATTAATTACTGAAGTGACACATAACTCATTAATATTTAGTCGCAAATATCACTGGGACGCCCTAAACATGGTGCATCAAAAAGCCCTACTCTCAAGCATACACCATAAAATTGCGTTGGCGAGAAAATTGTACGAAACTAATTATAGGTCCACAAATAATACCTGGCTATTCTAAGCATCCATCAAAGGATTTAACCCAAGCATGAAATATCAAATAAGTAGACAAATATATTTGCAACAAGTAGATTTTCAAAATAACAACTGTATACCAGAAGCATGGAACAACAAAAACCTAGGCCAAGCATGTACCATCAAAAGACGTCACAATTGTTTAATGAAATTCAATAAACAAAATCATGAAATTAATTATTCAAATCATAATGATCTGTATCAAATATTTTATTTAATTGATCTAAAACTGTAAGTGGTTTCAACATTCAACCCTAGTTATAAATTAATTAGAACATGGAGATGGGTTTCTCAAAACCCATAAAAATAATTAAAAAGAGTAAGAAAATAATAAACCAATATCACCGTTATCACCCGAAAATAGATGATCTTCCTCTCTTGATCTCTGCTCCCGTCTCCCTCTTTTCCTGTACGGTTGTATCTTGTACAGAGACTTCCAGCCGTTCCGCCCAAATCAGTCTCCCCGAAACTAAAAGAAAAACTTAATCTAAAGCTAAAAGAGAGGTCCCCTTTTACGTCAGCCTCTCTCTAGTTATAATCTCATCAACTAGCCCCCGTACTAGGTCTTCACCCTAGCCTTTTGTTCACCTGACGCAGCCTTACTTTCCAAAATTGATCCCAACACCGTACAACCAAGTCACTCTCAGCCAACCTATACCTATATGTCCTCTTTCACGTCTCCCAATTGAGTTTGACCTTACTAACATCATAGCCTTTTCTTCACACCACACTTGACAGGGTTTTGTCCCACCTTCACATTACACACTAGACAATACCTACACTCCTCACGTGTGTAGACTAGCCTTCTCTTGCTTCTTTCAATTCCGTGTCAGATCACCAAGTACTCAAGAACAGTCAGCTAGTCCTCTTGTTTTTCTCAACGTTCTCTCTCCTTTTGCTTTAATACGGCCGCACTAATAGAAGCTTTAACTGATTCCCTGTGACATGTTGCTTCACTTAGCCAGAGCCCCTACTTACTCGGTCATCCAAACTCCAACCTGACGCAGCTAACTAAAAATACTGTAACGACACTAACAGTTTAGCTCGTTTAACCGTATTTAGTCGTAACTTCGGATTTTATGTGAACCACCTATGAAAACAATAAAACGGTAAATTAATAAAATCATAAATGCTAACAAATATAAATTAAGAGATAAAAATGTATGATTTAAGCGCCTATCATTTCCGTGGCCAAAAAGTTGAAGATTCTGTTGCTAAAGCTTTTAACTCTGCAACATTTATCTTCATTTGCAACGTTTATCTTCAGTGAAACACTTTTCCCTCTGTAACAGTGAGTCTGTACCGCTTATAAACGTTGCGAATTTCCTGTTTTTCATTATTTTCACTCTTTTTCATCATTTGTAAACACTTTGAGCCATGAATCATTATTTTGAGCAACTGATTAATATGAGGAGCTAAACCCCTTTGCTGAGGTAATGGAGGAAGCCATTGTTCCAAGAAAAATGGTATATTTCTATTCTAATTAATTTTTGCAATTTCTTTTATGATTATTTGCTTTGATTAAAAAATTGATTTAAGGATTTTATTAAGCAATTGTGATTTCTTTTGATAGAGCATGCTTAGACTAGGGTTTTTGATGTTCTATTCTTTCGATTTACAATTGTTATTTTGAAAATCTAGTTTTACAACATATTAGAATCACTTTAAATGTAAAGAATTGCATGAATATTGATTAGATTGGATCACTTTAATTGGTTAATGGTGAAATCCATAACCTCAGTATTTTTGAATATTACTTTCATATTTTGTGTATATTTTTAGTTTAATATTAGTTTATTAAATCTAAAATCAATCTTCACAAGTTCGAGCGAACGATACTTTTCTTACCACTATTACAAAATCATCATCAGGTTAGACTTATGACTTAAAGATATCGCAAAGTACTGAAGAATAAACGAAGACATTGTCCTTTAAATTGAGGTTAGTAACTGTTGAATGACTGTTCTTTTCTATATAGTTCTCACAGTCTTATTCATTGAAAACGTAACATGCAAAGTTTCTTTACACTGCTTTAATATGTAAGGTGACTTGATCGTCATCTATGATCAACGTATCAAAGGAATAAAATCCATTAGTTGTTTCTAAAACTTATCGTATTGATTTACGAAGTATAGTTTTCTATACTTTCGATGATTTCGTCCTAAAACTAATGTTATGCAGTGATGGGCAGAAACTGTACTGCCGATTTACGAAGTATAGTTTTCAATACATGTGCAGTAGTGGCCAGAAACAGTACTGCCAATTTTTTAGCAGGAGAAATTATTCTTCACCAGTTGTGCATCCCTCAATAAGCTGAGACTCAAGCTATTATGCTCGGGGTTGAGCTTGCGAACAAGGAAAAGATGACTAAGATTACCATAGAAAATGATGCAAAACAACTGATAAGCACCATAACGAGAGAGGGCAGATATATTCCCCTAAGAACATCTTCAATGCAAGGGTTCAAGGTCTTAAAAAAACATGATACCTAGGATTTAAGACTTTTTCCAGCAAATATTCATCTCCAATGCAAGGGTCAATGTGATACCCTGCACTTTTGATGGGTTTAACTAAACTCATTAGTCAAATTTTACACTTGTACCTAAAACTCTAATGCTCAATGTCTTTAACACTTTTAGATTGCCCCAACAATAGATGTTAGTACTTCAAATAAAAAGTTTGCCTTATTTTAAAACCCTTGGGGTGCCTTTATAGGTTCGTATGCATGCCAGAAACATGTCAACTGTATTAGAGTTAATTTTATTTTGGTGTTAAAAACAAAGAAAAAACTTATAAAATGAAAGCATGTGAGGTTTTCTTTTTATCTCTTTTCCCTTCTTCGTATTTTTCTTCTCTGGTGATCTCCACCCTTCCCTTGAAAATTAAGAACTTGGTTTGAAAATGGAAATCAATAAATTTTATTTGAGCTATGGTTACATAGAATTGTTGATGTCGTTCATGAGAATTAGTTTCCTAAACTGGTTAAGGGAATTTCTTTTCTTTCTACTCTTCAAATTGAGAATTATTTGGAGGAAATCGATATTCACTCAATTGACCAAGGTAGTTCTTATTAATTGGTGGGTTTGTGTCATTACACCTGAAGCAAGATTTGAGGTTGGATCTTAAAGAGATTTATAATCCATGGATTAAGAAATTAGGTCATAAGATGGTGAAATGGGCTACTTGCCAGTGAAACTGATGGTAGTGGAACTAAGAATGATGAGGTTATTTGACTGTTATGCTACAAAAGCCTGGATTAAAAAGAGATGTGCACAAGGGAAACGATTTCCACTGTTAGAAGTTCTTTTTCCATATTGATTTTGATCCTCTATATGTGGCTAATTTTTGCACTCACCTTGTTTCTATGTCTGTATTTAAATGGTGACACTCATTTTGACAAGACAAAATTTAAGAAAAATTGAAAATATATACTATATGTTCCTACTGTTGACTTCCACGTGCATGTATAACCTTGAGTTCATATAATATATGATACACTAGTTTCTTAGATTAATATGTTGCTTATTGTTGGATCTGCACAAATAAAAATACTAAACAGAAGAAGATACTAACGTTAATGAAATCTATGAATTGATATACACACAATGGACAGAGCCACCTGCTCAGTAAATTGTCCTTAACACAATAGTCTGCGGGTAATCCTAAAAAATGAGAGATGATATACCCCCAAAGTGGAGATGTGTCCAGGATAGAACTGCCCGTTATGACTTGTATAAGCACAATACAAATCACCCTCAAACGAACTTAACATCAAGATAGTTACATAAGGGAAGTAAACAAGCAGTGCGCAAAACAAAGCAGGAAGAGGGGAAAAGAAGGCAGGATAGTAGCTGCTTCTGGTGTAAGTTGAAATGAAAAATTCTGGTTCTTTTTATAAACGAGAATATGAGAGAAATCATCCAATAATCAATGAAAATTAATTTTTTATTAATCAAAATTTATGTGCGAAATTTAATTTTGACTGGTAATAAAAAGGGCAAAAATTATTTTCCATTATGAAAAACTTTATACTCGCCGGGTCAGACGCCCCCCACATTAAAACAAAATTTAATTTAGTTTTAAATTCTTTAAGGAAATAATTTAAAATATTTTGTCCAAAAAGATAAGTCTTGGTTGACCCACACCCGAACTCGAACCCGAGCCCGTACCCGCACCTGAATCCGAGCCCGACCCGACCGACCGGACGGACGACGGCGGCGTGCGTGCTTCGGTGCAAAGCATCGTGCGTGTGTGAAATGTGTGGTTTCACCAACTAGACCATATCCTTAGTCCTCTCCCATGCACAAAAGAGTCTAAACCCCTAAGGGGCCTCCCTTAGATGAAAATTTCTAAGTAATATGGAGAGGTAACATCTTTAGTTTCTCTAATGTGGGACTAAAGGTTCATTCACAAAAGTGAAAATGTGCTAGTTTTCCTTAGTGACCCCTTAGTCCTAAGCCCATTTTATACAAGACCGAGAACAAAACATTAATAGATTAATCCCATTTTCTCTAACAATCCCCCACATGAATGAAAACCTGATGAAAGTCTAAAATCAGAAAGCGAGAAATAACACTATAGGCAATAGGTGTCCATAAGGTCTTGAACCTTTGCTTAGTGAGAAATGACTAAAACTACTTGATGGACAGCGAACGTGATGTCTTGAACTACCATCGTTTGCTGTAGTTCATCAATAACTTCCACGCGTGATATCACTCTATGTGCTGTCAATTTCGTGTCGTTGTGTCCATTTTGGCCCTGGATGTATCCCGTTTGTCAGAGTGATCTAGAGAATCAACTCAATTCTCATAGGAAGCGACCCACTTCCACATTCAGATAGGTGAGTTCCATCAAGAGTGTTTATTGCTATACCCCACTTCAATCTTAAATTGAAACTATAAAACTTATTAAGACTTAATAAAAATTCATCCTTCACATGCAGTCACACTATCATGTCTACACCATAGGGAAGGGACAAAGAATGACATTCTCTGATAGTGTTTCCTTTAACCCACCATAAATTAGTTGTCTCATTCAAAACCTTGATCTTGGGATCTCCATTCAGCAAGGTTGAGTATCCTTCATGGCAAGTTTATTTAATGAGCTTAAGCCCCATCCCCCTTGATGCATTACTAACTATCTCCTTGGACAAACCTTTCATCAAATAGTCCGCGATATTCTCCTTAGACCTCACAAAGTCAACAGAAATAACGCCAGTTGAGATTAGTTGTTTTAGGGAATTATGTCTTCTACGAATGTATATAGACTTCCCATTATAGTTGCTGTTTTTAGCATTAGCTATTGCAGCTTGACTATCACAATGTATAGATATAGCTGGAAAAGGCTTATGCCAGAGAGGAATGTCTTCTAAAAAGCATCTTAGCTAAGCGTCTTCCTCTCCTGCTTTATCTAACGCAATAAACTCTGGTGGATCGAGCTATACATGTCTGTTTGGAACTCTTCCAAGATACAGATCCACATGCTAGAGTGAACACATATCCACTCGTAGACTTAGACTCCTCTGAGTCTGATATCCAGTTTGCATCACAAAATCCTTCAAGGACTGCAGGGTATCTCTCATAATTTAAACAAAAGTTCAAAGTGTACTTCAAGTACCTTAACATTGTAATAAGTGCATCCTAATGCTCCTGCCCCGGATTACAGGTATACCTACTCAACCTACTCACATCATAAGCAATTTACGGTCTCGTATAATTCATCAAATACATCATACTTCCTATAACACGTGAGTATTCAAGTTGTGAAACTCCATTACCCTTATTCTTTTTGAGTCTACAACAAGGATCATACGGAGTACAAGCAGGTTTACAATCAAACTGATTATAGTTTTTAAGCACAGATTCAATATAATGAGATTGACTAAGACTATATCCATTAGAATTTTTTCTAATCTTCATCCCTAAGATCACATCAGCGGGGCCTAAGTCTTTCATGTCAAAGTTCTCATTTAGCATGTTCTTCGTAGAATTAATTACATCCATGTTTGTACCAAGTATAAGCATATCATCAACATACAAGCATACAATCACACAAGCATCATTCACAAGTTTAGTATAAACACACTTGTCAGATTCATTGATTTTAAAACCACTAGAAATCATTACATGATCAGATTTTTCATGTCACTGTTTAGGTGCTTGTTTCAAACCATACAAAGATTTTTTCAGTTTACAAACTTTGTTTTCACAACCTTTCACTACAAATCCCTCAAGTTGGTCCATATAAATTTCTTCATCTAATTCACCATTTAGAAAAGATATTTTTACATCCATTTGATGTATCTCTAAGTTATGAATGGCACCAATATCAATTAACATTCTAATGGAAGTAATTCTGGTAACAGGTGAATAAGTATCAAAGAAATCTACACCTTCTTTCTGTTTATAGCCTTTAACTACTAATCTAGCTTTGTATTTATCCACGGTTCCATCTACCTTACGTTTCCTTTTGAAGATCCATTTACAACCTATGGGTTTACACCCTAGAGGTAAATCTACAATCTCCTAAGTACCATTCTGTTTTTAATGGAATCCATTTCACTAATGACGGATTCTTTCCACCATGGAGCTTCAGAAGAAGTCATGACTTCTATATAAGTCTGTGGATCAGTCTCAGGTAAGCATGTTATGAAGTCTGGCCCAGTAGATTTTTCATTTCTAAGTCTTTTACCTCTTCTAGGCTCAAATTCAAATTCATCTTCCTTTAAACGTAATGTCTGACTAGTGGAAGGGACATCTAGGGGATCAACACATATCATGCGAGAATCAGATTTCAATGGAAAAACATTTTCAAAGAACACATCATCCCTAGATTCCATAATAGTATTCACACCAATTTCAGAAATTTCAGAACTTACAACCATAGATCTATATGCAGTAGTATGTTCAGGATACCCTATGAAGACACAGTCAACAGTTTTGGGTCATATCTTGGTTCTCTTAGGTGGAGGAATGGAAACCTTATCCAAACACCCCCACACTTTAAAGTATGCATAAGAAGGTTGTCTACCTTTCCATAACTCATATGGAGTTTTGTCTGATCCTTTAAAGGGTACTCTGTTCAAGACATAGCAAGCTGAGAGGACGGCCTCCCCCCCACAAGTTTGCAGGTAATCCTGAACTAATTAACATGACATTCATCATCTCCTTAAGGGTTCGGTTCTTCCGTTCAGCCACACCATTAGATTGTGGTGAATAAGGAGGGTTTACTTCGTGTATAATGCAGCGTTCTATGCAAAAATATCCTATATGAATTACATACTCACCACCACGGTCGGACCTAACAGTTTTAATGGTAGCACTCATTTGGTTTTCAACTTCTAGTTTATACATCTTAAAGGCTTCTGAGGAATCATCCTTTCCTTTAAGTAAATATATGTGACAGTACCTCGTACAATCATCTATAAAAGTGACAAACCATTTCTTACCACCTCTAGTTTGAACTGATTTCATGTCAACTAGGTCTGAATGAATTAATTCTAAGGGTTTAAAATTTATTTGAATATTTTTTCTAAAAGGTTTTTTAGCATATTTTGATTCTACACATACTTCACATTTATGTTCATTATCTAAACTAAATTTGGGTATGCAGCCTATGCTAGCCATTTTATGCATTGACTTATAGTTTACATGTCCAAGTATACCATGCCAAACATTCAATGATACACAAACATAAGCAGAAGAATCAATTTTATTCATTTCATCAGAGGTTACATTAAGTTTGTAGAGACCCTCAGTCTTATAACCTTACCTACATAATCCTTACCCTTAGTGACAACAACTTTGCCAGATTCAAAACAAGTTAAAACCCTTATCATCTAAAACACCACAAGATACAAGATTATTTTTTTGCAGATTTCCGGAATATGAAGAACTTTATTCAATGTGAGAGTCTTGCCAGAAGTGAGCTTTAGCCCAACGTTGCCTTTTTCTGCAATCTGTGTTGCAGATGAGTTAACCATGTAGAGTTTATACCCTTCCCCTACCTTCTGATAAGAGGTGAACATATCTCTGTTTCCACAGACATGCTTGGTAGCACCAGAGTCTACCCACCAGTCTCTCACATTGGTTACCAAATTAACTTCAGACACCGTACCAGAAAACTCGGTTTTGTTGTTTTCAACCAAATTAACATTGTTTTTCTTATTATTAAAGTCCTTACGTTTTCTACAATGCATTGCGATATGGCAAGGAGTTCCACAAACATAACAAGCACCTTTAATTTTACCAATGCCAGATTTGGGTTTCTGAAATATACCTTTCTTGTGATGACCAGGCTTAAGGTTGCGTTTGCTGTTGTCGCCCTTGTCAGTATTGGAAGACTTGTGTTCAATTACATGAGCCTTGTTGGACATGTCCCTTACAGAAGATACGTTCTTGTCTTTGGAGCACAGTAATTCTTCCACTTGAATCTTCTTACCCAAATCAACCATACTGACTTCACCAGTTTCATGTCTCAATCTACGTTTGTATTTAAACTAGGAAGACGGTAATTTCTCAATCATAGCAGACACTTGAAAAGTTTCATCTATCACCATACCTTCAACAAGAATTTCATTGATAATACGCCGAAGTTCAAGGAATTGATCAACCATAGATTTTTCATTTGACATGTTGTATTCCAGGAACCTAGCTACCAAGAATTTCTTACTTCCAGCAGTTTCAGCTTGGTATTTTGCCTCTAAAGCAGCCCATAAATCAAAAACAGAAAAGTTGTCTTTGCATTATAAAAATCATACAGTGCATCTTCTAAACAATTCAGAATATGATTTTTTGCCATATAATTCGGTCTAACCCAACTTTCCAACTCCCTTTCATTTCCAACATCATTCAAACCCTCATCAAAAGATTTCAGAACTAATTCATCTAACATATGAAAACTGAGAAAGAACAACATCTTTGATTGTCATCTGTTGAAATCTTTGCCACTGAATTTTTCTGGTTTGTCAACATTATTTTTACCCATTGTTACAGAAGAAGTATATTGTGTTAAGATTGTTGGATCTGCAACAATAAAAATACTAAACAAAAGAAAATGTTAACGTTAATGAAATCTCTGAATTGATATACACACAATGGAGAGAGCCACCTGCTCAGCAAATTGTCCTTAACACAATAGTCCGCGGGTACTCCTCAAGAATGAGAGACGCTATACCCCACAGCGGAAATGTGTCCAGGATAGAACTGCCCGTTATGACTTGTATAAGCACAATACAAATCACCATCAAACGAACTTAACAACAAGATAGTTACGGAAGGGAAGTAAACAAGCAGTGCACAAAACAAAGCAGGAAGAGGGGAAAAGAAGGCAGGATAGTGTTGCTTCTGGTGTAAGTTGAAATGAAAAATTCTGGTTCTTTTTATAGGCGAGAATAAGAGATAAATCAGCCAATAATCAACGAAAATTAATTTTATAATTAAAATTTATGTGCGAAATTTAATTTTGACTGATAATAAAACGGACAAAAATTATTTTCCATTATGACAAACTTTATACTCGCCGGGTCAGACGCCCCCCCCACATTAAAACAAAATTTAATTTAGTTTTAAATTCTTTAAGGAAATAATTTAAGTAATTTGTGCAAAAAGATAAGTCTTGGTTGACCCACACCCGAGCCCGAGCCCGATCCGACCGGACGACGGCCTGCTTCGGTGCGAAGCACCGCGTGTGTGTGAAATGTGTGGTTGCACCAACTAGCCCATAGCCTTAATCCTCTCCCATACACAAAAGAGTCTAAACCCCTAAGGGGCCTCCCTTAAATGCAAATTTCTAAATAATATGGAGAGGTAACATCTTTAATTTTTCCAACATGGGACTAAAAGTTCATTAACAAAAATAAAAATGTACTAGTTTTCCTTAGTGACCCCTTGATTCTATGTCCATTTTACTCCAAACCAAGAACAAAATATTAATAGATTAAACCTATTTTGTCTAACACTTACTGTGTGGTGCGTAGATTTCTATTGTTATAATTAAGTTGTGGTTAGATAATGCTACAATATTGATCTTACACTTTAGGACCTCAGATGGAGTATATGTGGTGAAGTGGGAATGCTTGAATTACATTTTTAAATTACATTGGCATGGTTAGTAGTTCTGTGTGGTACATATGTAGGCGTACTAAAACAGTGGAATGAATTAATGTACACTTAGTTTCTTTTTTGGTTAGCTTGAGGAAATGGTTTTAAATTAACATTTTAATTTGGTGGACTGCGGAGTGGTCTTGTTGACGACCTATTAGGTATAGTTTGCGATCACCGTTGTTTATTTAATTTACTTTATAGTCTGCATTTGTAGCTGTTGGCTTTTTTACAAAATTTGTGTACGGACTGATAACATTGGATGCTTAATATACCTTGGTTGTGCTTAGTACTTTACTGTTTTGGTTCAAATGAACCAACCGCAGCAATATTTTTACTTCTGGTGTTCAGTATGATCAGATTTTAATTTGGGGTAGTCCGGTACAATGGGTTATTCCTCTATATATATGGACTTTTCTACTCTATGTATATGGAGCTTAAGTACTTACTCATTTAAGCTGGGTTTTTATAAAGTAAGACCTTGCAAGTTAGGCCTGTTTTTAACGTGTAGAACGTAATTCGTTTTGGTTTTTGGCTATATAACAAATTCTAGTGTTCTGCATTTTTCTTAAAGAAAAGTATATGGTTTAGCTGTATAATAATAGGTTTTCCCACTGGTCACTATTTCAAGCTGTTTGACATTTGATTCATGAGGTTCTTGCTTAAATTTGGTGTAATTTTAAATATAAATTATTCCGTCAGTTTATGTACGAGGGCTGGACTAGATCGAATTGATGGGAATATTGTGGTACGTTATTTTGTCGTTATTAGTACTACGTCTAGATTAGACTAAAATCGTTTGGCACAATTTAAGTAGATATCGATGATTATCCCCTTTTTTTTTTAATACATAATGATACGGTGAAAAAACTGATATATTTGTGTTCCATAACTAGTTGGCTAATGTATATAAAATAGATACAGGGAACGAGTAATTTGTGCATGAGAACATTTACAGTAGAGTAGTGAGCTTTATAATTAAAAAAATGCGGTTGCTATTCAATCCACCACCATGAATCGTTTGAATGATAACACAATATATGAATGTTTATAAATTGTTTAAATGTGTTGTATAATATATTTTGTTCGAATTAACCGTGAAGATTATTTTTAGATTTGTCGAAGTTAGGACAACGAATCCATCCATTATATGTTCTCATTTTCATAATGGATATTTAGTACAGATTTATATCTGGGCAGTGTTCGACTTCTACAGCAATGGTATTTAAATTGTGTATGTACTTGTCAGGGATATATCGGAAGTTATGGAATCGTTTGTGATGTGAAAAGTAAGGGATAGTTGTTGCTTTGTAATTCATATTATCCAATGTTGGAGATAGTTACTGCTACAGTAAGCAATTTATACTATCTGCCGTAAGTTGCTATTTTTTGGGGTAGTTCATATTATCTAAATCAAAATGACGAACTACGATCATGCTTGATCCCTTCGAGCTAAGGAGAGGGTGCGTAGGTAATCGCTTTGCGGTTAAGCACAAAAGCTAACTGTTTTAACTATGGTTTTTTAAAATTGGTATTTGAGTAATGTTAAGGGATGATTGCTGCTTGGCAGTTCATATTATCTATTTAAAGATGATAATCGTCTCGACGAGGCGATTCATATCATCTAGCTAGACTTAGAGACGGTTGTTTCCATTTGGAGGCAATTCGTACCATCTGAAAAGGATGGTTGCTGCATATGGTGACAGTTCATATCATCGATCTGGAGATGATTATTAGCTCTTTGAGTAGTTCATATCATCTGAGATAGATAATTTGTTGAGCTTGACAGAATGCTGTGAGTTTGCCTGGCCAAGAGTGGCATCCCATTATTATGGTTACCCACGGAAGACCGTCTGGGACGGTGGCTGACATCCGACTGCCCTGACATTAGAGATTGATCCTCATAGTTGAACAATATAACTATTTGACGGCGTCGATGATCCTAAATTATCGTGAGTTTTCCAGGCCTTTAAAGGCATCCCATTACTATGGCAACCTGCGGAAGACCGTCTGGGACGGTGGCTGGTACCCGACTATCCTGGCATTAGAGTTTGGTTCTCGCAGTAAAACGATGAAGCTTTGACAGGTTCGATGGCCTTTGGTATGAGATGGAGAATTATGTTTATATGCTTATAAAGCAGTTTGTGAAAAATTGAAAGACAATCGCTCCGAAAAAAAAGTAAGTTTTTTAGCGAACAATTGGTAACATTGGTTCTTCGATTGGCGTATCGGAAAATTAGAGCTTTCCAATGGGCCGAAACCCGGCCCGTTGGGATCGAAAAATTTTCGGTCCCTCATAATCAAGGTCATAAAAAAAGATACATGACTAAGTATGGGTGAAGGAGAAAATCTAGATTAATTTTCTCCATGACTTTGGGTTTTAAAACCACATTATTATCTTATTTCTAAATTTGAACAAAATTTGTTATATAAAACCTTAAATATCGGGGAAGAATTTTTAAAATGAAAAATCTTATTTTTATTTATTTTTCCCACGTATAAAAAAGGTACTATTTAGATTTCTACATACGATGATCTTAATTTTTAGCACATGGGGATCATATGACAATTTTTTAAGATTAGAAGTCTGCAGGCATACATTGCTATGCAAATTCACTTTTGTGAAGAGAAATGCCAACCAAGTGGCTCATGTGTTGGCAAACCAATACTTTAGACACCGGCAATCCTATCCTCTTCTTTGTATCTCCGCTCTTTCTATTAAAGAGAGCAACTCTTTGTACTTCTACTTTTGTTTTTGTTGTTTTCTCGTTTTCATTTTTCCATAGTAAAAATTAATAAATATATACATAAAAAAACAGTGGTGCTATTCAACTCCCAAACACCTTCCTAGTCTCCTCTTAAACGGTCAATGGCAGAGCCATATAGGATTAGCGAGCTATCTAGGATTTAGGGAGGACCTCCCTGGATTTCCTAAAACCACTATAATAAGTTTATGAATTTTTATTTTTTCATAATTATCCCTCTTTGGATTTAAAAAAAATTGATATTTGATGCTAAGATTGTATACTAAATTTTTACATATAAATACATAATTTGTTATGAAAAATACTATTACTACCTTCTAACAGTATAAGATTTTATATAAGTATTAAAATTTTGTTATATAACACGCTCAAATAATTTCGGGCGCCCTTCGACTGTGATTAGGGGTGTACAAACCCGATCCAACCCGCCAATCCGACTTGTACCCACCAATTTTTATCCGACCCGTCGAGAAACGGGTCGGGTGTGGCGACACCTTCTTTCACCGGACACACCTACCCAACCCGCCAGAAAAGAAAGTCCTTCCCTGCAATCCTAAACATACATCTAGCATTCAATCAATTAACACCCCTAGGCCCCAGCAGCAACACAATTCCACTTCCAGTTCAAACCAATCTCAACATTTCTCTGCTACATTCTTCTTTGTGTTCTTCAATTCTTTCCCATCCTCACTGAAATCTTCATTTAATTTCAAATTAAACCAACAACGATCCATCACCTATTCATGTAACTCTGGCCAAAAACCTATAGTTCTTTATTCTTCAAAGGTAGCAGCAACAACTTCAATTCATACCACCACTAACTCAACCTCAAATTCACACCAAAACCCATCAGTTCACAACATCAATCTCTTTTCACCTTATGCCAAATCACAGACCACCATCTTCTCGAGCTCACTGCTATCTGAACAAACAAACCCAACTCCCATTTCTTGTTGAACTACACTTTTCTTCTTCTCTAATAACCAACCATCATCAACAAGAACCCTAATTCAGATTCAACCCATGGTAGTAAAAGAGAACTTTAATCCCCAAATTTCTTCTCCATCTAATCAACAACACCAACCCAGCTACACACAACTTGCAACATCTTCTCTGTTTTTCACCACCAACCACATCCATAAATTCCATCTTAGATTCGAGCATATTTCTCCTTTGTATTCTACTCTTCGTCTCTAGTTCCTCTCTAAATCTCCACTTCCCCCTCGATTCATCTCATCTTCACCATTTCTCTTTCTCGAGCTCAATCTTCTTTGATCCATCTCTCTTACTGATTCAAACCTTATTTCTTCTCTATTTTCGAATTAAATCAATCTGAAACTGAGCTTCATTTCTTACTTCAACAACGACACAGCCGCCATCTCTGTCTTGCATCACCATGGATTGAATATATATAATTTTAGGGTTTAAAATGGTGGTTAGGGTTCGATGTTAGGGTTTAGGTGAACTGAAGGTTGAGTTTGCAATCAATTTGATTTTACAATATCAGAACAACAACTAAATTTGGAGTTCAATTTATGATGTCTGTTGTTGATGATATGATTTGGGGGTTTTTGTGAATTGATTCTTAATTTGAATCAATGATGAGGAAATGGGGTTTGAGCTGAGAATTAATAGGTTTGTTGTTAGAAACCATTGGTGGTATTTCTGGTGCAGCAATGGTTTTGAGGGTTTGGTATGAATTAAGAGAAGGGTTATGTGTGATGGGTTTCAATCAAGAACAAAAAGGGAAGATGGTGACACTGGTGGTGTTAAGTGTTAAGAGGAACAAATACAGAACTTAAGAAGATGCAGGGAAGGGAATTTGTGGTGTCTGGACGGGTGATTCGCACCCACCCACACCCGACCCGCCGAACTAACGGGTCAGATCCGACCCGTTCTTCGACGGGTTGGATACGGGTGAAATTTCCATTCACCTGCCAACTGACAGGTCGGGTGCGGGTGGGGTCAAACCCGACCCGACCCACCCGATATACAGCCCTAACTGTGATAATACCTTTCATTATTTATATTTGCACCCCAGATCAAAAACTTGGCTCCGTCACAAAACGGTGGTTATATTCAGATATTTAAAGTTTCTCCCACGTTTTCATTCGTGCATAGATACACTGGACATGACAAGTTTCAGAATGAGATAACAAATTCTAATTTATTTTTTGTAGAGCGTTTTCGAGGTGGTGAGTCAGTTATTAGTAGAAGCCTGATATAGGGGCTCCAAACCTAATTGAGGGGCTCCCAGTTGAGCCGAGGTGACCCAATTTGACGATAAGGGATGTCCTAGGGGCTTTTGTTAAATGGTGATTTTACCCTTATACCAATTAAAACCTAAACTCTTTTAACAAAATTCATAAATTTTAAAAACTAAAACAAAAGAAAACCTCTCAAAACCCAACCGTAATCTCCCTCGATTCATCGCCGATTCGCAAAATTCATCGATGATTAAACTCAACTCAACAATTCGAGATGAAAAAGCATACTAAAGGTGTTAAAGGTAGTAGTGATGGCAATCAACCCTGCTCCTTTCAACCTAATCAAGAGATTCAACAAGAAATCGATAGTGACAAGCAAAATCAAGCACTGAAAAGTCCAACAATGGTGTATCTAAGGTATTGTTGAAAACCCATGTATTCTTAGAACTTGGAATTGATTTATTCGCATGTTTGATCATGATTTTGGGGAAAAAATGTTGCACACAATTGATATTACGGTTGGGTCCGTGTCAAAACCCAACCGTAATATTTCATGTTCTTGAGTATTACAGTTGGGTTATTTTCAATACCCAACCGTAAATCAAAGGGAAGAAGATGAATAGTTCAGGATATTACGGTTGGGTTTCAATAGATAACCCAACCTTAAATAATTTGCGCCAATTTTTAAAAACAACTTACGGTTGGGTTTGTAGAAAATCCCAACCGTAACAAATAGCGTCCATAAAAATTTGGTTTGAGTATTACGGTTGGGTTTTTTCTTAAAACCTAACCTTAACATATGGACAACATTTTGTACTAAAAGTTTACGTTGGGTTTGTGTTAAAACCTAACCGTAAATTATGGGACAAAATTTACGGTTGGGTTTTGAGAAAAACCCAACCGTAAATAATCCTATGCAGTGAATTTTTTTTTAGTTGAAGTTGAATTGCTTGGAAATTATCTAACTTGTATTGCTTGTGTGTTGTAGGAAGAATAAGAGGGGTAATAATTTAACACCAATTTCTCACACTCCAACCCCTCGCCACGGAAAGCATTTAGGGTTCAGAAGAGAGGCGTGAGTAAGACCCATAATCCCTCTTTTGAGGTAGGTGGTGGTAGTGTTCCTCAAATTGCAGAAGAGGAATATAATGTGTTTTAAGGGTTGGGTGATCTACCAACACCCAGAGGTTCTCTTGTGATTAGAGAACCACCACAAGAGCAACAACACGAAGAAGAAGAGCGGGACAGAGAACAACATGTTCCTCAAGGCAAAGGTAAAGAAATTCGAAAAGAAAAGGCAAAGAAAAGGGTTACCAAATAAATTCCCAAAGAAAAGGCCGAACCTCAACTGTGGCCTAAGAGAAGGAATAGAGGACTATGGGGTGAGGCCCCAGACAAATCTGCAATATTATTTGGTTATCCCCATTCATGGGCTGCCAAAGTTGCTGCGACCAAGGTATTATTCTAATCACTTCTCTTATAATAATAAATTTTTGTTTATTAACTTTTGTAAGTAAAACAAATTTATTTTTATTCTTTGTAGGATCATACACAGGCGATCAAGAAATTGGTTCGGCAAAGGGCTCAACATTGGCCCTTAACTGATGAATGTACGGCCGTACAAATTCTCGTAAATGGTACCGGGTTAGCTCCCGGAATTACCAATTCGATGTGGGAGTATGACAGTATCGTCTGCGCAGCCTTCAGGGAACGTTATTGGCCTGAAACCGATACGTTTCATCTCCCATTCGGCGAGATGACTATAACGCCGGATGATGTCCAATCAATTCTTGGCCTGGAGGTGGATGGTAAATCAGTGTTTGAGGGTTTTGACAACAACATGTCATGGAGTGATGTTTAAGCACTTGTGAAAGATACACTTGGATGGGAGAAGACCGAAGCCGAATCTGAGTTTAAGTTGGTCAGTGGAGATAAACCGGGGATGCCAACGAAGAAAGGTCAAGCTATGAGCAAGAAAATTTTGCTGCGTTCACTAAGGGAGAAGTTTAGAGGGACCGCAAAGTTGGAAATGGCTGGGGTCGTCATAGATGACACCAGAGCTATTCGAACAGCCAGAACTTATCTGCTATATATGCTCGACACCATCTTCTTTGGTGACAACTCGGGCAACAGGGTCAACGTTCACTATCTTCAGTGGTTTCAGGGTGATCTCGGGATGACGCATCAGTACTCGTGGGGAACTGGAACCCTGGCTTACCTACTTGATAACCTTCGAAAAGCTTCGAGGGTTAGGGGAACTGAGATTGCCGGTAATACCGGTCTGCTTCAGGTAATTTATTGTTTGACTTTCAATGTTTAACTTTAATTTTTTTTTTTTTCGTATTTTCTTATATTAATATTTATTATCTTTATAGGCATGGGTATATGATCACTTTCCCACACTGGCTCCTCAAACGAGCGGTGATTGTACTGGACCTACGGGAAAGAAATTCTTCTTCACCGGGACCCAGGAAAAATATAAAGAAGTGCTCATAGCAAAGATGAGAACTGAAATTGTGCTTTCACGGTTGAAGATGTTATTTTCGATCCTTATGTGAAGATTAGCATTGAGGGTGATGGACATGTTGAGGATTTACGTGTATTGTTGGACGTGGCAGGCTACAACGGCCCTTTGTACCATCCGTTTGGGTACGTGATGTCCAACCCCCTCCGAACTCTCCGGCAATATGGATACGTCCAAACAACGGTGACACGCGAAATGTTTAAATTTTGTGTGAATGGGTCGATGATCGAAGGCCCAAACATCGTGATAAACTACGACCCAACGCCTTCGGTCGCGGTTTGGAATAACCGCAATGATCCGAAATACCAAGTCGAAAGAACAGAGTTAACTCCATCTCCGGGCACAAAAGAGGCTGCAGAAGATTACTTGGATTGGTATCGCCATTTTGGTCATCCAACTATCATCAACAATGATCCTGAGACTATGGCAAACAACACAGAAGATGGTTTCTGGAAGAAGGCATATTTTAATTTGGTACGTACATTATTTTTGTTATTAATGTTTTTAAGATTTATTACTAAACACTCATCCTACTTTTATTTT
Source organism: Papaver californicum (assembly GCA_023531435.1). Classification (NCBI taxonomy): domain Eukaryota; kingdom Viridiplantae; phylum Streptophyta; class Magnoliopsida; order Ranunculales; family Papaveraceae; genus Papaver; species Papaver californicum. The sequence continues at coordinate 3,118,481 of JAJJMC010027962.1, read as the reverse complement.
CATATGTGAATAGAAAAAGAAAGCCGTTGCATTAGCGGGCTCTATTAATCCATGCCTAAGCACAATTGATGTGAGGACGCCTGACCAACTCCAAGCTTTGATTAGGGAGCTTCATCATGAAGTTGAGGATGTGCAGCGGACTTTAAAGAGGAGTAGACCCGCTACAAGAGGCGCGACTACAGATGCGAGTACTATTAGAAGAGAGCCGCAAGCATCGGGTGAAGAGACACATGATGCGCAACGTGGTGCTGATACTCGAGGCGGTCGTGCTGGAGCTCGTACTCGTGGCGGTGCTGCTCATCGTAATGTTATGAGCAAAAAAAGAGCTCGTCAAAGTCATCGACCTACCCCTCCTCCTTCTCCCTAACTCTATGTCTATGGTTTTTTTTTGTGTGAGTGAATTACTTGTACCTTTAATGTGAGGTTGGATTTGAAGTTTAAATTTAACTTGCCCGTAAAAATGATTTATTTGAAGTTCGAATTATAAAATTAAACTTAAAATTTATTTTTCAGTTATTTGAAGTTGGAAACCATGCAACCAGAAAAGCAGGTAAAAATACCCAGAAAAATTAGTGTTACGGTTGGGTTTCCAGGCAAAACCCAACCGTAAAACTGGCAAAATGAAAAATGTTGGAGGTTTACGGTTGGGTTTTGTCCAAAACCCAACTGTAAACCTGTAACATTTTTATACAAAAGTTTTACGGTTGGGTTTTCAGCCAAAACCCAACCGTAAATCTAAAACATTAATTTTACGGTTGGGTTTTAAGCCAAAACCCAACCGTAAATTCTACTGGATAACTTAAAATTGGATTCTCTAATTTGTGTGTTTTTCGTTTTTTATTTGTTTGAATGACCCAATTTACCTTCAATCTAGTTAAAATGATTGA
>JAJJMC010027962.1:3063473-3111738 GCA_023531435.1 Papaver californicum | reverse complement strand
GTTTCATTACAAAACCCAACCGTAAAAGCGTATGGACTAAAACTAACACTAAAAATTACGGTTGGGTTCTAAGCCAAAACCCAACCGTAATATTATTTGCACAATAACCACATATTTGTTACGGTTGGGTTTCATTACACAACCCAACCGTAAATAATCCCTGAATAGTGACAAAAAAATACAATTCCAACGGATTTTTTATTTGAAAATCTAGCCGTTGGGAATTTTTTCCCTATAAAAGCAAACCTTTCCTTTTCACTTTCTCATTATTCTCTATACATTTCATTCTCATTATAATTCTAGACTTTCCAACTCATTCTCACCATACCCTTTCAACCATTAAAAATGGTTCGATACACGAATGATGAAGATGTTGCAATTGTTCGAGGGTGGCTTACGATGATAGAGCACGCTTACGAGAGAGCCTTCTATAACAACAATAGAAACGTTGTTACAGCTGAAAATTGGATGGACGGTCAGGAGGACGATTCTTGGTGGGAGCGTGTGTTTGAAATGTTTGTGGCATTACATGAGAATGGATATCGAAGGACGTGGAGAACCATCAAGAGACGCTTTGAGGCGTTGTATGAATAAATGGAAAACTTAAAACTGGAAATGAAAATGAGAGTTGAAGCATTTCCCGACGAAACCAATGTGGAAAGAGTAAGTGTGTCAATTAATAAATCGTTCGTTAAAAAGAGTTTTAAAATAATCAAACTTATAATTGATTTATTTTTTTCAGCATGTCATGGCTAGGGCGCTATATAAAATCAAATATGGGAAGGAGTTTACGCATAAGGATTTCTATCGTATCTTGGAACAAAGTTTCTATCTTGAGTTTCGCCGTTATGATTAAGTGTTTAAGTGTAATCATCTAATGATCTACTGTATTTCGTTTCCTTTAGTTCTTCCTTTAATGTTTGATAAGAAAATGAACTAAACCCAAACATAACTAATTTTGTCTTAAAAACTCCTTTTTACGGTTGGCTTCCATGACTCAACCCAACCGTAACTACAATTCATACTAAAAAAATCAAATTTACGGTTGGGTTCGATTACTAAACCCAACCGTAAACTAAATTGTACAAACACCACAACTAGCTTACGGTTGGGTTTCAAGGCAAAACCCAACCGTAACTATATGATAAAATATACAATAAAACTAACACTAGAAGTTTCGGTTGGGTTCGATGACTCAACCCAACCGTAACTACAATTCATTCTAAAAACTCAATTTTACGGTTGGGTTTGATTACTAAACCCAACCGTAAAACAAATTGTACAACCACCACAACTAGCTTACAGTTGGGTTTCAAGGCAACACCCAACCGTAACTATATGATAAAATATATACTAAAACTAACACTACAAGTTACGGTTGGGTTCGATGACTCAACCCAACAGTAACTAAAATTCCTACTAAAACTCAAATTTATGGTTGGGTTCGATTACTAAACCCAACCGTAAATAAATTGTACAAACACCACAACTAGATTACGGTTGGGTTTCAAGGCAAAACCCAACCGTAAATTCTACGGGATTCTCAAAATTTCGGAATTTGTGTCTCCTTAAAGAGGACAATTCCAACAGATTTTTTATTTGAAAAATCTAGCCGTTGGTTCCTTTTTACCTATAAAAGGAAACCTTTCCTTGTCACTTTCTCATTATTCTCTATCCCTTTCATTCTCATTATAATTCTAGACTTTCTCATTATTCTCACCATATCCTTTCAACCACTAAAAATGGTAACTACATACACGAATGATGAAGATGTTGCAATTGTTCGAGCATGGCATACGATGGTAGATCATGCTTACGATAGAGCCTTCTATAACAACAATAACAACGTTGTTTCACAAGAAGATTGGCATGAGGATCAAGATACTGAAGAATGGTGGAAGCGTGTGTTTCGAATGTTTGCGGCATTAGAGGGGAATGTAAATCATAGGACGTGGAGAGCAATCAAGAGACGGTTTGAGACGTTGTATAGACAAATGAACAACTTATAACTGGAAATGCAAATGAGATTCGAAGCAAATCCCTACGAGAACGGTGTGGAAAGAGTAAGTTTGTCGATTAATAAATCGTTAATTAAAAAGAGATTTCAAAAACTAAAACTTATAATTGATTTGTTTTTTTCCAGCATGTGTTGGCTATGGAGCAATATAGAATCAAATATGGGGAGGAGTTCAAGCATACAGATTGCTATCGTATTATGGAAACAAGTCGGGTGTTTGATTATCGCCATTATCTTTAAGTGTTTAAGTGTAATCATCCAATGATCTATTGTATTTCGTTTCCTTTGTTTTTTCCTTTAATGTACTACTTTAAATCTATTACAATAGAATGAATAAGTTAAAAAGGTGTGTTTTAAACCCAATTTGTAGTATATTGAAAATCAAAAAAAAATTAACAGGATCATTTACGGTTGGGTCCGATAACTAAACCCAACCGTAATATAATTTGTACAAACTCCACAACTTTTTTACGGTTGGGTTTTAAGGCAAAACCCAACCGGAATTCTGTGTTGAAATTGGAACAAAAATTAACAGAATATGTTACGGTTGGGTTATAAGCCAAAACCCAACCGTAAATTCTACTGGATAACACAAATTTGGATTATCTAATTTGTGTGTTTTTCGTTTTTTCTTTGTTTCAAAAACCCAATTTACCTTCAATCTAGTAAAAATGATTGAATTATTTCAAAATTTTGATTTTTAAAACTCAAATTAACCAAAAAATCAATGCTCAAAAGGATGTGTTACGGTTGGGTTTTCCTTTAAAACCCAACCGTAACTATGGGAAAAAATGGTGTTCATCATTTTTCTTCTACTTACGGTTGGGTCTGGTTGAAAACCCAATCGTAACTATGGGAAAAAATGGTGTTCATCATCTTTCTTCTACTTACGGTTGGGTTTTGTTGAAAACCCAACCGTAAATCTGGGCAAAAATGGTGTTCTTCGGTGTTCTTATGGTTACGGTTGGGTTCGACATGAAACCCAACCGTAAATTTCTCTGAACAACAAATATTCAATCTTTCAAATCGTGATTTCATCAAATTTGAGCCATAAAGAGATCAAGAGTATAAGTTAGAGGTATGCTCAATGCTACTATGGTTTATTGAATCAAAATCTAGGGTTTAAAAAAAAAACGATAATTCTTTTTTTTAAATTTCATCTAGTTTTTCTTCCCACCAAACACAAATTCAAAAAAAATAATAATTCAAATCATTTGGTTAAGTAAAAAATTATGTTTAATTAATCATGATTAGTTTAATTTAATCTTAACTAATTAATGTAATTAAGATTACTAATCAGGGGTGGTTTGGGTATTGTGAAAATATTAAGGATAAGGAGTTTTTGAGTTTTACTTCCTAATGTCCCTATTTCGTCTTATTATTGGAGCCCCTAAATTGAATTTAGAGCCCCTATATCAGCCTTCAAAATTTAAGGACATAATCTAAAGAAAATGAGCTGTTAGGGTGATTGATCGATTAAAATTATCCAGTTACTTTGGGATAAGTTTTGAATCTTTTGATGGAGTAAGCATGTTTTAGCTCTAATCCACCACTAAATGAGATGATTAGAAAAGTTAACTTACAGAGATATAATCCTGTTTTCCTTAAATTTCTGGTCGGCACTCGTGATTCCGAACTACAAATGTATTGTTTGTTTAAGGTATAATTACTCTTTTGGCCATTAGTGATTGTAACAAAAAAAACAAATTTAAATTTCGATTTGTTAAAGTTCTGAGATCATGGATGCATACAGAGAGGTGTTAGTATAGGAAACAAATTGAAATTTGGGTTTGATTTTTTTTCTTTTATCACATTGATAGATCAGTAATCTGGAAATTTAGAAAAGATTCAAAAGGTTTAGTAATAGTAATTGTCTGAATCTGAAATTCACTTCTCTTTCTCTTTCTCTTTCTCTTTCTCTTTCTCTTTCTCTTTATTAAAATCTAAAAATCTTTGGACTATATCTCTCATTTCCATCTTATTTCCGACCCCTCTCACAAAAGCCATTATTTTCATATCTACCTAAAATTATTTTGTTCTCGGAAAAACCTTTCTAGATTTTCCTAGTTTTAATCGTAATCATAGACTTATTCTAATATAATAGATGGTTATTTTGTGCAATGAGAAAATATTGTATAGTTCAAACTTTATTATTCTGAAACAAAGAAGTAGAAAGATGCATGAGAGAGAGACGAGGCCTCGTTTTCCGGAATAAAAAACGTTTTCACCGTAAAAATCTAAAAAAGTTAAGTTTCCAACCGAAGAACTCCTCCTATAAGAAGGGTCGGAATATGACCCCGGTTTTGTGGGGTGCACAAATTTGGACTAGAACGATCTTTTTCCTAAAAGTTTTTTTAGGCCTTTTAAGTTGATAACTTTTTTTCTTCTTGGGGTGAAATATGGATGGTCATTTTTGCAATAAAGTAATATGGAGGTGGAGTTGGACCATTCTCCTAATTCTCCAAAGGTTACTTTCTATTTCATAGTTCTACATCAAATTTCCCATGAAGTCAAAGCTGATCAACAGCCATACAAGTGGCAATAACTGATGTTTGGTAGATTCATTCTCAGTGTTTGAAACCGAATGAGTGTGTTTTTATTTTTTGCTAACTCGGCGTCTGGATTTGACTCGGTACTAATCAGATGTCAGACTGTTTGTTTTCAATTTTGAGTCAGATTTGACTCGCTACCTGAGTCAGACCTGACCTCTGACTCGAACCCGTTTGAGTCAGATATAGAAATACCCCTGGTTCATTGGACCAAGCCACTGACTCATATATTTTTGAGTCAGATCTGACTCAAACATTTAAACATATTGAGTTACATCCAGATGAGTCAGGTGATTCCAGTCAGATCCAGAAAAATAAATAAATGACGTAAGACGTGTATTTTGGAATCAGTGTATTCAGGGGCATTTTCGAAACCGTTGCTCTTATAACACATACTTCGGCAAATTTTGTACAATTATATCAACATGAGAAAGTAAAATTTGGATACTCTTTGTTCTTTTTTTCTACTCATGGTGAGAGGATATGCAGCAGTATCGAACTAATTGATTCCAAATTGAAGCGGAACACGGATTTATTCTAGAACGTTCTTTTATACGGAGTATACCCAAAAAATAATAACGATACCCTAATAATTAGTTATGTTAGTCAGGATTTAGTTAACATCTAAAGACTTAAAGGCCTGGATAAATAAAGCTTCCACACTAAACTGTGAGAAAACCCTCACTTTCTATTGGTCGAAATAAAACTTTTTTAACTTTTGTGAAACGAGAGCTTTGGTGAGGACATTTGACAACATATGATTGGTTTAAAAAAATTAGGGGAAAAAACAATAAAAAGAGAAACCCTGCCTTACCTTGTTTTAAACTCAAAGAAATAAACATCAAAACCAAACTTAATTTAAAATTCGTTAGTATTTGAATTCTAAAATCGTGAACCATATTCAGATACCATGACTATGGTAGAAAAAAAAAGGTATAAACCTAGCTGAAACAGAATCCGATATCTATATAAAAACTCTAATACTACAACATGAAGTAGCACGTACCTATTACGATCAGAAACAAGACTACTACAATCGTAAAAAATTCAAGCATATTAAAAACATAGCAACCAGTCAAAAACAAACCATATAGTTTTTTTAAAAAAAATACAGCCAATTAGGTATTAGCCACGTTTTTCCTATTTACTCGGTATTAGCTTATGGAGGAACATTTATTCCATCTCGGACTTCTTCAAGTTATCTCAGTTCGGGATCGGCAAGGGGGTCGTATAAAACTATGGGAAGATAAATGGTACGTTGATGGTCCTCTCTCCAATTTATACCTAAGATTTATCACCTCTCGACCACCAAAAATATTAGTCTCAAGGATGCTTTTCTGCAACAAAACGAAGGTATTGGTTGGGATTTGGGGTTATTGCATGCTTCCATAATTTTATTTACTGCAGACTTGGTTATGGTCATGAACTATGACATTTATATCATAGTTAGGATTTGGTTGGTCGCGATCATAATGGTTGTAGTAAACTTCGTAGGGTTGATTGTCCAAAGCGTTATGTACTATGGATGCAAGAGTTATCACAATATCAGCATCTTGATGGGAAGGAATTTGGTAATGATAACAGCGTTGAAGGTGATAACATAGCAGATTAAGGAATGGGTTTAGGAATTAAAAAGGTTTCGTATGAGCATCTGTTGGCTGGTTGCTTTTGTTGGTTGCTTGGTATCTGCATCCCAACGTGTAGTGCGAATGTTTACAGCTTTCGCATCACCGAAATACATTAATTTGCGACCATTTGGATGAAGATACTAAACAAAGTTTTATTGGTGTCAATATTCTGGATAAGGAAAACCCAGTCTCTTATTAATTATTAATATTATATTTAAAAATTATTATATTTTTTTTATACGTTGAAGATGAATGACTGCTTCGAAAAAACAACCGTATCGACATAATTGACGGAGAAGAAATGACCTCGATACCTGCATTAGCAGAGTAAAACAACAAAAAAAATGATATAAATATTTTACTTATTTATATTTCTTTCAGGATATTATTTTTTTCCTGTGAAATTCGGTTTAGTATGAAAAATAATTATATTTATGTTTAGATTTAAATTTTGATTTATTATTTCAAAACATGGCTTGATTATGTTTGATGTAAATCTAATAAAAGACTCGATGTGCAGCACAAGTACAAATGTAATAAAAATCTAAAATTATTTAAATTTTTATTATATTTGTACCCTTTTTTTTTTTTGAAAAGAAAATTTGTTATACGAGTCATATGACCATATGTAAACCCGTAAAAAAGTCTGCCACATTAATATGCGATGAACACCAATGTAGCAACAAGAAAAGTCCCTTCAGAAAGAAAAAATAAAAACAAGAGAACAAAATTTTTATGACGTTGCACTTGCATCCAAGAAAATTCTGATCCAAATGACCAAATGGCGTTCATTAGCCTACCATAACATTCAATCGAAACTTATCAGTGGAAACATTTTAATCTGCACCAAATCCTACATCATTAGAATTTTACAATACTTTCAAATATTTTAAGAGTAATTTTTCACCAAGAATCAATTAGAATATGCCGAGTAAAGTGTGCTTAGACATGTTGTGTTAGAATTGGGGATATCTTATGGAAACCGGATCTGATTAATAAACATTACATAAAACATCGTCATCGTCATAATAAATACTTCATTCGTTTCAGTAAAAATATTACTATCATTTTTTTATTTGAACCTAAAAATAGACCAAAATAAAAAAATGATGGTAACACTTTTACTGAGGAGTATTATATAAAACATTGTCATCGTCGTCTTGTAACACTTAAACTTCATTCATTTCTATTGATCTCTATTTCTTTATTGACTTAGATATTAGATTACTAGATATATTAGGTTACTAAGAGCAACTGCAGCAGTTGGAGTAGAGTAAAGACCAAAACCCAAATTTTGTCTGCTCTTTTAAAAAAAAAACACCGCGGTTTTAGACCAAATTATGCTCGGATGCCTTTATAACGAGACGTTTGTTGTTGGGCGTTCTCGTAAATGGACGTGACATGACACGGACACTTGTTTAGTATAACATATGTTGTTGGGCGCTTATTTAGGTGAGCGTATGATATGTATGGAACCATACGCCATTGGAACTGAAAGTTCTATATTGATACGCTCCTTTAGGAAAACGTATGTTTAAGCATCCACCCTAACCAGCGTCTCTTATCCAAGCGCATTCATACAAGAACGTATGTAAGTTGTGTGTTATCTTGTGTGGACGTATAATGACAGACGCTTTTGCTGATAGACGCCTGGATGCCAAACGCGGCCCTATAAAAGCGTCTATATATGAAACGTCCGTGGATGGAGTGAGAAGCTTTCCTAGAAGAGCTTCTCACTAACCAACGTGTAACTCTAACTAACTTGAAACAGAAGCTTTCCTAGAAGAGCTTCTTACTACCATTACGTCTTCTTATAGAGACATCTATGCGTCCGGCGCTCACCTAAGTGAGCGTATCCACTCTTCAGTTATTCCGACGCTCACCTACTAGAGCGTCACTTCCTATACCTAGCCAGACGTTTTCTTAACATAGCGTATGATAAATTGGCGCTGCTTCAAGGGAACGTTTAAGCCAAACGCTCTTATGAGTTGCGTTTGTTTAACGAGCGTTGTCTTAGTGCAGCGTGAGAGCAGACGCTTTTTTGGGTGACCGTTTCACTAGAAGTCGTTCAACAACGCCGTCCGTGTTTCAATACGTTCTCTTAGGAGGACGTTTAGGTATTACGCTGTATCAGAAGAGCGCCTGACTATATATAGGTTTTGAGACCAAATTTTCTCCAATACTATACATTTGATCGTCAAAATCATATTTTTACTCGCCCGTTGAATAAAGGGGTACCATTAGTATTTTCAGAGATATATCAAAAAAGACCTTTCTAAATATAGTTATGGAAGGTTTAGTGTCTCCAAATACAATAGGTTGCTCGTTTACACATACTGTGCGAGTTCTTGTGCGTATCCCCTAAAAGAAACGAGTAAGTATGGTAAATGTTACTAAGACGGAAGCTCTTATCAGCAAACCAACATATAGGATCATGGTTGTCACAGAGACAGGCTCGTTGGCTTTATTCTCACAGTACCTCTCCCTTATTATATGAGTGGTTCGAGAGTTAAAGCTTCGACATTCATAGTTTCACTCGGTAGATGATTCGACTTATTTCAAGTTTGCATAAAGCATGACTCGGGATACTCATGGCAAAGCATTGGAGGTTCGCGCATGCATCTCGTGTCTATATATTAGAATTTAACTTGTTTATTATTACATCTTAATCTACAGAGTCAAGTCTATATCGCCATCATCATACATTGACCAAGACAGAGATCGAGATCGAGATCGAAAGGCATAGAGCTATTCGAGGAATTTCAACTAATCCATGGGATCTTTCATCAAACACAAAAAAACATATCCCTTTGGCTTTTTTAATTCTTAACAGCAACTTTCATGAACACCTGGTTAGCTGCACCAGTCCAACTTAGCTGACAGCTCTTATAAGTTGTGTCGTCATTGCATGAGATGAGAGGATCTGGGAACATTTCCCTTCGTCCATCCCATAAACATACTGCCCTTCTTTATCAATGGATAGCAACTCACTCAAGCAATGCAATAATTATTTAAAACCGACAGTCCAGTTCTACAAGAAAATGAAGAAAAAAGAAATCGTATAATATAGTAACTAATAATTATACGGTGATTATACGACGACATGTCAAGAACAAGAATTAAGAAGCTTATTAAAGATATTTTTTCGAGATTTGTTTATTAATACTAGTAATAATACGTATTCGTAACAGTTGTTTAGTCTCATGTCGACTACTTTGGGGCATACAAGAGAATAGAAGTTGAATATAGAAAATAAAGACGTTCGTTGGAAGGAAAACTGATTTCTCTATGGCACCATCATAGAGAGATTTCAGATTTGTATGACTAGAATGTGAATATGAATACAAGACAAATCCGAGACGAATAAAAAGGAAGAAAAAGAGTACATGTCAGTCTAATGTAGTTTACTGAGATTAAGAGACACCCTTGGAAAATATTTAACTGAACAGCTTAATTCCAATTTGATGGCAAAACAGAACCTTGAGTTTACTTTAAAGACAAAACACATAATGCTCATTTAAGAGTGATGTAAAATAATACAACTGTTTTGAGTTTTGACCCAATTAAATATCAAACTCCAAAGATGGCTAGCTGTTTGGTAATTCCACATTATGAGTAGGTAATAGTTGAGGTGGTGGTTGATCTCAAAGTCTTGAAAGTCTATTAAAACATACCAATTCTGAATTAGTAATAAGCAGAATCAGAAGTTTCTTCGTAACAAAACCAGGAGGATTAAAAACAGAAATTCACAATTAGGAAATGTAAGACTGTAATTTATCTGCTTGTATAAATTTGTGCTGACATGAATAATAAAGACTGAAAAATAAATAATATTTGTTCTTAAATCATACTAAAATCCATGAACCCAAACTAACCTCGAAAACCGGCTTACAAAGTTAGAATTTTTCAAGGCATATACACTTCACAATTCAGGGCATATACACTTCACTAATTCAGGGAATCTGCATGCGCTGGGACAATTCTCAGCAACCTATACTTTGTGCCATAACATCATAAGGTGAACACCATAAAAGAATTTCCATCTGTTTCTAACATTTGAAGTTTGAACCCCTAAAGTGATCAATACACCACCCTAGTGCCTAGCACCGCTGCTATCTCTTATCACTTACAAGTACAAACAATAGCTAAAAAATGATCGACGTTTTCTTAGTCCAATTGAATTACAATACAAGTTTAGAACGATATGGATTTCAAAAACTGTAAATCCAATATAGTAAATAACTTGATACTAGTCAGCACACATTTCTCAGTGGCTGAAGTGAGCAATGGAAATTACATCAGCTACTTTAATGTATTTCATCATGGGTTTCATGAAAGATGATTCCACTTGGTTTAAGGCATCCTCTTAATGAGTCGGGACCAAGTTGTGCAAGTCATAATAGGGCATAGGGTTTAGTGTGTTAATCTCAGCCCCTGTTTACCCTGAGTTGTGTCAAGCGCTTCATCAAAATGGCTACATATATAACCTGATGAACTAACTACGAATTAACATAGGCATGATTTTTGTGAAACATAAAATATATAGCAGATCATTGAAAATGAAAAGATTAGAAACTGTACATTGCCTGCTAAGGTCTCGACAGCGTCAGAAGATTGTTCGACAGACTGCAAGAACCTCAAAACTCGCTTCCAATTCCCGTGACACTGATCGTAAACTATATTGAGGCATTCAATAGAGAACTAAATATTGTATGTGAGTAACAAAGCTGAATGGCAGCAAAATCTACTTATGACGATATTCTGAGGAGAAACCCCATGGTTTCCCCTGAACATTCAACTACTTTGTTCCAGTTCTAGATGCATTTAATCTGCCTGAAGTCAAAATGTCTAGAACCAACTGTGATGGTAATTCTTCTATTGAAATTAACCTAGACCCACTGAAAAACCGAAATTGGTAGAGAAATGAGCAATCATTAAGATCCTCCAACACCAACTTACCACTCTGCAAGAAACCAGGTCCTGAAACAATCTGAATAATAATAAGGGTTTCCAAAGGACTACTGTGGTCCTTAGAAGATATGAGCCAGCAATGGTTGGCTTGATTAGAAGTTAAGTAAAATTAACAAATGCAGTAAGATGAATTGACAAGTCATATCAAAAGAAAGTATAGAGAGATGATTATCACGTGGATGTCATATAGAAGGACAACTGGGTGTAGCTTATGGGTTTGGCAATAGCCAAGTTATGGCACAGTGATGCTCATTTTCATCATAAACAATCGACAAAAAAGGATCACATCTCACACCTCACCCAGAAACAACCGATTGAAAAATTAAGACCACGTCACCACAAGAGGTTTGATTTTGGGATGACTAGAACTCAATCCAGGTGATTATATTCAAAACAAGACCAGCTGTGTAGACTGTAGAAATTAACTTAAAAGGGAAGCGTTAACTGGAATAATACATTGAATGGTGAAGGTGAGAATGCAACTTGCATTCTGCAGCAACCTTCTCTTTACAAACACACACATGTATGTGACACTTATCCTTATTAACCACTTGAGCTTTATTAAAAGCTCCAACCAGGCTGTATTTGCCGAATATCAACCTGAGACATTAAATACTATAGCAACAGAACAGTACAAAACTTCATACAGAAATCACCCTTTTTACCACCAAATACACAAGGTTGATGATCTGACACTCCACATGAGTTAATACTTACTGATTCCCAGATATGGGGCTGTCTTGCCCTCTTTTCAAATCATCCCATCCTCTTACCCATGGCTGCCCAGGTGTTGCTCGAGTCTCAGGGGAAGCATGATTTTCCAGGTTGCCCATGACCTTCTCATGAAGAGCAGAGAATACCTACAAATATATACACTTAATAAGTCAAGACCTCTAGCTGCATACTAGGGAGAACGAATAACTGTAATAAGGAATATACTCACCGGATTATTATTCACAGCCTCAGGTGGTTGTTCCTGGCTAGTGAGCCACTTCCACAGGTCTGGGTTCTCCTTTAGAATAAAAGAAAAATAAGAAATGAAATTGAGAAAACAGAAAGAATAAGTGAAGCAAAAAAAAACAACGGAAACAAGAATTCAAAAAAATTACATTTGACTAGTATAATACAAGAGCATGTGTGCATTATTGATAAAGCGAAAAGCAAGGAAAATCAAAATTGCAGCGAGTAATGGCAGATAACTAATAATCACCGAATAAAGCAGATCCATTGAATGATGACACCTAACCATCTCTTTGCCCACTCTTTAGATGTTTAAAGCATTTTAGTAAAGGCTGTGAGATAAACTCACTGAGATAAACTCAGTGAGATTTGATCCCCTAACATAACTGTATACTCAAATTGTTTTTAAGAAGACAAACAAAGCTAGTAAGAATTTCATAATTGATATCACTCTATCATTAATCAAGAACTAATCTGTCTTAAGAAAATACTCATTCTTATAATCTAACAAATTTTGCTGCAAAGAAAAGTGGAATCATCTGAGTAAGGATTTATATTTATCTTTCCACACAAGTGAATCGATTATTATGTTAAGTTAAGCGGATGTCCACAAAATCAGAAAAGTACAGGCAGTTTTAAGCTTGCTTGGTGACTCTTTCATAAAGACATCAGACCTGCAAAGCTGAAAAACGAAAGGTCTGACATCTGACACACACCTAACTCTGAGCAAAATAACAACAAAACCTAACTGTTATTGAATAATGACAAAATTGATTAGTAGGTATATTTACCACGTCGAGAACTTGAACAAGTGATTTAATACCAGACTCATCCATTGAGGAGATATTCTCCTCAACCCACTTTCCCAATACCAAGTCCAACTCTAAGAAACCCCTTTGCTTGCTTTGGTACAACAATCTAGAAAAACAAACACATTTCAATGAAATGTATGACATAGATCAGAATCTCTACTTCTTACCCAACAAAGAAATAAAAATAGCAACCTGTTAATAGTGCGCCTTTTGTTTTCTTCGTTGGAAAGATCAATACCGCCACCAAACGACTGAAGAATCATTGAGAAGTGAGAAACTGAACCAATCTCAGACCTAACAAAAAAAATGGTTTATAGCTACTAAATCTGAAAAAAAAATGAGGGGAAAAAAACACTTATTCAAAACAACAACAAGAACTCTTAAAATTTGGACCTGAGACAAGACTGAGATTGAAGAAGGGTGTCCACCATCAAACCCCTAATGGAGGTCGTCGTCCTCTTATTGGGCATTGCCATTGTATTAAGGGTTTGTCTGAGCGTAACAAGCACACTTCTCATCCGCGCCATGGACTTTAAATTCAATTTACTAATAAATTGGTATGGTAGAGCGTTTAATTAGCGAAAACCCCAAACTGTAATCACAAACAAATACACAGAATCAGCTTAAGTAATGGTAAACCCTAATTTCAAATCTCATTAGCCGCAGGCACTGCAATGGACGGATTTCTTTCTCAGAAATAATCAACTATTAACACCTGAATCAGCTGGATAAAGCATCACGATCAAACAGATTATCTTATACATCATACAAATAGTAACAGATTGTAATCTTTATCAAACTCGGTGAAATCATCCCTTGACATATGTATTAACCCCGAACCACATAAAATCGTTTGTATATTGCTTTCTAGTTCTTATACTCATATGTTACCTAGTTTAGGATCTTTGGACGTGGGTGTGGGTGTGGGTGTGGGTGTGGGTGTGGGTATGGGTGTGGGTGTTGGAATATCAACATCTACATTTTGACACTAGAAACAAGGAGAAAAGTATCAAAAAGATTTATCCTACTTGTTTTGGGAAAAAATCGGTTTGGTGTAAGTTTGCAGTTGTTTTGCTGAAAATACAGAGATAAAAATAAGTAGGTCGTGGAGATCCTGTATGCAAGTCCTCAGGAAATCTAGGATCTAAGAGAAGTATGAGTCTTACACTTCATTAAAAACCCATGATCTTTCGCCTTTAAGTATTTATGCTAAGGTTTTCAAAAGAGTTTGAAAAAAACGATAAATCTTGGAGTTTATGAAGGAAACAGATCTTTCAGAAAGCCAGATCTAAGTTTCACTATTTTAAAAGGAAAAGTGTGAGAAAAATATTTGTTTGCCAAAAATAGCATGAGGTTCGTACGAACATGAAGTTAAGAGTCATTCACTTACTGTTGGTGCACGCATGCAATAGAATAACTTGAGAGTCTCACACGTCAAACCTATGAAGATGGCATAAAAAACGAACAAGAAAATCCTGATACGAAAAAGCTTACATAGCATTGACAAAAGACTGCCGATGAGTGATTGTTTATGTGAAAGGATGTCCGAAAATGGGGAAAAACCAAAGTAAGATGAGATTGGGATAAAAGGTGTTAAAGGACATGTACCAATATAGATGGTGAGTTTTTGACAAGGGCTAGAATTCTAAAATTGCCCCTTGCCAAACAACGGGAATATAAAAGGATATGTGCGTATTTATGTGCATATGCCTAGCTCTATAACAAAATACGGAATATTGTATCTCTACTTATAATCCGCAAGTGAATTAAGAATACAAGTTCTCTACAAACATTCTAAACTAGCCTTACAGCCTCCTCAATACTCACAATATTTATGCTATATCGAACTAGTATCATGTCGTATAAAATTCCACAGATGAATTCCTTGAACTTGTCTCGAGTGCGCATCGATGTTCCGGTAACATCTATCAAATTCAGGAATAACTAATGCTTAAACCACAAAATACACTCTATCTTAATGCTTCGTTCGCAACGAACGCTTCTCAAATTGCTCTTTCGAGCTTAAATATGCTACTTTAGCACTTTGCTCAAAGATAAGCCACGAATTATGCACCACTCCTCTTGGATGAGCCAAAAACAAGGAGCATTACATTAAAAGACGCATTGTGCCTCTTAGCTAGGCTAACCCTATCCTTTTCTCTTATTAGCGCCAGGCTAGCACTAGCCACTTGGCCTAGCATCACTTTGGCATTAATTTCTTTCCCTAGCGCTGAAAGCGCTAACTATCGCATCTCAACCCTAGAAGCGCCATGGCTAGCACGTCCTTAGCCTAGCGCATCTGTGGACCTAGCACACTCATATCCTAGCACGTCCCCGACAAGTTCATCAATGGCTAGTGCGTTCATTCCTAGTTCCTCCATAACTAGTGCGTCCATGCCTAGCGCGTCCATGGCTAGTGCATCCATGGATAGTGTGTCCATGGATTAGCGTCCATGACCTATGCGCCAATGGCCTAGCGCGTCCCAGGGAAAGTGTGCCTAGTGGACCCTCAAGAAAGAGCGCATATCAGGCAAACGTCCTCGAGCACAAGGGAGTTCCAGTTTAGCGCGTCCTTGGCCACAAGCGCATTGGCGCTAGCACTCTGGTGCTAACCACCCCCTGACCTAGCTGAAGTACTAACTTCAAACGTCCTTAGTGCTAGCTTCCTAGCCCTAACATAATATAGCTTCCTTGCTAGAATCTACCACATTAGCCTCGCTCTCGAAACACTAGCATGTTAGCTATTATGCCTAAAATAGCTAGCACATTACCATGTGCGTTGAGAAGCTAGTGTTATCTTTGGTAGCTGCTCCTCTTAGAAATACGATATTCTTATCAATATTGTCCCAATTCCAACATTGATCTTACATGATCATATGATAAGCCTTCTTGCTTAAGAAGATCTTTACAATTTTGGTCTCAAACGTCTTTCAGACTCATCCCAAGTCACTCTTAAGCTAATATTTGGCTACTAAAATTATTCCATGCTATGCCAAAGTTAATATATGACTATTAAACTTAACAGACTCGATACTGATCAGTCTGATCACCAATTCAGTGAGTTGCACAACTTTCCTCACTTAGTCATTGATTTGACCTAATCAAAACAAAGTGGTAGTCCACAACTCCACTATTTCCACGAGATATCAAATACAACACATGGGGGATTTTCATTGGGGTATTGGTATGGAGGTCTATGAACAAGAATGTAACAAGTAGTGGGAGAATTACATGACGGTTGAGAGAATGAAGAGTAGTGGTCATACAGGTCTTCGTTGCTTTTCAGACATGACTCCACTACAATCTCCACAATTATTACTCCTCCACTTACGAGAAATCAGTGTGTCTCCTTTGAATTATAAATAGATGGTTTCCATATATTCAAAACAAGAACACAAGAAATATGAAACTAAGACATACAAAATTAGCGATTCATCTCAGAGATAATCATTTCTTCTTTTCACACTGCAATTACTTATCACGTTGATATTTCTCAACCTTCTTTCCTTCCCTCCCCTAAGACCTACCCAATCTTTTCACCTTTGTGATCGAAGCAGGACATGAGCAATCATTTCTTGGTTTAGGCTCGTCCTGTTCGAGCTTGATCTCTCGAACCTACTTGAAAGTACTCTTTTGCAGTACATTTTTTTCACCCTAGAACAACAGAGAAACAAAAATGTTAGAGATATAAAAAGATGAAGGGAGAATGACGACAAGAACGTGCAGGATAAGTCAAAGAGTAGGGATGAAGCTCGAGGATCAAATAGAAAGGAGAAAACAAGACAATCAGGAGAAACTACACTTGCCGAAACACTAGCCAAAATAGCCAGAGATCAAATCGAAAAGGACAAGAAATCCAGAGAGCTCGAGCGGTAGAACCAGAAACTCATTCGAGAAAACCTGAGACTCCTCGAAAGGGACAATGAAAAGATGCACATATTGGTGACCAATACAAGTAAACACATCGATAACACAAAGAGAAGAAGGAGCGAACACGAGAAGAACTCGGAAGATGGGCGTTTGAAGAAGATGCAAGCCGAAAAGGAATGAAAGTTGAGGAGATGGGAATAGAAGAATAAAACCCAGAAATAAAGACAAAGAGGCGGGATACGACGTAAAAAACGAATAAAGGGATCTCAAGGCAATGTTTCATAGTCTAAAAAAGAAAGGCGAGGGACAGCAGCTAGCCGAAGCCATGGCTGAAGCAAAACGTTCTCCTTTTGAATCAAAAATCCTATACGCACTGCTTTCGGCAAAATGTATTTTTCCAACTTTTAATAGAAAATATGATGGAATGAGAAACGTTGTACAATATATAAAAGCGTATCAGATAGCACTCCTGCAGTGGGAGCACAAAGACGAAGTGTTATGCAAAATATTTTATGACGAGCTTGAAGGGTGAGGCTTTGACATGGTTCTATGCCCTTCCTATAATACCCCAATTCGGTAGGTAGGGTTCTTCGAATGCAATATGAGTAATGGTTTGTCATTTACTAACACCGATACCTTTTCAGCAAAGTTGGCTCAGAGTTGGCAAAACAACTCTGCTGTTAAACATGCTCGGGGTGGGAGAAATCCAAAGATGGGTGACCTCCCAGGAAGCTGCTCGTATATGACCGCAGCGGTGCCTGTTGAAAACCCCATGACCGTAGTGGCTAAGTGGGGATAATATTGGTAGAGGGTCAGATCATTACAAATGGTATCAGAGCTGACGACGGGTCATCTTCCAAGGGTGAGAGAGTACGCTGGACCGGGTGTTCCAGGTACTAGTCTCATGAGTGGAAGGGAACGTCGGAGATATGAGATTTTATATTCCGGAGCCGAGGACGACTCCAATTTAAGGTGGTGGTATTGTAATACCCCAATTAGGAAGGTAGGGTTTGCCGAATAAAATATGAGTAGTGATTTGTCATTTCCTAACACCGAGCCTTTTCAGCACAGTTGGCTTCATGGTTGGAAAAGAAAACTCTGCGGTTAAGCGTGCTCGGGCTGGGAGCAATCCAAAAATGGGTGGCTAACCTCCCGGGAAGATGCTCCTAGATGAATGCAGCGGTACCCGTTGAAAACCTCACACTGCCGGATGACGGTAATGACTAAGTGGGGACAGTATCGATGGAGGGTCGGGTCTTTACACTTCCCGAATATTCGATATCATCTTTCTGAGATCCGGAGAGAGCATTTCTTCATGCACAATAACTTGTCATGATATGAAGTAGAGAAGTTATTCATCCTAAAGTAAATACCCAAAGAAAGCTTACGAAACTTAGTCAATCGTTGGAGGGCGCTCTACAGTGAGATATGAGGAAAAAACCTAATACGAGGATTCATCAATGCACTAAGGAAAATGGATTTGATCTACATCGCGATCTTCAAACAGAAGGAAAGCCTAACCATGCGGTATCTGAGAGAGGTGCAGGAAGAATAAATCGCATTGGAGGAGATGCAGAAAGAGGCGAGCAACTCGGCGGTCGAAGAAAGTAGCCAGCGATGAACGAATGCAGTAAGGGAAATCCCTCTGGTGGAGTACCGAAGTGAACAACAACCGCCTCTTCCCTGGTCGGTTGTAAACCAAGAAAAATTATTTTAAGTTGTTTTATGCACAATTATAAATAAAGTATAGCAATAAGAACGAATTCGATCCACATGGAGGTATGAGTTGTTAATTGTAACTGAAAAATATTATAAACATGGGGGATTTTTTTGTTCAAAATTAATTTACTAAGACTTAAGATGAAAGTGTTTAAGAAAATGTCAGAAGGGAAAGCTGGTTAAGGAATTCATTGTCCATCACTATACATGTTACTCAATCAAGCATCAATATCATCATTCACTCTCTCATGTTAACAATAACCCTAAAATATCCCCAATCGGTGTCAACACTTCGTTACGTCTCCACTAATCAAAAAATATTGTAATCGCTAATATATGAATTTTTTCCACCAAATAACCTAATGCTTTATCGCTAAGAGATTCAACTTGAAGAAAGATTTAAATTCCACCGAGACGGGTTACTCATAGGCAATACAAAAACAATCGTGGCATATTAAACCTAGGCCAAGTTTTACTTGTGACTTCCTTCATGATTCACACCTCTAATGATCACAACTTACTACTAGTTATTAGGGTTCTTGAAAAAATTACCTAATATTCTTAGTTAGCAACAAAAAAGTTTATTAAAATATTTAATTCGCTACTCAAACATGTAAAACAACCAATCATGTTATATGCACATAATCAAATAATTGTTATACGTAGTAAACCTTGAACGATATACAAAAGAGTGAGTAATGAAACTAATGCATTAATTGAATAACACATTCATAATCTAGGTTATATCCTTAACCAATAAGAAAGGTTTATCTCATCATGGATTTATCAAAATCCATAGAAAATATAGTACAAAGCAATTAAAGCAAACCCTAGAAATTGTGATATTCAATCGCAACCCCAAGCCCTAGCCCCTTGTCCTCCTTGTGTTGTAAAGTGTATTATTCTCCCCTATAAGTGCTTATAAGTCTTCTTATATAAGTCTCTTGGCGTTAGGTCTTTGGAGCTTCACTGGGGCCCATATTCCTCGAAAATAGAGTCAAAACGCGTCAAAAGTTTCCTAGGAAGTTCAAGAAAATTTTGTTGCATCTCACCGTCAATGGAGTCTAGGGTTTTTGAGATCCTTTGTATTTCACCATGTTTGAGTTTTTCTCTCAGAAACAAAAATCTCAGAGAACGAAATTTGAATTTATAATATTAAGTTATGTGAAAATGGTATTAAATATGTTATTCCTGGGAGTCGAACTAGTGGACACACAAGGAAGCGTCATGGCCTTTGTTGATGGATTTAAATCAACTATGGACCAAGGTTTAAAATCTGGGTAGTACTAACGCGGACACGATGCTACATGGACGTGGACTTAGACTTGGATAATTTCTCAAAAAATTAGGACGCGGACGCGGACGCGTTATGAAATCACTATGTTTCCCACTAAAATGTATATACTATGAATGTAATTTCTTAACAATTTTAATTAATTGTTGATAAATAAAAAATTTATGTAAGATGAAGTTTATATACCAATGAAATAATACATATACAGAAAATTCAGGCATTATTGGTATACATCTATAATATAAAAAAACCTGGCCTATGTCTTTGAGACAAATCCGACCCTTGAAAATAGACCGTGGACGGCCAGGATATCCTGATTGGAGAGTTTATCTTTGGGACAAATCCTAGAGTTTATCTTTATTCTCAAAACACAATGATGTTTGAGATAATGCCCGACCAAACCTTAATTCCATTAGCTTTCCTCGAACCGAGAATCCTGGCTCTTTCCCCGTTGATCCATAGCTAAGCATGAAGTACCTCGATTGCATCTACTAACCAAAATTACTTTTCTGATTTCTTTTTTTATTCTTTATTCTCATATTGTTTAAACAACTAAGAAACCGGGGTTTATTTGTTGCACATCCATCCTGAAGAAATCATAATCATACAGTGAAAAGTCATGGTTAGAATCTCATGTGTTTTTCGTTTTTCATTAATTTAGGGTTAACAGTTCATATGATCGTGCTTCCTTCTCTTGGATTCTTCAAAAACTTGATTTTTAGGCTTCCGGTTCGGATGACTCGAGATGGTGAGTTATCATCCAAACTTCTCTTTGTGGACTCAAGTCTTCCAAAGTCGTTTTGTCCATAACTTCTTCGTCCGATGTCGAAATGACCTCATTATTTTTGTGTTGGATTCGTATTTCAATTCTCTACATGATGATGAGATTTGTTTTTGGATTTGAATGAGTTTTATTTGTCCATTTCTCTATCTTTAATTGTAGAACTTGGTTTCCTTATTTATTTCGTGTTGCGAGAATTCCTTTCTTCTTCTTTGGTTGAATCAACTTTAAAACTTCTAAGAAACTAAAAAAAAACCAAAATAAAAGCATAATGATATGAAAACTAATAAAAAATAAATGAATTAGAGTATCAAACTAGTGCAAATAATGCACTTATCACTCCCTGATAGCCGCTTCCTCGAAATCAAGGATGGGTGAGCAGCGAAGTCGCAAGATGGCACGGAACAAGGAAGCAACAACAAAGGAGATGGAGATTCGCCGATCATCGGTTCGAGAAAAGAATATATAATAACCCATATTTTAGGACAAGAGATTTCAGCCGCTAACAAAGTTGAAGGAACCTTTAGCATTCATATTGCAAGCACTCGAATGCTCTAGAGCTAGAAGAGACATAGTCTACCCAGTAAATAAGGGGTTAAACCACCCTTCTCAAGGCATAGTAATGAGTTTTGTGATTTTCATAAATTTCATGGTCATACTACTGAAAATTTCGGGAATGTGAAAAGGATTGTACAATATATGATCCGAAGAGGAAAGCTAGAGGAATACTTGACTCAACCACCGCTGGAGATACACCCCAAAAAACTTCAACTTAAATTTATCGTGTGGAGATAGAGTGAGGGATAGATTTATTGAGATGTACTTTCGTCGAACACTCAGCGATCACATAAGCTAACTTCTACAACAACATCATGGGGCGAGTGCAGAAGTGAGATTATCAGGGGAAATAAATATATAACGTAGAGAAGACGATGCTAATGGACAGGTGGATGGAACATCCAGTCATGTTTTTATAATCTGAAATGCCAGATAATGAAAGGTGTCATACTGGTCCCTTGGTCGTAACCCTAAAAATGCAAAAGTTGGGGGTAGATAAAGTGTTAGTGGACACTGGGAGTTCGGTGAACATACTCTTCATGACACCTTCAAGAAAATGAACTACTTGGATTCTCGGCTCATCCTCTTTACCTACAACATCTACAATTCAATAGATCAGCTTCAACGCCAAAAAGGGGAATTCACCCTGACGATATACATAAGAAAGAGGGAGACGTTGACAATGTTCTGCATAATCGAGGTAGAATCACCATACAATGCTATCATTGGTAGTCCTTACATGGATGGGATCCATAGAATAGCTCCACATATCATCAGTGTATGCAGTTCCATACAATTGAAGAAATTGATGAGATTCGGGAAGATCCAACCGAAACAAAATTCTGCAACGAGGTTAATGTGAGGCAGCATGAGGAGCGTGCGAAAAAA
Source organism: Papaver californicum (assembly GCA_023531435.1). NCBI lineage: Eukaryota > Viridiplantae > Streptophyta > Magnoliopsida > Ranunculales > Papaveraceae > Papaver > Papaver californicum. The sequence goes on along the minus strand of JAJJMC010027962.1, from coordinate 3,089,691 downwards.
TCAAGGAGAGGAAAAAGCAAGCGAAAGAAGATAGGAAAGAAACAAAAAAATACTTATCTCGTCGAGGCGGAGAAAGGAAACCCTCAAGGGATCGGGCGAAGACATATTGTCGATATAACAATTAAAGGGCTCAACTTCAAATTTTTCGGCAGCAGAGCCAACGAGAGACGTCAACATGTGTATCGACGAAGAACCAAAAATGATCAAAGTGGGAACACAACTAGAAGAAAAGGAAGGAGAAAACTTAGAACAACTGCTTAAAAAGTATAAAGATGTATTCGCATGGACGATGGAAATAGCCAACCCCCTAAATATGTAACGTGTGTAATGGATGAGGATGCTATAAAATATGTTTATCTGAGTAGTTAGTTGGTTTGGTTTTGTGGCCGTGTATTGAAAAAAAAATTTTTTTCAAGAGTTTTTGATTAAAAAAAGAAAATAAAACAATAACAAACTCCGTCGTAAGCTATACTTGCTAAACTTTTTAAGTTTACAGTCAGTGTATAATTAATTCTATCATATGACCCCGTAAAGTGTGTAACATAATATAAAAAAGAGTTAAACACCAAGGTAACTATTGTTGGTGTACCAAAACCTTACATATTATTATTTGTAAAAAAAAAGTCGATTGAAAGAAAAATGAGATAAAAACCTCATTATCATTTATAATATTTAAATTTAATTTTTATTACTTTTTAAAATGCCACTCATATCCTTCCCTTTCTACCGTCGGATTCTTCTTCTTCTCTCCTTTTTTCTTTCTTCCTTGTTCTGCCCCCTCCTCCTCCCCACCGTCATCATCACCAGCAACAGTAGCTTCGCCGCCACCAAACCAGTGAAAAAAGATAGATCGACATAAACAACACCTCTGTCTCCTCCACCAACACCTCCTTATATTTTTATTTTACTTTTATGTTCACTAAAAGTAGCTCCGCCACCCATATCCGCCACTAATAACACCTCTGTCTCCTCTACCAACACCACCAGCACATCCTTCTTTTTCTATGTCCTGATTTTACATCAACAACACCTCATCTTCCTTATCTTTTCTCCTCCACCGTTACACGTCCAGATCCGCCACCAACACCACCTTATCTTCCTCCTTCTATCCTATATAAACATCAACATTACCTCCAGATCATATCGTCGAAAATCATCATAAAAAATAACGATACATCATTATTGTAAAAATTAGGGTTTTATGCTGGTTAAATGTCAGATTAATGATGAAACCAAATTTGGTTTCATCACTAAACAACGTTGAAACCACTGTTTGTGTTGGTGAAATTTCAGAAAAATGATGAAACCAAATTTGGTTTCATCAAATTTTATAAAAACTAAACAACATTGAAACCAATGTTTATGTTGGTGAAATATCAGAAAAATGATGAAACCTAATATGGTTTCATCAAATTTTACAAAAATATACAACGTTGAAACCAATGTTTGTGTTGGTGAAAACAATAAGTTTTGCTGAAATCAAATTTGGTTTCATCTGATTTTTGTGTTTTATTTATCGTGAAACCAAAGTTTTAGAGATGAAACAATACGTTTATGTTGAAACCAAATTTGGTTTTTTCTTTTTTGAAGATAGATACAAAATATTAAATAAAAATAAAAATGAATAACTTTATTTACCAATGGAGAAGTACTTTTGCACTTGAATCTTCACGACTGATGGTACACAAGTCTTCGAAAATTTATATCTTTTGTCTTTGTCACTTTGAATATGTAATGTTCTTCCTTTTTTTGTTGCTTGTGAACCTTGACGTATTCAAATTCTTCATGAATTGATGTTGTTACTCCGCTTGTTGATGATGCTGAGTTTCTATTGAGAGAGAGTTGTAATGATTAAAACTAAAAGATGAGGCTAGTTCTGATGTCATCCTTATGGTGATAAGAATTAGCACTCAGAGATCAAATAATGCTGAAAATGATGCGAGGTTGAGTAGCTCATCCTTCCACTCGGAGTTTGTATAGATGAAACACTCTAAGAGGACAGTTGAAGGTTTGGTGCCTCACTCAATAGGGTAGTCTCCACTAATGATAAGCTTAGTTCAGTCTTTCTGCATTTCCCTCTGACCTAATTGTCTCCAGCATGGATGGCGGGTCCGTCACGATTATTCTCTCATAGGTTAAGAACACATATGTAATTTTCTCTAACAATTCTAATTTCCATCTTTTGGGGGAGAATCAATATGTAAACTCCGCTGAAAAGCTATTACGTGACTCTAAAAGTTGGAAATTGGTACAACTAAAGTTTTAAAATTTTAAATATTTTTCTCTTTCTCTTTCTCTTAGCCCCGAACTTAAAATGAACATAGTCCTCGATGTTCTAAAGATAAATGAATGAAAGCATGAACAACGATTAATAATGAACAAAGTAAAGAGATAGGGAAAGATATTACCAGCAACGTATACCAAAAGCATATGGGTTGTCTCCCATAGAGCGCTAAGTTTAAAGTTTCTAGCCAGACCAAGAAAGGATTAGTCATAATTTATAAATCATATAACAGTAATTGAAATAATTGCGGATCTTTGAAGTCAACTGAATTTAACTTATACAGTTGACCAAAATGAAGTATATAAGAGTGGTGGTCATTCTTAGAAAAATGTAGATTCTAATTTCCTAAAATATTCGGGTTTGGTTCCAAAATTTATGGATTGACACATTTGAAATTCATACGTTCCCATATTTGAAAGAAAAGTGTCTGGTGGAAAAATAAAATCAATTACGGTATTATGGTCCGGGTAAACCACATCAACAGGATGATGGGTTTCTAACACTTGAATTTCATTTTGGACAAAACTATTTAGACAAGTAGTGTCTCTTATTCTAATCTTGTCCTCTATACTAGGTAAACATTTATCGGTATTATCAAGGAAAAAATTGGAAACACTATATTAACAATTAAGTTCACTTGGAGCATACTAGAAGCTGACCGTTCTTCTTCGATTTCTCTAAAGGTCTCATGAATTTGTTCCCACATTAAGTCTCTCCTACGTGAATTTTCAGTCAACTGCTTGAGTGAATCTTCTAAAGACAGACCAACATCGTAAGAAGTGTTAGGTATCAACTGTTTAATTAAATCCTCCAAAGACGGAGAACACACATTATACTCATTACAATATTGCTCATTTTCCGGTTCATATGACTGGTGCACGTGCGAATAGTAAATGGGATCACCATGGTCTGAACCATAACCTCCAGAGGGTTGGTAGTGGTCCCAAGTACTATCCACACTATAGTCATAGTAAGGATATTTTCCATTTTGAAACTCAAGGCGATATGCATTATATTGGTCCTCATAATACCACTTCGACATTTTTATTTTATTTTTTATTTTTTGGTGCAATGCAAGGTTGACTAAAATAGGTAAGCTCAGGTTACCTTAGCAGAATACACCTACAATCAAAGACTGGTCAAAGGTACGAGGCTAAGGCTTGTGGAATTTCAGCTGGTAACTCCCATAAGGCCCAAGACACGGGTTCAACTTACTTTTCCATGGGTTTTCTTAAACTTGGTAATATGACGAATGCAAAATACTGTGTGTGCACGTTTTTTTTTTTAAGAAAAAAAAATAAGATAACAACAATAAAAATCTAATTAAATAAATAAATGAAGTTTCCTAATCTAATTATTAACAAATAAAATAAAATCTAAGATATTTACTTACCTTTGTTAGCAAATCCTGCTTTTCATTTTTAATTTTCAACAAAATTTGCACACCAAAAATAAGAAAATTCGAAAAATAAAACCTAGAGAATAAAAGGAAAGAAAAATAAATTAAACAAACTACAAAATGGAAACTAACTTAATATATAAAAAAAATTAAAAAAAATTAAAAATAACAAACTAATAATCCCCGGCAGCGGCGCCAAAAACTTGTCGGGAATTTAAGTTATAATCCATAAGTGCACGGCTGTGGATGAGACAATATACAAGCACGGGTCGTCCACAAAGACTGTTCAATTGTTATTTATAATTTATAATTAAATTAAATATCGATAAGAAAATAAGAAAATAATAATTAGAAAATGATGAAAAAGAATAAAATAGAAAAGAAATACTATGACTCAAGATTTCACCACTATGTTTTATACTAGATGATTAAAACTATTTTCTATAAAATTCTTCAATACTGCTTCAAGTCGATTTAGAATACAAATATTTACGTCTTGGAAGATAAAACTGTATTGAGGTTCTCAAAATACTAATAATTTCAATTCATTTAAAATGTTGTTCTTTATAAACAGAAAATATGACTCAATAAAGCAAGCACGAGAACATACGAAGAATATATTATCATTACGAAACAAAAACAAGGACCAATGAAAAAGAATATATTATCATTACGAAACAAAAACAAGGACCAATGAAACTATTATAGAAAAATAGTAGAAATACTTTTACATACATCAATCGGCTTCACCTAGCCTTGGTAAAAAGTTTATTCGATTATTAAAGAAAAAAATGAAGAAAAAAAAATGAAAATGAAAATTAAAAGAACTAAACTGTTGGTCGGACCCGGACCAGAATTGAACTCATCGAACACCTTGTTCTCTTTTCATATTTATACACGTTAGTGAGAGTAGCCTTTGGTACCACCATACCCAAGATCTTCCTATAATTTTTGTGTTATTTAATAGTATATTGCATATATGGATGTTGTATGGTAAGTGAATATCTCTAGCTAATTTTTTTTTTTGTTTTTATCGTGTTGAAAATTAGGATACATATAAGTGAAAAAAAAACAAGATGATCATACTTAGCATATAAAAACTCATTCCATATTATTCTTTATAAATAAAAATCATTTAAAATAAAAATAAAATAAAAACCTCATTTTTATTTATAATGTTTAAATCTAGTTTTTATCGTTTTTTAAAATGCCACCCTTATCCTTTCTTTCTTTTAATCGGGTTCTTCTTCTTCTTCTTCTTCTCTTCTTCTGCTTCCTCCTTCCCATCACCATCACCACCAGCAGCAGTAGCTCCGCCGCCCAAACCAGTGAGAAAAGATAGATCCGGAGCAACAACACCCCCGTTTCCTTCACCAACACCTCTCTCTTTTTATTTTACTTTTATGTTCACCAATAATAACTTTGTCATCCATATCCGCCACTAACAACACCTCCATCTTCTCCACCAACACCACCAGTACCTCCTTCTCTTTCTATGTCCAGATCAGCCACCAACAACACCTCATCCTCCCCCATCGCTTCCTCCTTGTTATTTTTTTCTCCCCCACCACTACATGTCCAGATCCACCACCAACAACACCTCTTCCTCCTCCTTCAATCCTCTACAAACATCACCAACACCTCCAGATCATCATCGTCGAAAATCATCATCAAAAAATTATGATACATCATCATTGTCGAAGGTTTTTTGGCGGTGAAAGTCAGAAAAAAGATGAAACCAAATTTGGTTTCATCAAATTTTACAAAAACTAAACAACGTTGGAACCAGTGGTTGTGTTGGTGGAATGTCTAAAAAATGATGAAACTTTTTTTGGTTTCATCATTTTTTTCCATATGGAATAAAATAAATGATGGAACCTTTTTTGGTTTCATCAAATTTTAGAAAAACTAAACAACGTTGAAACCAATTTTTGTGTTGGTGAAAACAGTTTGTTTTATAGAAACCAAATTTGGTTTCATCTGATTTGTGCCTACTTTTTACCGTGAAACCAAAGTTTAGTGGTGAAACAATACGTTTATGTTGAAACCAAATTTGGTTTCAACTAAATTTTTCCTAGTTTATTCAATTTGGTGCATTTGGTTTCTTCGATGAAGTTGTGTTGGTGAAATACAAATTTTATGTTGAAACCAAATTTGGTTTTATCTTTTTTGCCTAATTTTTATCGTTGAAACCAATGTTTTAGTAATATGGTAAGTTTTTTATGGTGGTGTTGCTGGTTTGTGGTGGTGGTGTTGATGATAGTGTTGGTCGGTGGTGGTGTTTTCCGGTTGATGGTTGTGGGATGATGCTGGTGTTGGTGTTGGTGGTGGTGGTGGAAGTGGTGTTGGTTGTTGGTGGTGCTGGTTGGTGGTGGTGGTTGGTGTTGGTTCTGGTTTTCGTTGTTGCTGGTGATGGTTGGTGGTGGTGCTCGTTGGTGGTTGATCTGGTGGTTGTTAGTGGTGTTCGTTGATGCTGGTGGTGAAAGTGGTGTTGGTTGTTGGTGTTGGCTGTGATGTTGTTTGTTGTTGGTGGTGGTTGGTGGTGGTGGTGGGTGTTGGTTCTGGTCTTCGTTTCTGCTGGTGGTGGTACTCCTTGGTAGTGGACCTGGTGGTTGTTAGTGGTGCTCGTTGGTGGTGGTGGTGGGTGATGGCGGTGCTAGTTGGCGGTGCTAGTTGGTGCTGCTGTTAGTTGGTGGCTGGTAGTGGTGGTGTTGTTGGATTATGGTGGTTGTTGTTGGTTGGTGGTGGTGAGTTGATGCTGGTAGTGTTGGTGGTAAGAGAGAATAAAGATCAAGAGTGGGGTTGATTTTTATTTTTGTTGGGCTGAATTAATGTAAAAGGTAGTTTAAACATATTTATTCAAATGGGGTTTTTATTTTATTTTGTTTTGACTAGGGTTTTGGTAGTAAGAGGTATAGGGTAGTGAGATTTCAACCACGGACTGTTAAGGATATCCAAATCCTTTTCAAACTCGTGAGACAATCCACAAAATATTAATCAAAAAAATCAGCCACTTCAAAGTATATATATATCCCTTATTTTTCATCAACACCTCATCTTACTTTCCTTAAGTGGGTGATACCCATTACTCTTCCAAAATTTCGTACACAAATATGGAGTATTTCCATTGGACTTTGACATGATGTCAACATTAGTAAAGGCACCCCAAGCTTGCATCTTTTAACTTGTTTAAAAGTTAAATCAGTTGTTGGGCCGCACACCATAATGTCCGGTTATTTGTATGTGAGGTAGATTTTTGGCCCATTAAATTCATCCTTTTTAAATGCTAATGTCCGTTTCGAAAGCCCGACTAGCTATTTTAGGTTGACTTCTGATTTCCGTCCATTTTACAAGGTAAAATTATTTGTTCCATTCCATCGAGTTTTATTTCATAAAAACTGCAAAACTAAATAACTCATCATGGTAACTCAACTAAATTTGCAAATGCACACTCATTTGGCCTAAATAATATCCTGGTAGTCCCTGAAGTATCACATAATCTTCTTTCTATTCATAAGTTCACGACTGATAACAAAGTTTCGTTGACACTTGATTCGACTGGTTTTACTGTCAAAGACCAGAACACTGGGAAGATCCTTTTCCGAGGTCCACATAGGAATGGTCTTTACCCCATCAAGTTTGATGAGCCTCACACTACATCTCTCGCTATGTCTACAACAATAAGTGATAATCTACTGTTACATAGAAGATTTTGTCACCCTTCTTTTCATACAATGCAAAGGTTATGCTCCTTGCTTCATCTATCTAGAAATCTTTCTAAACCACTTCACTGTAATGAGTGTAAACTCTGTAGATCTAAGAAGTTACCATTTAGAATATCCAATTCAGTATCTCTCAGACCACTAGAATTACTTCATATTGATCTTTGGGGCCATGTCATGTATCTTCTATTTCTGGATGTCTTTATTATGCAAATGTAGTAGATGAATACACCAAATACTGTTGGTTGCTTCCATTATCTAATAAAGCTCATTTCAAAACTGTTTTTGTTTCATTAGTCAGTAAGCTAGAAAACTTGTTATCTACTACTGTAATTTCTATAAGGAAAGACAATGGGGGTGAATTCATAAAAAAATTCTTACAGAATTTTTGTGCTGCCAAAGGAATTTCACATCAACTTACTTATCCTCACACCCCGGAACAAAATGGGGTAGCTGAAGTCAAGCATATGCATCTCTTGGAAATTACAAGAACCTTTTTATGTCAATCTACTCTGCCTTCTTGTTTCTGGGTAGATGCAATGCAAACATCGAATTTCATCATTAATAGACTGCAAACAAAGTCCATCAACTATATGTCTCCATATGAACTGTTAGTTGGAAAGACTCCTGCTTATGAAGACTTCAAGGTTTTTGGATGCTCCTGTTTTCCATGGTTGAATCCGTACACAACCAACAAGCTGGAGAAAAGAAGCAAGCACTGCATCTTTACTGGGTACAGTCAAGAACACAAGGGGTATCGCTGCCTTGACCCATCTACTGGCAAAGTCTACATTTCTCGTCATGTATCTTTTGATGAGACCACGTTCCCTTATTCAGTTCTAACTTCTTCTGCACATAGTTCTTCTTTGTCAGACATGTCCTCAGAGTCTCCATCCACTTTATCAGAAATGTCATCAGTTGTCTCTTTCTCTAGATCTGAACTACCAATGCCTTTACCCAACACACATGTGATGCAAACAAGAGCTAAGACAGGCAACAGCAGGCCCAAAGCATACTCATCCACCAGGTATCCATTAGGTGTTGCTCTTTTGAGTAACACTGTATCTGTTCCCTCTAGTATAAGTTCTTCTCACAAACAACAAGTATGGAAGGTGGCCACCAACAATGAGTATCAAGCTCTTATAGATGCAGGAACCTGGTCTCTGGTGGATAACCCTGGAATCAATAACATAGTGGGCTGCAAGTGGGTTTTTCGTATCAAATACAACCCGGATGGATCTATAGCAAGACATAAAGCCCGATTAGTAGCAAAAGGCTATCATCAGCAACCGGGCCTGGATTATGAAGAAACATTCAACCCAGTTGCAAAGCCAATAAAAATAAGAATAGTGTTGTCTCTAGCTGTTCAATTCAATTGGAAACTCCATCAACTAGACGTTTCAAACACTTTTCTACACGGTGACCTAAAAGAGGAAGTCTGCATGGCCCAGCCACCGGGCTACATTGAAAAAGCTAGGCCCAATGTAGTTTGTTTACTACACAAGGAATATATGGGCTTAAGCAAGCTCCAAGGGCCTGGTACGAAAAGTTAAGCACAAGCCTGATACATCTGGATTTTGTTCAATCCAAAGCTGACTCATCTTTTTTTGTACATCAAATGGGCTCTATCATGACTGTTGCCCATGTATACGTTGATGATATAGTTTTGACAGGAAGTTCAGAAACACATCTACAAACAATTATTAAAGCACTGTAGATTAACTTTCCTATAAAGGATTTGGACCCATTACGATATTTCCTAGGCCTGGAAGTTAAGAGCCTGGATGGATCGCTCTTTCTCGGACAAGCAAAATATGTGGTTGATTTGCTATTAAAACATAAGATGGATGGAAGTAAACCCTGTAAAAAACCAATGACGGCATCAATCTCATTGAGTAAGGATTCCGGTGAACTGTTACCAGATCCGACAGCATATCGATCACTAGTAGGTGCTTTATAGTATATCACATGCACTCGTCCTGATGTCTCTTTTGCATTGAATCTAGTATGCCAATTCATGCATCAGCCGAGGACGCAACATATGGAGGCAGCGAAGAGGATCCTTAGGTACTTAAAAGGAACTATCAATCATGTTCTGTTCTTTACAAAAGATAAAACATCGATTACTGTTTTTTCTGATGCCGACTGGGAAGGATCAGTTGACGATCGTAGATCTACTGACGGATATTGCATCTTTCTGGGATCAAACTTAGTTTCCTGGTCTTCTCGAAAGCAAACACCGGTGGCTCGATCAAGCACACAAGCGGAGTATCGTACGTTAGCACACACCGCAGCAGAAGTAGTTTGGCTTTGTTTTCTACTTCAGGATTTACACTTTCATCCGGCAAGGATACCACGCATAGGATGTGACAATATTAGTTCGATTAGCCTAGCATCAAAACCGGTGCAGCATTCACGCATGAAACATGTACACATTGATTATCACTTTGTGCGTGAGCTTGTCCAAGATCGGGCATTGGAAATCAATTATGTATATACTCTACAACAACTAGCCGACATATTTACAAAACCATTGCCTACAACTAGATTTGAAGATCTACGGAACAAGCTCAGGATTGTGAACACACCCATGAGCTTGAGTGGGGATATTGGTTGTACCATGTCATCACCAGACTGAGCTGTCCAGTGAGCTGTCACACACGTGCCAGAGCTGTCCATTGTACATGTTAGTTAAGAGTATAAAAGGGTTTGTACAATCTTGAGAAAATATGTAAGTGAGCTGTAATTCAATTGATTAATAAGAAAAAGAGAATCATTCATCTTCTCTGTCTATTATGTACAAATTAACGAACTAAATAAATGTAAATTAAGATGTAATTATGTCGTGTTTGCACACTCATCAAACGCGACGATGTCATTTCAATCGACAACCAAGTCAAAGGAAAACCCTAAATTTAGCTAGTGAATGACCTCGCTGATAGGACTTCCCTATTGACTAGCTTTAGGAACTCTGAATCGTGGGCTTCAACCGGGAATCTCCCGGTTGATCATTCACAGTATTTCGGTGATCGTCCATGGTATTTCGGGCGGGCATCTCCCGAAATCAGCATTCCCGAGCCGTAATCTCATTTAGTTTGATTTGGCCTGGAAGAGTCAAAAGGCAACTGGGAACCCTTCGACTAAACTGTCTCACGAACAAAAGCTTGTTCTAAAGGAAGGGACCAATCACTCAATTCCAAAACCCAGGAGGCCTAGTATTTTCACCCGTTGAGCCTGTTTACGCAAGCTGAAGATAGGAAAAAACGATTGCACCGCTATAATGACCACCACGTGCGTTTCATTCTCTTCGATCCTCTCTATGATAGCCTGGTGACCCTGATTTTTCAGTTTGGATCCCAACAAGCAACGACTTCTACCGTTGCGCGTTAGCACGCGCATCCGTTTTCTTGGTTACTCCTTCGCTCAAAAAACTACGTATTCTCAACCCACTTTTATTTGAGGGAAGGTCGGCTAAGCAGTGAAACGTGTCAAGCCTAGCTTTAAGTCCTCGAATTCTTAGTTAAAACGTCTACAACCTGCTTTTTATTGCCAGAATCATGGAAAAATAAAATTGTTAAATGCACGGGTAGCCACCTGCGGTTGAAGCCTAAGCTGGGACTGCATATTCATCAACATATTTCGGCTAAAGCCCTCCAATCACCCTTGAGCCCATAGTTGCTAAGCACAATGAGGCTAACCAAGCCTTGGTTGGCGAGATCCAAAGAGTAGCCTCGAATGCAGGCCAGAGATCTGACTTAGAAAGGAATCGAATGACCCTTAGCACTAGGGCACCCCCAAATGACCCTAGGTACCTCTAGCTGTGTATGGCCCTAATTGTCCTATTACAAGGCCTGCTTTATGGGCTGAGTTGAATTTTATGAGAAGTCTTTGTGCTTTGCCTTGGGTCCTAGCAGGAGATGGGGGACCTTCTCGACCGCAGGGAGGGGGACGATCTTATAAGTGCGCCTCAGTTCGTCGTTACAATAGCTCAGGCTTCTGTTCCGATCGGCGGGAAGTCCAGGCGGACTAGCCTTTAAGGGAGGTTATGGACAGCTTTTTTAGGGGGACTAGCCTTTACTATCTGCATTTTCATTCTTGCCTCGCCTAGTGTAGCCAGCGCTGTTAAGAAGATAGCTGTTTGGATTCCCCATCTCGATTGGCCAGGGGTAGTAAAAAAACAAGGATTCAATCCTGCGACATATCAGAACCGAGGTCTTTGTTTCCCGTAACGGAAAATGGCTGACTCACACTCCTCTCCTATCTTTTTAAGAGCTGCCATGGGCATTTTTCTTTCCTTGGATGCTATAAGAATGGGCTGGCTCTTGCCCCATGAAAAAGGATTCAAATTGACAAATCCATTAAGAGTATCATTTGTCACTTCTCTTGATTTCTTGTCAAATTTACTTTTTTCTGTCTTAAATTGAGAAGAGGAATAAAGTTTCCAAGATCCCCATTTCTACAAAGGAGATTTTTTCATTTTTTGACCTGAGGGTTTTGTGTTTTCGAGCACTCCAAGAGATGATATTTGATCCTAGGAAAACACAGTAACCACTCGTAGAACAAGATACAGGCCCCCAGCCAAAGAAATATGATGGAGAGTTGACCGAAATGGGTACTAAATACTTTTCGGGAGATCTCCTCCAAATCACTGGTATGGCGTGACTGTCTAGACATTCCTGATTAAGAGGCCTAAGCCTTCAACCAATAACAGAGGGAACTCGTTTCTCTTAGCTTAGAGACCAACTCTTGTAACCACTAACTAATGGATCTCATATCATGATTCAATTCAGGTCTTTTTTTTTTCTTCGGATCTGATTGGAACATTGGAGAACTGATAGGTGGTGGTATCACACCCTTCTCAAAGGAACCGTACGTGACACTCTCACGTCATACGGCTCCGTCCCGGAATCAGGACCTACTTGACTTTGACCAAGGGGTCCTCGAAGTTGTTAACTGAGCTAAACCATTCGCTTTTGAAAAAAAGATTGATTTGCCCACGGAGCGGTGAAATTACTTTCTTTCGAGTGATTTTATTCATCAATAGGGGACCATCCCATACCATAGGAATTTACTTCTTGGAATGCCGTCGTTCAAGCACAGGCTGACCACTGATTTAATCTTCAAAACCAAAAGCCAAATCTTGCTACTAGAAAACCGAAGTAAGTCTTTTGTTGAATCTTTTTCAGGGCTCGATAGATAATTTGATTCATTTGCATAATTCACTACGTCAAACCTGGTATGCTGTGTGCTAAACGGACTATTGGGTGTTTTTTTTCCCAAACAAAAGAAGGTGGATTCAACGGGCAGTGGGATGAAAACAAAGTCCTGTTGGTAGTAATTCCGTTGCCAAAGTCCTTGAAGTCATAGTTTCCGTCGAGATCATCGTGTTGGTCCTTACACTTCGGTGCGCCCCCCGTTCAAGTTGCCTAAAGTGGTAATAACAAAAATGAATATGAAGGATCAAAAGATTTTATTTACTGCCATTCTCTTTCTTTGTGCATTAGAAACGAGTGCTATTGCGGCTACACCTCCTGCTTTATCAGGAATAATGCGAAGGATTGCATAGACCGGTAGGAAATACCATTCAGGCACAATATGAGCTGGAGTGGACTTTCAAAGACTTGAACTCCTACTTCTTGCCTAGCTCTCGGCTCGGGGTTTACCGGATCGGGTGACCCAGGATCTCTAGCTCTAGGATCACCAACTAATGTTCCAGGACCGGCTAACTCATCATTAGAGGGATCTCCGCTTTCACTGCAAGCTGACCCACCTGATGTAACTGACAGACCAGATGGACCTAATTCCGCCTTTTCGAGAGCACCAACTACTGTTCACGAACCAGGAAACCTAACATCTCTACCCGTTGAACCACCCGACGTAACTGATGGACCTGACCCATCAAAGAACCAGCCACCCACTCTTGACTTAGATTCCTCGCAATGAAAAATAAAAGAAGAAGAGGAAGGGAGTGACCTAGGGAAAAAAGAGCAGTTAAGGAAAGGAAGCAAATTGAAACCTCATGTAGTTCTAGTGACTTGCTTCTGTATGAGAAGCTTACTGTCGCCCGCGAATCGAGCGAGTTCCGTGGCTCCCATTCTAATTCAGTGCTCTCCGAACCGTGCGGGAAGGTTGACCTTCACACGGCTCACCAACTTGATCTTTCTGCAGTCTGAACGGAAAAAGAGGTCTCGCTCTTTCTTTCCTTTGTCACTCAAGTGTACGGCATCTGCCGTTTTTAGGCCCCTTCTTCCCTGAAAGAGTCCACCGCCCCAAGATATTGGTTTGAAGCTCCTGCGGGTTACTTTTTGTCTTACGACACGGCATGGTAATTGATCGAGTGCGCTTTCCTTTCTCAATGGCACAACAAAAGCTTAATATTTTGGGTTGGGATATCATAGGAACATGGGGCACTATAGAAAGGTTAGCCAAGTGAACCCCCGCTTGAATCAACGTCACTCCTAGCTTCGGATGGAGAGGGATTTGAACCCCCGGTACCACTTCTAGCACTTCGGTTTTTAAGACCAATTCCTTCAACCACTCAGACATCCATCCCGAGGAGCATGAAGTCATTGAGGGGTCAATATTCTCAATAGGCTATAATGTAAAACCTGCAGTGAATGCTCTCAAAACCCGATACGAAGGTAGACCGAGGATCCCCACACCACGAATGTTTGGGCTACCACTTAGCCATGAGGTTGAGTTTTCGCCGCTTCACCTCTTTTCTGGTCGTACCTCTCTCGAGTCTCTTTGAGCCTCTCCTTGGCAGTCGAGTCTCTTTGAGCTTCTCGCACACATATGTATCCAGATCCACTCAGCGGAAGTTTGCCGATGCTCTTTTAAAGGCCCACAGACGCAAATCTCTGCTAATGAAAACCGCAGCAAACTGGATCACTACGCTTGTTGTAGGGGGGCTTCAAGAGAGAGAAAACGGAGATTCAGACGCCCTGGCGCATGCGGTCTCTTTTCCTTGAGACCAGTTGCGCATCCAGTGAAGTAGCTAGGACAAGTGGGTTGTCAATGACTTATCCGTGGATCCCCTTAGTCGTTTCATTCCCCGAACCCCTAAACGTAATCTTAATAATCGTTCATTCCTTAGTTGGATCCGCCGAAGAGATTGGAGCAAGAACTCTTTTAACCACCTTGCTTCCCGGTGGCACGCGGTCAGAGCCCTGGCTCCTCCCACTGCTTGGGAGCTTACGGTTTCATGTTCTATTTCACTCCCCGATGGGGGATAAGCTTCATCGTCGAGAGGGAAACAGCCCGGATCACCAGCGAAGGCCCGTCGTATATGAAGTGAAATCCCAGGCCTGCTATTCTCTTTCATCAAGCTAAGTGGCTCGTTCCTGATCTCGCGATAGAGGGGGCATATCTGTTCCCGTTCCTGTTGACAATGAAAACGGGGAGGCCAATTGTAAAGATCATGAGCCGGGGATATACCACCTTAAACCCGAGGAAAGGAAGAAAGAGAGTGACAGATTAAAGTTTGAGCTTAAACGATAATTTTTTATCTCGTTTATGTAGCTTTTTCCTCGATGGAAGCTAGAAAAAGAGCTAAAAATAAAGACTTTTCTTCTGTATATTTTGGATAAAAAACCAGCCTTTGGCCGGCTACTACTTTGTAAGGATCAAAGCTGATCAAGCAGAAGAAGATGATGAAAAACGTAGGTGCAAGGCGGAGAAAAATGCTAATATCGCTGCTGGTGGCACTAATACTGCTGCTGATGGAGAAAATCATAGTGAGGATGAAGAATCTGGTTCGGAGGGGGACTCTATGTATTAACGATTGGAAATCGTCGAGGTATTTGTGCAAATAGGTATAATCCATGTAATCACCTAAACTATAAAAACGAAAAAAATTGACGGGCCTCTATGCCTCTGCTTTCTTCACGAAAGGTCACGTCCCGAACTTCAGCAAACTCTCTCTAATGCTATTAGTTAAGGCCTGCTAAAGTAGACGCTGCTGCGGTTTGCTTTCTCTTTGGTGGAATAGAAGCGAATGGCGTCTCATCTAGGAATAGCTAAAAAACAGACTTCGGAAAAAGACGAGAGAAGGGCGCTTCTTCCTAAAAAGATAGGGCCCACCCACTCGCGATGCGGGTAAACGATGATCTAGTGGATGCAAGCACTTGAATCAGCTCTTAGAGGTTCCTTCCCTCACTTGTTCACTCTTGATTGTTCTTAACTGCGATGGCTATTCATTTAAGTCTTCGGGTTGCACCTCCAGATCTTCAACAAGGTGGAAATTCTCGTATTCAAGAAAGAGTCGTCTCAATTTCTTACTTATTCCTTCTAAATCATTCACTTCTCGACTGAACGCCGCGTAACATCGACTCCTTTTACGCAATTCTGAACTAACCTTTCTCGATTCCAATGCGAGAAAGGGGGACCACCCTCTAAGCCTAAGTATTCCTCAATGACCGATAGTGTACAAGTACCGTGAGGGAAAGGTGAAAAGAACCCTATTTAGGGAGTGCAATAGAGAACTTGAAATCCGATGCGAACAATCAGTCGAAGGAGCAGATGGCTCTAACGGCGTACCTTTTGCATGATGGGTCAGCGTAGTTTCGCTTCGAGAATAGCCTACTCGCTGGTTAGTTCCTTCCCGCTGTAGAGCCAGATATGGAGTTGGTGACTCGGCTTTCTATAACTTGTAGGTTGGGTTTTGTCTCTACCCCGCCCCGGGCACCCGGTGCATTACCCCAAGGGTGTCCTAAAGTTCCTCCACCGAACTGTAGTACAGAGTCATCTCCAAAGATCTCGGTCAGAGCAGGCATATGCCAAACGTGAATACCACCTTCCTTTTTTGGCCCTCTCTTTAGCCCTATGTCTCTTATCCCTAGGAGGTATTCCTCCACTAGCAGGTTTTTTCGGAAAACTCCATCTATTCTGGTGTGGATGGCAGGCAGGCCTATATTTTGCGAACTCTCTTCATTTTTGAGTTAACCCGATCGAGATCAGATGATGCAAGGATCGGATTTGATAATTAACCCGTCTTCCGATAAGAAGCGCTTTTTGTTGCTCTCATGGGGTAAATCCCCTCTTTGTTTAAGAATTCCTTCTTCCTCACCTTAGTAAATAAAGAAGAAGATATGCAAAGTCTTCTTTTCGAAGGCGGGAAAGACTAGGCAGCTACTAATAGTGGCTCTTTAGCAGAGTCCAGCATGCCCTACTTTATCCGTTCAAACAAGACGAGCCAATTTCATTGAAATAAGTCGGTCCTAGAATCCTTTCCATTCTTCGGTTATGTATGGAAAGATAGAAAGAAAATGACCACAATTTTTGGAAAGAAATTCAAAGGACTTTCCTGACTTTCTGAGCCTTCTTTCAATTCCCTCTCTCCTAAGTTTTTTAGCTGGCGCCAGTCCTTCAATCGTCTATCTCAGTTCATTCCTCGTTTTTTAAAGGATTTCTTTATTCAAGTCATTCTAGGTGGCTTAGGCCCATATTCTGAGAGAGCGGAGAAATCCCCTTAGACTTCACGCAGGTGGCTACCGTGCATTTAACAATTTTATTTTTCCATGATCTGGCCTCGGTCCACGTCTTCTCTTTAGGAACTTACAATAAATCAGACATTGAAGTTGAAAGGGGCGCGGCTCGCTGGTTAAGAATTTGTCGCTGGAAGGAAGCTCAGTCGTGGTTAGTTGGCATTCCATTGTCTGCTCGTTCTTCTCTCTTCAATTCCCAATGAACAACATGATCTTGGCCTATCATTTCTTCAATTTGCCCTGGATGCTTAAACAACCACACCTTTTCCTGCGCCTCTGCACCCTCCATTCATCTGCGGTTAGCGAGAACACGGAAGTGGAACAAGTAGTGTTGATGGGCCAACAAGTGGAGGTATTATAACTAGTAGTGGCCTTAGTGGCAGAAGGCTTATAAAAAGAGAGTGATCTTCTTTGGCTGAATCCGGACTATGCTTTGCTGAGTTCGAGTCAGACAAGCTATTCCGTTCCGTCTTTGATTCGTTTTCTTGCTCCTCTTTAGAGCGCAGTAGAACCTGCTTGAATGGATTTCTTGCTTCATGGGCGTCATTTAGTCACAACATCATGGGGTGCTAATTGCACCCATAGAAAAAAAAAGGCAAAGATAAAGAGAATCTCTTTCCTTGTTCTTAATAGCGTCACTTGAGAGAAAGTTATCTCCAGTCACCAACATTGGCATAAAAAAAATAGGAATGGATAAATAACACATAAATCGAGGGCTATGCGGATCCTCGGACATATATGAAATGGTACAATTTTTTTCCTAGTTTATTCAGTTTGGTGCATTTGGTTTCTTCTGGTGAAATAACAATTTTATGTTGTAACCAAATTTGGTTTCATCATTTTCCTGCCTAATATTTATCGTTGAAACCAATGTTTTAGTTATATGGTAAGTTTTTGATGGTGGTGTTGCTGGTTTGTGATGGTGGTATTGATGATAGTGTTGGTCGGTGGTGGTGTTTGTTGGTTGATGGTGGTGGGATAATGTTGGTGTTGGTGTTAGTGGTGTTAGTGGTGTTGGTTGTTGGTGTTGGCTGTGGTGTTGGTTGTTGGTGTTGGTGTTGGTGTTGGTGTTGGTGCTGTTTTTCATTGCTGTTGGTGGTGATGCTCTTTGGTGGTAGATGTGGTGGTTGTTAGTGGTGCTCGCTGGTGATGGTCGGTGGCGGCGGTGCTGGTCGGTGGTGTTGCTGGCTGGTGGTCACTGGTGTTGGTTGGTGGTGGTGAGTTAGTGCTGGTAGTGTTGCTGGTGAGAGAGAATAAAGATTAAGAGTGAGATTGGTTTTTGGTTTTGTTGGGTTGAATTAATTTAAAAGGTAGTTTAGATATATTTATTTATTTTTTTTGAAGAAAAAAAATATATATAAAAGAAAAAAAATATTTACAAAAAAAAAGAGACCAACAAGATGATCTCAAAGCCAGAAAACTATGGAAAATAAAATATCTACAGATTTACAATAGTTTTTCATTGAAATAAAACTTGGTTAACAGTTAAACCTTTAAAAGTATCCATTGTCAAGCACCGAAGATAGATGTTTTGTTTCACGGCCTAAGTAATTTCATCATTCGATTTAACTCTTCCTCCGAAAGTTCTTGCATTTCTGTTTTTCTATGCTTCACACATAATGGCATAAGGCAACACATTACATATATGTCTCTGTTTTTTTTAAGTTTCCAGAACTTCCAACTTTCAGTAAGATTCATTACCTTCCTTGGCATCGTCCAGTACATATTTAAAGAATAAAGGAAGTAACTCCACAGATGTATAACTCCTTTACAATGCATGAACAAATGGTTGTCGGATTCAATTTGTTCATAACAAAATGCACATAGAGTAGAAGGTCAATTAATACCTCTGCAGTGAAGCATTTCTTTAGTTGGAAGGGAATCCAGCATTATAGCCCACATCATGAAAGAAAATTTAGGTGGGATAAGTTTATTGCCCAGATAGGATCCATACCTGCAATCTTCCATATCTGACATGAAGCTAAGATATAATTTTCTAGTAGAAAACTCACCCTGCATCTTGTCAGAATCATTCTGCGTTAATACTACCTCTCTCAAATCATGCTTTAATTCCAACAAGTCGATTCTTTCACCCGGGTCTAGCATTCTTCTGAAATTCAACGTCCATCCATCACCTTTGAGATCAGCTATAGAAGCAGTTTTGCGTAAGCGTAACCTAAAAAGTCTAGGATACTTCTTTGCAAGAGAGTTCTTTTCTAACCACCAATCCTGCCAAAAAAGAGATACTTCTGCCATTCTTTACCTGAAAAAAAGAAATTTCATGATAATATAATTTGGATTTAGCTATTTCCAACTACATGCTCCTTCTAATTGATTCATTAGAGATATTAGGAGCTAAGAAGTTTGGGTTAGACTTTGTCTTTTCACAAATTATGTTTCTCCAGAGGGCTTGTTTTCCAATAGCATACCTCCAGTGCCACTTTACAAGCAATGTTCTATTAAGTAGTCTAAGATTTCCAATTCCCAGGCCACCCTTATGTCTTGGCCTACATACCTTTTGCCATGAAACCCAGCTCATCCTCCTATTATCCTCATCTTCTCCCCATAGAAATTTCCTCATTATGTTGTTCAACTTAGTCCCAACTGATACATGCATCTGCAAAAGAGAGAGAAAATAAATGGGCAAACTCTCAAGCGAGCTTTTTATGAGAACTACTCTCCCTGCTTTATTAAAAAAAATTCTTTTCCAAGGGGCTAATTTCTTTTGCACTCTTTCTACTACAACCTCCCAAATAAATGCATTTCTTCTAGTAGAACCCATCGGTATTCCCAAATAAGTAATAGGCAAAGTATCAATTTTGCATCCAAGTTCCAAAGCTAGTTCTTCAGTCGTTTCATCTGCTCCTATGCTAGTAATAACACTTTTTTCTAGATTTAGTTTTAGACCAGTAAGGACTTCAAAAACCACCAATAAAACATGTAATCTTCTGATTCCTCCCTTGAAACGTTGAGAGAAGGATTAAAGTGTTGTCCGCAAACTGTAGATGAGAAACTATAGTACCATTCCTTGCGACCTAAAATCCTCCAATCTTTTTCTCCCTGACCGCTTCATTCAACAACTTGGATAAAATTTTCAGCACTAAAATAAAAAGAAAAGGTGAAAAAGGATCATTTTGTCTAATGCCTTTCGATGATTTTATTCTTTTGGTTGCATTCCAATTGACTAAAACTGAGAAATGTGCACATTTTACACACCTCTATATCCATTTAATCCATTTGTCGCCAAAGGCTATTCTTTTTCAAAATAACAAACAAAGAATTATGTATCCATTTAATTTATTTGTCACTGAAGTCATTCTTTTTCAAAATAATAAACAAAGAATTTCAGTGAACATTATCAAACGCTTTTTCCATATCTATCTTGCACAATAAACCAAAAATTTTTCTGATTAAGCCTACTATATAGACATATTTGTCTAAATAGGGTTTTCATTTCATTTTGTTTTAGCTTGGGTTTTGGTGGTACGAAGTTTATATTAGTGGGGTTGTGACCCACACACTATTAATATAAACGTCATACAAGAAGATTAACATAATTTAAAAAATAAAAATTAGCACCCCGGTGGGTAGCATGGGTCGCGGTGTCTTGTATCACTTACAAACCAAAAAATATAATCTACGCATTCTTCACCAAATTGAATTACATTAATACAACCTTAAAAACGATATATGAATACTACAAACGGTAAATTCAATGGAAATAATTCGATACTGGTCTGTGTTACGAAGCTCACATTTCTTGGGGCTGAAGTGGGGGAGTCAATGTCAGGTACTTTAATCTATGGAGCCTGCTGCATCTTCATCTCGGGTTTTATTAACGATGATTCCAGTTGGTTTAAGGCATCCTCTTAATGAGTCGTGCCCAAGTTGTGCTCTTTCATTGTCTCCAAACCCATAAACGAGACCGGTTTTTGTGACTACAACTGAGTGATAAAGCCCTGTGCTTATTTGAGAAATGCTGTGATCTCTTAAGCTGTTTAGCATTTCGGGCTTCATGACTTTATCGGAGGCACCCTTATCCGTAAATCCTAAACTCCCAAAGCCCATCCATCCGAACCCAAAAACAGAGCCATCATCCACAAGAACAAAGGTCTTCCTTTTCCTTGCACATACCTACACATAAACCAAAGATCATTCAGGATCGGTGTAATTCAGCTTACATAGTCGATGGATACAAAACAAAAGAAACGGAAGAGCGAAATCTTTAAATAGAAAATCTTTCACTGACAGCTACTAAGTAAGAAGTTTCATCATCAAGTATATCAATTTCAACCGGGAACACAAAGGAGAAGAAATAAAAGGTTATACCTGTACCGCTAAATGGCCCTTAATGCCTATTAACTGTGTTGGAGTAGTCTTGTCAATCTCGTCTCCCTGGCCTAGCGCACCACAATATCCTTTGCCCCATGTATATGCCTACATAAACAATTTCACACAGAAATAATGACATGTTAGTATGACATAAGAAAACACCAAAATCATGTAGTCTAATTATTAACAAGCAACTTAAGGAGACTTACAAAGCCATTGGAATCAAGTGCTATTGCATGCTCATCTCCAGCAGAGACACGAACCACATGGATATTCTTCCTCTTGAATGACTGGATGACTTGTGGTAGCGACTCGTTATGTTGTTCACCATGGCCAAGACAGAAATTGGACCCAGAACCAAAGGAGTATACCATTCCGTCATTCATTACTGCAAAGGTATAACTAGGTCCTGAAGCAATCTGAACTACGCTGCCAACACCTTCAAGTAGTCCAACAATTTTAGGAGTGGGCCTGTCTACAGAATCACCATGCCCAAGCTGTCCATGAGTGTTAATCCCGCATGTATATACATGACCTTGATTTGTGAGGAAAGCAGTAAAACTCAGTCCTGTGGCAACCTAAAGAAAAGAAGTAATTCAGATGCGAGATTACTGCATATAATTATATGTATAAGTGCCAACTCTTGACAGCAACAGAACCTGACTAACTATTTACCGATTCATTACATAGTAGTTTCTGCTCTTTTTTAGTACTTTCATGTTAAGGTTAGCATTGTGTAAAATTAACATGTACATGACCAAGCACTAAACTCACCAACATGTAAAACAAGGTAAACTGTTGAACACAAGATTTACCTGCTTGCAAGAAACTCCCTTCAATGCTTCAACCAGCCTAGGCCTGAAAATTGCTCTGCCTACTTCTCCATGACCACAACAATATGACGAATTATCTCCGCATGTGAAAACCTGTATCAAATATATGTTAATAGATTAGGTCATGAACATCGTTTATCAGATGAATAAGATAGACAACTCTGAAGTTATATCGATATCGCCAAGAGGTACTATCTACAAACCTCTCCAGAGTGCATAACAAATGCTGCATGGTTGTGGGAAGCTGAGACATGCAGTACACGCGATGTAGTAGGGAAATTGATCCGACTAAATGCAACACATTGCGTGATGTCTGGACCTTGACCAAGAACACCACACAAACTAGACCCACAGGAGTACACTGAAGAATCACTTATCAACAAAGTGTGGTATCTTCCAGTAGTAATCTGCATCTGCTGAAGAATAGCAAATTCCTCAATTAGGTTTTTACAAACAAATGAAATACCCCAAGTCCACATAGTTTAGAAAAAAAGCTCAAAAGCAAAATAAAAACTTATTTTAACTGCACGGAAACTTCACATAAATATTTAAAGCAGTCAGAACAACTAGTTTACAAGAATGTTGGTTTTCCTTTATAACTTGAAGAAACATGCCAGTCATACCCCGTTTAATCCAGTTTTGGAAAATACAGAGATGAGATCCCAAACACTAGCCATAATAGAGCAAAGGGTCTTGTGTTTTAGTCTCACCTAGTTGACATTACTGCAAAGTGCAACCTGATAAACAAACTAAGAATATAACATAGACATGGTATATATGAAACATGGATTGAAGCAAATCATTAAAACGGAGAGATTGGAAATAGTACATTGCCTGCTGAGGTCTCGACAATGTCAGAAGATTGTTGGACAGCCTGCAAGAACCTCAGAACTCGTTTCCAATTCCCGCGACATCGATCGAAAAGCTCTTTTTGCGCATTCAAATGTAGAGAACCAAATATGCTATGTGAGCTGCAAAGCTGATAGGCAGCAAAATCTACTAATGACCCAAAGTTCTGAGGGAAAAACCCATGATTTCCCCTGAACATTCGACTAGTTTGTTCCAGACAAGCGAGATCAGGTGCATTTAATCTGCCTGAAGTCAAAATGTCAAGAACCAAGTGTGATGGTAATTCTTCTATTGAGACCAACCTATCCCGATCTGCTGCCATTTGTATTTCTCGATGTCCTTAAAAGGCTTAAACCTCTCTCTTTCTCCCCACCGAGCTAGTAAAACACAAAAAGAGCTTGAAAAATATCAAATTTTGAGACGAAATCTTAAGCAATTAAAACAAGATATAGAAAAGAAAACATGAGTTGTAAGAGATACAGATAAATTTGAATTCAAAAAGGGGGGGTTTTTCGATAAATTTGCATGCAGTTTTGATGTCGAAACTCTATAAATCATCAGAAGGAACAAAAGACTCGAGAAATTTTAAGGATTTCGAGCCAAATTAGACCGACTCAGAGCAAATTTGGTAAAAAATCAACACTTTCAATACACAAAAAACAGAAATTGGCAGGAGAAATGAGCAATCTTTGAGATGAGGAAAAAGAAAAACAGAAAACTATGAAGTCTGAAATTGGAAGGGAATATAGAAGGAGAAATGATAAATCTTACCAATTGATCGGAAAGAAGAAAAGGGTTGTAAGGAAAAGTAAAATTAGGAAGCTCTTCGGTGGCAATTTCTCTCTTTCCACCGAAAAAAAGAAAGAGGATGTTGCTGAGCAATCCCCCACTACTACTTGGAGAAAGAGAAAGAAAACCGTAAAATGAAAAAGGAAATTAATAGAAAGAAATAGAAAAGCAAAGCTCAATTTGAGGCATTAATTTAATTTAAATCAAATTAAATTGATTAAAAAGAGAATAATTAATTAATTACTAGTAGTAAAACTAAAGAAGAAGAGCTGTGTTTAAGGCGACATTCTCTCTCGCGATTGAAGGAAGAAAGAACAATCGAGTGAATGGAATCTTCTTCCTTATGTGTGTGTCAGTGTGACTTTTTTTTTCTCTGGTAGCAATTACTAAAGGTAGCCATAGTATCATTTTTGAGAGGTAATCAATGTTTTCTTCTTTCACTCTTTATCGTCTTTATAGTCAGTCACATGTGTAGCTTTCCCATTCATCTTTACACTGCTAGTTTGAGAATAAAAAAAATATTTATTAACATTTTCATATTGTTAAAGAAGTATCTCTTATGTGAATGTTGTCAATTTAAGCATAGAAGCATAGAAGGCTTAAACTCAAAGACAAGCCTTTTTTTTAGTGAAATAAAATCCTGCCGTTCTACGGCATATATGTGGAAAGCACATTAGACGGAAGACTTTTGATAAAGACGTGAAACAGAGTAACAATCCAATAGCTCATATTACCTGATGCACATATGTTTAAGAAAACATTTGTCTAGCAGGACAAAGTCAATCAAGTTGATTGTTGACTTAGTTTAAGACTAGACAATTCATCTCCTTCGCTCATAAGTAAAGGAAAAAGAACTATATAGATTATTAGTCATACAGCAATAGAAAAGAAGAGTCCGGACTAATGGACTGGTTTACCTCTTACTTATGATGGTGGATCTTCCTTCCTTGGCTAGGAAGATTGCCCCTCGAATATATGTTTAATATTATTATTCGACGTATTCATTCCGTTTTAAAATATATATCCGTTTTAATTAAGTCCAAATATTAAGGAGATAAGAGGAATATCTAAAATTACTCGTACTAAGAATATCAATTTATTTTAAGAACAATAAACTACAAGTAATAAAGATATTAGTATATTTGTTTCCTAATTATACAAATATTATTTAAGATTTTAAGTTGGATCCTATTAAAAATATATTTATGAGTATAAAAAATCAAGGATATATTTAAGAGTTTATTGAGATGATACGACTATAAACAAAAGTTGGATATAATTTTAAAATTGACAAAAATAAAATAAAGAACAAATATTTAAAACATAAAAAGTAATTATTAGTTGTACCAAATCAGTTAAGTGGCATTGTGAGGTTGTTAGGTCTTATATTAGCCAGTGACACAAATGAGCCAACACATGATATTAGTGGATTTTGATTTAGGGTAAGTGGGCCAAGCGGGTCTTGCTAAAATATGCAAAACACTTTGTGCAACAGTGTAAACTACAAATGTTTTAGTCCCTACTTTTAAAAAAAATTAAAAAATATTTTAATCTCTGCTTCTAAAAAAAGATATTTAAAAAATGTTTTAATCCCTAGATATGTTATTTATTTATCTTTTTTATTTTTTTATAGAAAAATTATATATTAATAAGGGCAAGAAAATACATAGAGATAGTTCTTTAATTTACATATTTGATATAACCAGTTCTGTTTTTGAACAAAATTAATATGCATTTGATTCTTTCTAATGCAAAATTTAGTTGTAGTATCCGCTAAACCGTCACAAGTCTTGTTAACATATTGAAAGGAAGGACTGGAATTTTCTTAACATCGACGCTTCAAAGTAAATAAAAAACTAAGTGACCTCCGGTCAATATCAAAATTATCATGTTGCATTGCATTTATAATAGTTTGGTTGTCATTATAGAGAATAACCGATCTAGCTCCAAGTAGTCTGGACCATTATGTTGTTGCTATATAAGCTCTCGATTTTACCTCGATTGCATTAGAGCACCCTCCACGCCCACCCCGATTGTGCTTATCAGAAAGCTAATGCACACACCAGTCAACAAAATAAAATGTTTCAGCTTGATAGTAAAGATGTGTTAAAGAAATACTTCTACAAATTGCTTCAGAGAAAGCACATTCAAGAAATAAATAATCAACAGATTCAACAACATCATTTTTGCATAAAGGATGATTAAATCGACCAATTATTTTCTTAACTAGTAAACAACCTACTAAAGTTTTTGATGTGGTTTAGAAAGTGGTAAATAAAGAGGTTCGATTCTCGAACTTGTGAAGGTAATGATTTTAGAAAATATAGGACTTAATCTAAACTAATAAAAATCAGGAAAATAAACTAGATATGATTTTTAGAAAATATGGAGAAAACCAGGAATCAAGATTCAGTTATTTCTAACAATTTATGTGATTAATCGGGTAATTCTTTTAAATAAATTAAGCTCAAATATTGTCAAAAATAGGTTTTTATGCAAACAAGTAGAGGTAAATCATAAGCATG
>JAJJMC010027962.1:2955811-3063463 GCA_023531435.1 Papaver californicum | reverse complement strand
AATCCAAAGTGTGGGTGTCTTGATCCATTTTTAAGCCAATTTTTCCATAAATCTTTATTCTTCTAATGTACCTACAAAAGCATAAAAACACGTAATAGACACAAAATTGAATACTAACTCACTAGAAATTAAGGTGTAATTTAGACACTAAAATGTGTCTATCAGTTTTCCAAACAAAATACTTAACATGAGGTATGATATTAAGTTGCCAGATATTCTACCAAGCTACCCTAGGTATAATATCGACTTTCTATTAAAAAAAAGTAGGAACAGTGGGTTTAAGTGGATCATGCTATTGTTTTTGGTATTTTATTTTTACGCTATATTAACATGAATGATACATTGGATACCAAGTTTTACGGCAGTTACTAATCAAGAAATTTTATTGTTGAGGATTATTTTTTTCCAATGGATTTGGCAACTAACCACAATATTTTATATATCCTGTCTTAATCCGGCAAATTTTTCATCATATATGGATATTTTCCTTTAATTACTAGGAGATAATACAACTATATATAAATCACAAAACAACTCATAAAATAACTTCTTTTCTATTTTTAGGTATCAAATTGCAAGTAATATTGTGAATCGAGAATTTATAGTTAACTTTTATATGTATACAAAGTGAATATTGAACTTAGCTGGTCTATAACTTAAATGAAATATATATAATATATACATTATATATATATATATATATTAAAAATAAGTGAGTGGTACAATGAATTGGAATATTGGGGAATGTGATTTGAAAACCTCGGTGTAGGCTCGTACAAGTGTAAAAACTATGAATCACGCCTATCTCCTTAATTAAGGTAAATTTATCAACTCAATTTGTTAAACATGTGTTATTGTATGTGTTATCTGAAAAACGAGGCTCCGGAGTAAACCACCAACTATTTTTTTTAACATATAAATAGTACACTCTGTGAATGATCTCTCCAATGATAGAGTGAATGTTAAGAGAAACATTCAGGTGATTTTACTATAATTATAAAAAATACAAATAATGCGGAAATAAAGTAAAGCACTACACCAAAAAATTGTTAATGAGGAAAACTATAAGTGCACAAAAACTGCGGGACCTAGTGCAGTTTTAAATACTCACCAAATAAATATGCTACATCCTCGCCTACTATTAGACTTTAGTCTAGTGTAGTTGAGACGAAATATACTAGCGCTAATTTACCCCTCTTCAATAGTATCCCTGCGTCTACAACTACTTTGGGCCAACACATGTGAATCCCGTTATAAACGTCTGTCAATGTCTAGGAGTTGTGAAAGGGGAAGTGTACTGTTAGAGTGAATGTTCGGTCAAACCTACATGCCTTGGCATGTCAAGTATGTTGTTAAGTTTATATGTCAACCAATTTTTTGATTTAACCTACTAAAGTCAGCTTTTGTCTGGAATAGATTAGGTATTAGAGTCTTAGTATTTTATGAGTCGCTCAAGACGAATGGAGAATTGAAGGTAAATAATGAAGACTGGTCTTTTTTCTTAAACTCGTTTTCATATATATATCTATCTATCAATCATGTCCAGGACTTTAGTAATGATCATATTAAAAGAATATCATATCACATATTAGCTTCTTGCTAAGTATAGTGATGTTTCGACTTCCAAGCACTTTCTTGTCTAAAACATGAATCTAAGCTCGAGAGAAAAGCACAAGTGTCTACGAAATATCAAGGCTTGCAATTTCATTCTTGAGTTTATAAGGTTTGTTTTGGTAGTTTTCTACCAATCGAAAAGATGAGGGTGCCGAGTACACCACCAATTCTTTTGCAATAACCTATATCAGAATGCATTGTACAATCTTTTCAAACCTCACAGATACAAAAGATTAACTTGACAAGACTATCTTGGATATAATCTACAAAACCACTCAAGGTATAGATTATGGGAGCGATCCAAGATCTTTGTTAACATACAAGTGTATTTACTTTAATTATTAAGCTGAACAATATAATTGTGGAATAAAGTAAATAAAAAATACACACAAGATTTTTTAAAGAGGACAATTATCGGGCGGAAAAACCTCGGGACCCAGGCCAGTTTTGAATAATCTTAGAATTAGGTCGCTATACAAATTGACAACCGCAACTCCATATAGTTGAGACCGAATAAACTATGTTTAGTTACTCAATATCTCTGCGCACATGAATCATCTAACAGAATCCACTGCGAAGTGTTGCATTACCCTTGTAAATAGGACTGCACAACGGTCGTTCGGTACGGTTTTAAGCAAAACCATTCAATTAACCGCATCTTATTGGTTTTAAACTACCCAAAACCGTCACATTCCCTATCTGAATCGGGTCGGTTTAGGACCGGCCGAATCGGTAACCGGTTTTTAACCGTTGGTTTCCCAAAAACCGCTAATAAATCATAAAACAGAATTTAGATTTTTATTTTAAGTTCGTTTTGTAAAATTCATTATACAATATGAGTTATTTATTGTCCAATAAAAGCTTAGTAATTGTGTTTGTTCCCAATCCAGATGGATCATATTCATATCATACAATGATACTTTTCGTCCTGTAGACATAAATTAAGGAGTTCATGTTTATAAATTCACTAAGAGAAATTCTCCTGAACTAAATTTAGTGAATAAAATACTTAATAGGTCACAGAAACATATCAAATGTCAAAAATATTACCCAAAATGAGATTAAAATCTATGACCGCAAAGAAAAAAATGGTAAAGGATAAATAAATTTAAAAGAGAAAAAGTTAATAGAAGGCTAAAACTAAGTGTCAGGAAAAAATAACATGACAAAATAGGTAAAGAAACATGTAAAAATTAACTGATACTATTCAAGAAAAATAACTAAAAATAAGTTCAACAACCAAATATTATTAAAAGATTTTGAAAATATAGATCTTCACTAACACAAAGAGACATCTTCATGCTTTTATTTATATACTTTGTTCTTAAGTAAGAAAAGTCAAATATAATGCACACTCTATCAAACAAGAAGAGAAAGAGGGAGGAAAAAAAAGGGAGAGACAGAGAGAAGATGCAGAAATAGAGATAATCACTAAAGGAAATGACATAATTTTTAAGAAAAGTATTTTATATATTAGGATTATTAATCAGCTAAGGGATGAGAACTTCGGGTTGGGTTTGATCGGGCGGTTCTAGAGTAGCCACCGCTAAGAACCGTAGATTATCGATTTTAAGATTTTAGAACTATTTACAGCCGTTAGACCAACCAGTTCGAGTGAATAAATCACATTTTTTTACTCGGTTTGGATCGGTCCATCGGGTTAGGTCGGTTTATGTGCAGCCTTACTTGTAAAGACTTTTGTAACCCAATTCCTTTTGGGCATCTTACAGATAACAAGGATTGAAACTATTTTCTAACCACTCAAATCCAACCACAAATACCAAATATATTAGGTGATAAATCAGAGTAAAGGATCTTCGCTTTAGATCTAAGATAAAGATAACAAGATATATTAGATTCAACTCCTTGATCAAGATCAAACAAGATAATGACTATCAAAATAGTTGATCTTAATTCCACAAATTAAGTTTGCAAGCTAACAACTTGTCGATCTCTATAAGCTTTACGTTTGTATGTCCTAGACATTCATGTTAAATAGATAATCACGCCAAGATCAGAAATGCAAAAGAACTTCAAGTCTTGAATCTTCTTAATCTTCAATAGTAACAACATGCAGCACTAAATGATTTGTCTCACATAACAGAGTCTGTTAATGATGCAAAATCAATAGTTCTATCCCATAGATCCATAATCACTTAGATCAGAAATAATTAATCTTTAAAGTCTTGAGTGACCTTACATCAGAGAGAAGGTCCATAATATTAACAATAAATTATCTGGAAGATAATTATACGAGTTAGTTCATAAAAAATAATAATTAACGAAAACTAAATAATAATTTTGTTCCCCACCAACGGTATTTACAGTGCTCCTTGATCCCAAAGAAGATTTTTATGCATAAACGATTTTTTCTAGAACCAAATCAGACAATTCGTTCTTATAAATTCTAAATCTATAAATCATATTTCTCAAGACTGGATTATATAGCATAAAAATACGGATGATAGGTTGTATTAACGTACCCCGTTGGATCGTCTAAACTTTTCTAAAAAAATATCATTAAACAATGTCAATGATGGATCTTAATCCAAACACTGTTTGATCATATAATTTAACCACATTATTTGTTCCAAGACATGTATCTCCTTTATGATGAAAGAGATAGTAGTGCTCACCCATGCAGCTTTATGGGGAAACTTAATAAGCTAACGGGTTAAGAACCCTTGGATGATGATACATATGCAGTTTAGCCATAAATGGTGAATGTACAATTGTCAGTTGATATACTGCAAAGAAGCTCTCTAATTTAGTTTTACATAACTGAAACAACCTTATAGATTTATATATTTTATTTTTAAGGGCCTTTCTCCTTTGAATTGGATGAAGCTTTGGGAGGTTAAACTCAATGTCAACTTCGTTTCGTAAAGAATCGGTCAACTGTTGGGATATACAAACTAACTTGTTCTCAATTCTGAATCTGGGTTTTTCTGTCTACTTATTCTTCTTCCTTAAACAAAACCAATCTAGTACTACCCTTTCTTTTCAAACATGGCTCAAAAATTGCCAAAACCCATTTATGAGTTCACTATCAAGGTAAAAAATCATGTTTAATATGTTTTCTTTTGCTTATTTAGTGATACTTTTCATTTGATAATATGGGTTTCTTTAAAATTTTGATTCAAAGTATATGCTCTTTTTTTTGTGTGTTCATCTGTTCGTTTTAGAAAAACTGTAAAAGTGTGTTCGTTCGCTGAAACTTGTGAAGATTCGTTTTAGACCTAATTATGATTTAAACTAGAAAATTCTTAAAAGATTCTAACAATATTGGGGGAAACTGGGACTCGGGATTCCACTAATTTTACAATGATTCTTGACAATTATAGCTCTTTTATTGACTCAGTTTCTTTGCCATAGGTAGATTTCTAAAAAATTAACTATAAATTATTAGCATGGCGCATCAAAAGCTCTTAATTCCTAGCATACACCATTAAACAAAATAACAACTAATTAGAAAAAATCATAAATCAATTTAAAACTAATGCAAAAGTCATACAAAATCAAAAAATAGTTATCATTCATTAATGAAATATGGCTTCCTCCATTGTCCCAGTGATTAGGTTTAGCTCGTCATGCTCATAACACACACAAAAGATAAAATATAGCTCAAAAGTGCTCGAAAGCAAGAAAAACATGCAAATAATGTAACATAACGAAACTGCAACGTTTATAAGCGTTACAGAGAGAAGCTTGTCACGGTTCTGGATAAATCTCTGTTGCTAAAGGAATTGAAATAAACAATAGTTTTATGGAGCGGCGACTATTCTGAGGCGTTCTTCTCTTCTTCTCTTCTTCTTCCCCGTTCTGCAGCAGCAAAAAAATTACGGCGAGCCTCCTCTTTCTTATTTCTTTGATCTGTTTTCTCCCCAATCTCTCCGTAAAAACCCTTTATGAATTCCAACAACCCTATATATACACCACAGGGTCATAAAATCTCGAGAAAATTTCTGTTTTCTTTTACCAAAAAAGTCTCGTACTTTTTATTCTTCGTTTTTATTCTCACGCGTTCATCATCGAATCTGGGTTGTCCAAAACTCTTATAAGACTTGATATAATCAAATCCAAGTAGAATATCTTATCCAATCCCTTCCAAATACAAAGAAATCCCGATAAACTATCTTCCCTGTTTTATCGAAATAAAGATGAAAACTTTCTTTTTTTACAATTGTGAAATAACTACCAATCTTGTTTTGATGTAACAGGTTGATATCAATCCAACTCCAATGAGATCTCCGAAGAAATCTCTTCCAAATCACTTCTCAAATAATTTAGGAAAGCTTCTCACACGTAGGATTTCTTTCCGCCAATTTTCAGTTTTGAATTAAGAAAAAGGGGTGCCCCTATCCAAAATTCAAGTGCCTTTAGTAATTTCTGGGTGCCTTTATCACTTTTGAAGCCAATTTTTCCATAAATATTATTTCTCAAAAACACCTATAAAAACATAAAATACCAAAACAAGTACAAAATAAGTGCTAATAAAATAGAGAATTGAGAACAAATAAGACATAAAAGTGTGTATATCAAATATCCCAAACTTATTATTTGCTAGTCCTCGAACAAATGTAATTTACAAAATAAAAATCTAACTCACTTTCGTAGGAATCACGACTACACTTAGCACGTGCAACTAGCCGTTAAACTCCTAGGTGACCCTAGAAGACGAGTTATGTCTCGTGAGGGTTTACAAGAGGTATACCCACGAAACCTTTACCCAAACTTTTAACTACTTGTGAACAATTGAGGGTAGACATTATACATGTTATTTAGTTGGCTACAAAATTATTCGGCTATGAGAATCATTACCCTATATGAGGCTAATTGTTGTACACGAGTTTGCACTCAGCGTACTAAAATTTATAAAAGAATTCAAAACTCTACTTAGACAGTCGTTCAACCACGATAATCAGAATCTATCAAAGTTCAATCACAAGAATAGATTTAGAAGATGGATATGGACAAAATGATGAAGTTTGCACATGTTGACTAAGGTGAACGGTGTTTCCCATATCTGTCTGAAGGTCAGTGTCAAGGTGAATCCTAATGGATTGAGATACACTTCCACTAGTCTTAATCCTTATACTAGTTTCGACTCAGCTGGGATATACAAGGGCCCCACCGGTCGATTTACTGAAAATAAAATAATTATTTACTTTTTATTATTTTATTTTATTTTTTTATTATTAATATTGGCCTGAATAAAATAAAATAATGGGGTTTGATCTCAATCACTCTACCTTATCCTGCCGGCAATAACAAGGCGATACTAGTGCCCCATTAAATAACTTAGAGAAACACAAAAAATTGCAAAAATAAAAACAGAAGGTGATATGGTCGAGATAGACTCTGAGATATGGTGACAAATATCATGTTATTTCTAACACCTGAGCTAGGCATCCTTTTATGAATAGACCATTTAGATGGGCACACCAATTCCTATAGAAAAAGACTTAAGTTTCTACCTACTTAGAATGGTTAGTGACATCCTGCATTGTTCACAAGTTTCTAGATTTTGGTGTTTCATATTTCACTAAAAGTTTCTCCCTTACCCCAAAACTTAAACTAACATTGTCCTCAATGATTAAAAATATGAACAAGGAGAAACTGTTACCGATCGAAGGAAAGGAGTTAAGGAAATATATTACCGAGTTGCATGAGCATGGGTTACCTCCCAGTAGGTGCTAAGTTTAGAGTCTTCATCCAGACATCAGATACCACAAATGACTAGTCACCTTTCAAAATCATATACCAATAACCGAAACAACTGCGGGTCCTCATAGTCAAAAAGAGCTGACACAAATATAAGATCGATGTACTGGATCATACAAATGAACAAACAAAGCATAACCTTAGTTAAGTTTTCTTTTAAGACAACTAGGTTTATATGGAGTGTCTATTTAGGTTCCATATGAGTGTCCAGAAAGACAGATTCATCCGAACGACGGGTCTCTAATATCAGTAATTCCTCATGGATAGTGTTAGGAGGATCGAGTTTTGGAGTCTGAAGAGACTCAAGTAATACCTTAGATGCACAAAGCTCGATTCCCAAGTTAGGGACTTCAAATAGGGATACCTGACGATCACAAGAATCATCACTACCCCCAAACTTAGGGTAATCATTACTCTCAGATAGACCTAAAACTACTGCTTGAATTTCAGGGTCCTTAGAGTCTGAAAAATACTCGAGAGCTTCTTCTAAAGACGGGTCACACGTCTAATTTAAGAGAATGCTATCATCAAATTCATCTAAGAAATCACCAATGTCGTGCTAATGGTCATGAACTAAAGTTTTAATCATATTTATTTCTTTTATCTCATCGATCTCAGAAGGTTGTCTAGTAACATTAAAGACATTTAGTTCATTGGTAATATTACCAAACGATATATTCATACGTCCGGTTCTACATTTGATGACAACATTAGATGTGGCTAAAAATGGGTAACCTAAAATCACCGGTATTTGAGCATTTTGGTCCTAAACATGCTGGGTATCTAGATAAACAAAATCCACTGGATAAATGAACATATCAACCTCGATCAAAACATCTCTATGACACCACGAGGGACTTTGACAGAACTATATGCTAACTGCAGTGTCATTTTGGATGGTTTCAACTTACCAAGACCTAGCTGGTTGTACACATGATATGGGAGTAAGTTAACACTAGCTCCTAAGTCAAGCAATTCCTTATCAACCAAGTGATCACCAATCACACAAAATATGATGGGGTATCCAAGGTATTTATACTTAGGGGGTGTTTGGTTCAGAAGGATTGAACTTACTTGTCCAGCTATAAAGGTGCTCTTATGTACATTTACGCTTACGTGTACAAATATCTTTAAGGAACTTAGCATACGCAGAAACTTGCCTATAATAATGGTATGTTGATGTTCACCTGCTTAAACATTTCCATTATTTCATTGAAAATCGATTTCTTCTTTGTTGGAAGGAGCAGTTGTGGGAATGGGGCTCTTGGCACAAAATCGGATTTATCAGGAACCACACTAGAATCTTTAGAGACTTTATCAGTCTCTTCATCTACTGGCTCAGAGGGGTGAACTACAACATGTTCACTATCATGCATGGTTACTTTATTGTCTACCATTTTACCGCTCCTAAGGGTTGTTATTGAATTCACATGGTTTGGTGATTTCTCACCAGTTATTTCATGAACTCCTCTAAGATTCGGTTGTGGTTGACTAGGGAACTTTCCACTTTCTCTCTCACTTAGTGTCTTATCTATTTGACCTACTTAGAGCTCTAAATTTGCAAGAGTCTGGGCTTAGACTGGAAATTCTGCTCGTTTGCTTGTTGAAATCTAAGCTGGTCATGTGCTAACATAGTAAGAGATTCCTCTAATCTAGTCATTTTCATATCTGAAAGGTTTAGAGGGTAAGTTGGCTCTAGTGGATTCTTTGGATGACTAAACCTTGGTGGAACTTGGGGATTACTTGTCTGACCATGATTTTGACCCTTAGACAAAGAAAAATTAAGATGGTTCCCAAGCTGACCTGTTGGACTCTAATCCATAACTAGATTGATTCACCTCTAAGGCTTCTAACCTTCTTGCAACTGCTGCAAATTTGGCATCTGTTTCAAAAGTTACATCTAACCTATTGACATTACCTTTATTCAGTAAATTTTTTTCTGGGGTTCCTTACTATATTCATGTTGCTGCTTTTTTTTTGGCAATCTCATTCAAAATTGTCATCGCCTCATCAACAGTTTTATTTTCAAACCCACATGTACACAAAGACTCGACCATGGTTGTTGTTGGATAATCTAGCCCTTCATAGAGGATCTGAACTAGCCTTACCTTTTCTAGGCCATGACGAGGACATTGTGTCAGTAAATCATTGAACCTCTCCAAATACCTATATAAATATTCTCCCTTTTGTTGTAAAAATATGCAAATCTGTTGCCTAAGAGATGATGTTTTGTGTCTAGGGAAAAACTTCGAGAAAAAGGCAGATGTAAGTTGTTCATATATCTCGATAGACTCATATGGCAAACTATATAACCAAGACTTGGCCTTGTCTCTCAGGGAAAAAGAAAACAATCTAAGCGTCAAAGCTTCATCAGTAAGGTTGTGAATTCTTAGGGTACTACATATTTCTTCAAATTACCTAATGTGAAAGTAGGTATTTTCATTTTGTTTTCCTAAGAAGATTGGGAGCATTAGTATGGTCCCTGGTTTAAGCTCATAGTTTGTTTCAGTTGCAGCTAACTTGATACATGATGGAAGAGTAATCCTAGTGGGATTCAACAAATCTTTTAGGGTTGCCATTTCTGGCACTATCACAGGACTAGGAGTTACTTCTCCATACAGTGTCAAGTTCTCAAAATTAAAGTTTCCAAAATTATGGCTCTCTAGATAAGAGTTATCCTCGTTTTCAGAAACAAAACTACTAGGCTTTTCGCTAATCAAACGACCTAGAGTGTCTCTTTTCCAAGATCGCTCAGTGATGGTCTCGAGCGGTCTTGGCATACACTAAAAAGACTAAAAACGTAAATCCTAAATGGAAGGGAATTCTTGATAAGTGCATAATTTACATGTTTATAGTGTCAATTCCATACTTGTTTTAGCTATAATTCTTGCATTTTATCTTGTTATTACTTTGTTTTCTATTTTATTTGTTTCTTTAGGAGAATCATCCGAAATCGATGGAAATGGTGTTAAAGAGAGCTAAGAAGAGGAAAGGAGTTCATTCCGGCATGAAAAGGAGAGGCCAAAGGATGGAAACACAACTTTAAAACAAGAGTTCCAGGAAGATTTATGGTTGCAAAAGTATCCCAAAAGACAACCGTAAACAAAGTCAATTTTGGACAACAAATTCCAGGAAAAGTTACAGTTGGCTTTAGACCATCAAAGCCAACCGTAAAATAAGTTGAACAAATATGAATATTTTGTCATTGCCATCTTGTATAGAATTGAAAGATGAATTTTATCCAAAAAGAATGAGGTCAATCGGACATCATATGAGGGAGTTATGATCAAAACGGTGAAATACAAAAAAGTGTCCATGAATAATTACGGTTGGAAATATTGGACTCGAATCCAACCGTAACTCTGGGAGTTTTGGAGAGAATTTTGTGTCAGAATTTCGGTTGGCTTTCTTGGGTTGAAACCAACCATGAATGGGGTAGTTTGGCACGTGTATAGGCTTCTAATACATGGAAAACACGGTCCCGGAAGAATTATAAGCCTAGATTTCGTGGATACTATATAAGGAGACATCCAAGACATTAATAAGGGACTTTTACACAACTTTGCAAGCTTTGGAGGAGATCAACAACACCAAAATAGGAGAAAGCTGGGGTTTCAGAGCGGTTCCAATATCGTAGCAGTTTCTTAATTATTTTCTTATATGTATAACATGGATGCTTTTACATCCATGAGTAGCTAAACACTTAATTGATTGAGGATGAATTCTAAGTTCTAATACATGATTCAATTTAGCATATAAGTCTATTTTTCTAATTATCACATGATTATCGTTTGTTTTTACTAATATGAATGTTTATGCTTGATTGATAAATTGTTTAGGTGGCCAACTAATTCAGTTTGTTAATTAATATAAAGCTAAGTAGAGAGTTGTGAGATACATGTAATAGTCGAACACCTCTTATACAGGTAGAGAACGCGAAACCTTTTAGAGGGATTCTGTGGAGAAATTGCATGTAAAAACAACACTAGTAAGCAGACCGAGCTTATGTGTTTGATGCTAGGATCAACCTAAATTCACAAGACCTAAAGCATTCGATTGAATTACACCTTGAGAGCTTATTCTAGGTGGCTCAGGTGAATAGAATCTGGTAGCTGAGCGCTTCTGTATCCGGTGATACAAGGAATTTGGGGAATAACAGAGCTTATTGTTATTCTATGGTTGGTGATAATTGGTGCTTAACGATGAATATATGAGTATACTAGTTTGATGAATGTTTAGTAACGAAGAAGGATTCCTTGATCAAATCTCTCTCCATTGCTTACAACTTTACTTATAATTGCTTTCTTATTTACATTGCTAAAAACCCAAAACAAAACCCCTATTGTGACACTTTAAATAACCGAAACACCTCGTTCCACATGGGAACGAACTTGACTTCTATTATATTATTCTTTAATTGAGTGGAAAGAAGATCACTAATTTGATTGCATCTACGACACACATCAATTCTAAACAAACACAAGCAAGTCTGACTCAACCAAATCAATTTTATTGAATCTAGCAAACAAAAAGCATGATGGCTCCACTTAGATGGTTTCTAGACAACTTTTATTCTTCCAAAAGGCAACTAGTTTTAGCAAGCCCCTCGGACCGATCAGAATAAAGTAAGTTAATCGATAGAGGCAAGATAAGCTCTAAGGATCTTGGATAACCCTACCTCTTTGGGAAATGTTTCCTTGGGTTACAAGGTGGCATGAATCAACTTAAATTAACCTTCCTGATCCTTGAGTTGAGATAACAAAATAACCAATACAATCTTTTCGATAGATTTTCCAATAAGCTCATTACCCTATCAGTCTCTTTTTCGTCAAATTTAGGTTTAGGTTCGCGTTTGGTAAAGTGTTCCTAAAGCGGGCAAGAAGGATACGGTGATGAAATCCGAACCCTTATCTTGTATGGTCAGTTCTTGCCATTTACTAGAAATTAAAGTCCTTATTCAGTTCCTCAACATATATGCACACAAAGGAATACAGTAAACCCACTGACAGGAGATTCGTGGGTTGATCGAGTTTTACCTCCCGTTCTAAACATGCTATGAACCGTTGAAGTCGACTCGGGCCACTGACTCCTATGTCAATGTACGAACCCAAGGGGCCGAGACAATATCGTAATTTTTGTCCTTCCTTGTGCAGTTTATATTTAATAATACCCTTCCGTAGGGTTTAAAAATAATAAAGTCCAAAAATAATGTCCCAAAGTGTCCAAATTATCCAAAAATAAAAGAAAAATTACAAAAATAATAAAAGATTTCTTAATACAGTTTTCTAAAACTAAAAAGAAATAAAAACCTAAAAATAAAATAAAATTAAAATAATAAATTTCTTTGTCTTCTTTTTATGTTCTTTTCGCTTTGTCTTTAACTTCAAAACTTTAATTAGTCACCAAAATCTTTGGCTCAACTTTCTTTTTAATCCAAAACCTATAGCAAAAAGACAAATACCCAAAAACATAAAATAGAACAAAAGAAATAAAAACCTAAAAAGAAAAATAATTTAAAACACTAACCTAAAAACAAATCCCCGGTAGCGGTGCCAAAAACTTGGTCGTTTTAGAAAAGTAGTAAAAATATGTTCGTTCGCTAAGACTTGTGAAGATTTGTTTTAGATCTAATTATGATTTAAACTAACAAATTCTTAAAAGATTGTAACAATATTGGAGAAACTGGGACTCGGGATTCCACCAAAATCACTTCTGAATAATTTCTACAATGGTTCTTAACAATTATGACTCTTTTATTGACTATGTTTCTTTGCAAAAAGTAGATTTCTAAAATATGAACTGTAAATCGTAAGCATGGCGTATCAAAAGCTCTTAAGTCCCAGCATACACCATCAAAAAAAAATCACAACTAATTAAAAAAATCATAAATAAATTAAAACCGATGCAAAAGTCATAAAGAATCAAAAATAATTATCATTCATTCATGAAATATGACTTCCTCCATTATTCCAGTGATTAGGTTTATCTCATCATGCTCATAACACACTCAAAAGATAGAAATATAGCTCAAAAGTGCTTGAAAAGAAGAAAAACAAGAAAATAATGTAACACAACGAAACTTCAACGTTTATGAGCGTTGCATAGAGAAGCTTGTCACGGTTCTGGATTAGTTCTCTGTTGCTATAGGAATTAATAAGAACAACAGTTTTATGGAGTCTTTATCTGTAAGTTTTCTGAGGCGTTCTTCTTTTCTTCTTCTTCTTCGTCTTCTTCGTTCTGCAGCAACATAATTTTCCGGCGAGCCTCCTCTTTCTTATTTTTTTGATATGTTTTCTCCCCAATCTCTTCGTAAAAACCCTTTGTAACTTCCAACCACCCTATATATACACCATAGGGTCGTAAATATCGAGAAAATCTTTGTTTTCTTTTACCAAAAGTCTCGGACTTTTTATTCTTCTTTTTTATTCTCACGTGTTAATCATCAAATCTTGGTTATTCAAAACTCTTACAAGACTTGATATAATAAAATCTAAGTGGAATATCTTATCCGATCCCTTCCAAACACAAAGAAATCCCGATAAATTATCTTCCCTGTTTTATCGAAATAAAGATGAAAACTTCCTTTTTTTACGATTGTAAACTAATTAACAATCCTGTTTTGCTGTAACAGGTTGATATCAATCCAAATCCAAGGAAATCCCCGAAGAGATCTCGTCCAAATCACTTAAGTTGGACTTTATAATAAATATGAAACATGTTTAAGGATTTGGTTATAATTTTTTTTTTTAACCGTAGTAATCTAGTATGGTTTATCTGAAAACTCCACCCAATAAAATCTAACGATTCATACCCGCTGGCTTATAAAGTTTCTCGCAAAGTTGTGTGAGATAGCATTGCTCACCCTATATGGCATTATCGAAAGTCTTTTCCTTTTAAATATTATACTACCTTTGTTTCAAGAAAAGGGTTACTATTACTTTTTCATTTTAGCCTATATTTAGGCTAAAATGAAAAAGTGATAGCAACTGTTTTCCTAAAACGGAGGGAGTATATATAAAGTCCAGAATCCGTTTGTTTTTTAATGAAAACCTCCTAAAATTTAAAATAATCGGTGGCAAGTAGTTTTGACTTTTGAGATTATCTTAAACATTGTTGACCACATAAAAGAGGTGATATAACGAATTTTCTTCTTTTATAAAAAATAACTTCTTACAAAGAGTTGTTAATTTATTTATTTTCTAACTAATTAAAAATTATAAAATGAAACTTATGTTTCTAAAGATAAGATTCATTGATCTAGTTATTCTCATATTATCTCATAATTCGGACTCTAATTTTTACATATAATTTTAATTACAATGAATTTGAAGCTAATTTCTTGATAATATGTGTTTTAGGGTGAAAAAAAATATACTGCAAAAGTAATTTCAGTAGTTTCGAGAGATCAAAATCGAATAGGACGAGCCTAAACCAAAAAATAGCAGTTCAAGTCTTGCTTCGGTCACAAAGGTGGAGATGATGGGTTGATCTTAGGGGCGGGAAGCAAAGAAGATAGAGAAATCACCGTGTGATTGAAAATGATACTGTGTAGTTTTAAGAATGGATTGTCTCTGAGATAGATCTCTGATTTTGTATCTTAGTCCTTTTTTGAGTAGATGAGGCCATCTATTTATAGTTTGATAAGAAACACATTGATTTCTCGTAAGTGGTGGAAGTTATAAAAGAGGTGGAGAAGTGATGATTGTGGAGATTGTAATGGGTCTTGTCTGAAAAATAAGGAAGACTTGTCTGACCACTACTCCTCGTCCTCTCAATGATACAGGCATAATTCATACATATTTACCGCTTAATTTATATTTACTAGTATTTGATTGTATATTAATTTTATTAGTTTTATGTTTTTATAGGTATTATACATAAATCCCAAAGTTACGAAGAAATAAGGCTAAACACGCTAAATTGAGACAGAAGGCTGGGAGTGGACTTCACGTACAAAAAAATGTACAGAAATTATGATGCTGGCTAAGTGGATTAGGAGGGGGAGTAGGCAAGAAGTGCTGCTGGGTTTGGAAGGAAGGCTAGAAAGTTCACGTGAGTCTAAAGAAAAAGAAAAGGACGTGAAGCAGAAAGAAGATATGGCAGGTTGGTGGGTCAGTTGGTTGTTGGCTAATAAACAAAAGAGAAGCGTAAGAAAGGACTAGTCTACACGTGAAGAAGAAAAGAAAGAAGAGGAGCCTACTGGAGATTAGGAAGAAAGAGCTAGGTTTTCTTGTTTGGATTTTAGGAGACCTAGGGAGTAGACTAGGTATTGTAGTAGGTAGGGAAAGAAAAGAAGAAGGTGAGCACGTTGGAAAGAAGGAAGTGCTACCGTATGACCTGGAATATAAAAGAAAAAGAGAGAAAGTGACGATTGGAGGAGAAAATGCCTAGGTTTTCTTTTATGTAGAGGTGAGACAGTTGTGTCAGGTTGAAGAGGAGAGAGAGAAGAATAGATGGACCTAGGCTATCATGTGGTATAAGGTGCACGTTGGCTAGACTTTAGTGGCTCGGTAAAAGAGTCTGTTTGGTCAGCTGAAGTAAGAAGAGAGATGAAACAAAAGTGAACAAGAGGGACCCATCGCACTAGACTATTGATGATGGATAAAACCTAGGTATAAAAGGTGGAGATTCCACTATTTCTGACGACGGATTAATGTGGAGGTGATTGGTGTTAGACTTCTTTTGGGAAGTCAGGAGAGATTGTGTGGAAAGTAGGGGGAGAAGAAGTAGAGAGACGAGGGCGTAAAAAGAGAACCTAGGGTAGAGATGGGAAAGGTCTAGCTATAAAAAGAAAAGAAAAAAACAGAGAGTAAGGGAGATCTCTTCTGGAGAGGACGGCTGCGCCAGAGAGTAGGGGGACAAGAAGTGGAGAGAGAGGCGTAGGTGTTAGCTAAGGGAGGGAGGTTAGAAGAGGACAAATTGATTGAAAAAGAAAGAAAGTTGGAGAGAGAGACAAGAGGGGGGATCGGTTTTCTGTTCTTTCTGGAAAAAAAAAGGGTTGAAAAAGACAGGAAGCGTGAGACAGAGGTGGAGAAGTTGAAGAGGCGTACTGACGGAGAAGAATTCCTCAATTTCGGTTTAATCTCTTCTCTCTGCTTTAGCTATATCTTTTTATGGATTTTAAGAAATCCAACCCCATATTTCTTGCTAATTGATTTGTAGCTAGGGTTTTATGTTGAAACCACTTAAAAGTTTAGATCAATTAAATCGATTTATTTGATACAGACTATTATAATTTGAATAAGATTAGTTCCATGATTTTGTGATTTAAATCTATATTAGTTGTTGCTTCACCGGTTGTGTACAATACAGTAACCTATGCGCAGAATTAATAGGATAACAAATATGTTTGTCTAGTTATTTTATATTTCATGCTTGGGTTAAATCCTTAGATGGGGCATGCTTAGAAGAGTCAGATATTATTTGTGAACCTATAATTAGTTTCGTATTATTTCCTCGCTAACGTAATTAGATGGTGTATGCATGAGACTTAGAGCTTTTGATGCGCCATGCTTAGGGTGTCCCAGTGATATTTGCGACTCTAATACATATAATGGGTGATGTCGATAGAACGAACAATAGATGAATATTCAGGAGTTATGTTTCACTTCAGTAATTAAATAGAAATAGTGGTGGATACTGAAA
Organism: Papaver californicum; assembly: GCA_023531435.1. NCBI lineage: Eukaryota > Viridiplantae > Streptophyta > Magnoliopsida > Ranunculales > Papaveraceae > Papaver > Papaver californicum. The sequence goes on along the minus strand of JAJJMC010027962.1, from coordinate 3,046,480 downwards.
ACCCTAGTTATTGTTTCTCTCATTTAATTTATTTAATTAGTTTAGTTTGTTTCATTATTTCATTTAAAATTCTAAAAATTCTAAAAATATTATTCTTGATTAGTGGATGTGTTTCCACTACGCACGATTGTCGTAGACCTTCATACGAATACCATAATGAGAATCCCCCCCCCCCATATGTCGTATTTAATATCTCGTAGAAAATAGTGGAGTCATGGACAACTACTATTTTGATCAAGTCAAATCAGTGACTTGTTAAATTAGTGAGGCAAGTTGATCATTTCACTAAGTTGATATTGATCAGTGTTGAGTCTAGTAAAATTATACGTTTAATGGTGATGTACTATATTAGGAGTAGGATGGAATAAGTTTGAGAGTGTTCGAAACCAAGATTACACAAAAGTTTCCAAGGACAGGACATGGCGCACTCAGGCAAAAAAGGTTTGACGAAGCCCATATAGGAATGACGCTGGTATAATGCCACCGCACGTCCTTATAGACGCGTCTGAGAGAGGCTGGAGCTAGCTTGATCTAGCGCCGTGAGAGAGTGACGCGTCACTAGTACAGGGATGGCGCTGCCAGCGCCAAAGTAGTAACGCGTCCTTAGGGACGCGTCTAAGAGAGGATGGCGCTAGCCTGAGCTAGTGCCGTGAAAGAGTGACATAGAAGGTGGCGCTAACCTGAACTAGCGCCTTGAGAATACTGACGCATCCCTAGGGACGCATATTTTAGAGGATGGCGCTAGCCTGAGCTAGCGCCGTGAGAAGAATGACGCGTCTCTAGGGACACGTTCGAGAGAGGATGACGCTAGCTCATGAGAAGTGGCTAGTCGCGTCCTTGGGGATGGATCAGGTTGAAGTTCAGGCGCATCCCTGAGAACAAATCATATTAAATTTCAGGCATATCCCTGAGGATGGATCATATTGAAGTTCAGGCAGGTTCCTAAGGACATGCAAGTTCTCAGGAACTGATCCCCAGGACTAGGCCGTGTTTTTTGAGGACTGACTATCAAATTGATACGTGTCTTCAAGGATAGGCAAATAAGCTAGGATGCGTCTTCGAGGATCAGGCATCAACTATTCATAGAAACATATAGATGTTACTAGAACATCGATGCGTATTCGAGACAAGTTCAAACAATTCAACTATGAGGAATTATATGACTTGAGACTAGTTCAATATGGCATAAATATTGTAAATATTATAGGGACTACATGATCAATATAGAACGCCTATAGTTATTCGTAGAGACTGCATCCTTAATTCTCATACGGAATATAAGTAGAGATACAATATTTCAGATTTTTAGGAGCGGTGCTAAGGCAACGACGTTTCCTTGAGGAGTGGTGCTAGGGAAACAACGCTTCCTCATATTTTTTTAATATAAAGCCAGAAATATGTGCATATATTTCTATGTTTTTGTTGCTGGGCAAAGTTCAATTTTACGATTCTAGACCTTGTCAAAAATCCACCATCTATTTAGTTCCCTACTTAGTGAGGAACAATAATGTTGCGCAGTAAGCACTAGATAGTGACAATATACTTCTAAGAATTGTATAAAGTCAGAATTTCAATCATATAAGAAGGTGTAGTTAGCTTCTACTTTCCGGGACTAGGGTATATGTCCAACTTTAACCCTAGTTGGGATTAATAGATGCTCTCCTTCACGCCATGAGTACCAATCCATGAATAACCAAGAAACGTTGAGTAGAATTCCACGGGTCATCTTCGGTAATATTCTCCATAAATCTCTCCATATTTGAATCTTCCACTGTTACCTTTTATCTTTGTCTTCTCCAAGAAATGTCATTGATGCAGACTTGTGCCTTAGACTTAGGCTCTCTTGTATGCAAGTACTAGACGTTGATGGTTGGGGTTTGAGTATGCTACGATCAAATGCTAGTGACAGCGTCAGTAAGGCGGCATTGGATGAGATATAGGACACCTTGAGACGATGCTTTGAGTTATAGCTAGTAGCAGCAAAGTTGGAACTAGTGGAAACCGATAGAAGAAGATGATGGTAGATCAGAACTGCGGCGGGGTTGGCGGTGGACTCCAGTGCTCTTAGCATAGACTTGAACATATCAAAAAAAAAAATGATAATGCAAAACATCTGTTGGTTTGATCTCGTATTAGGGGAAACACTAAACAACAGGGCTAGCACCAGCGATATCAGAAATTGGGACGTCATGGTCACAATCAGTGGAGTAGTGGCGACACAAGGTTGATTACATCTTCTAGAGTGGTGAGATATCCTTGGGAGATGCAGTGGAACCTGAGATGATAGTATATCTAAGAAGATGAGAATCCACGAGGGGATGAGGTCTCTTGTAAAGATGAGTCTTCTAAATCCCTTATGGAAAACCTTGTTTGTACACCTTTCACTCCAGAGGGCGTAAAAACTTCATAAAATGCCATATTTCGACCCCATCTTTTGAAGCCAACAAACCAAGTTATCATATGCAAAAAAAAAAAAAAAAAAAAAATCACTCGTTTCAGAGTTTGCTAGGTCATCCAATCACCCATGAACATTCATGATTAGTTAGCTTGTGTAGAATTTCAGATTTTGTAGACTTCAGTATAAGAGCCATATCTCCTTGCTCATGTCTCCGATTGGCGCACCCTTTTGGTATGTCGTAGCAGAGACATAGGTAAACACTTTTAGTGAAGGATGCTTTGCCCCGTTCCTTACCGATTGTTGCCGATTTTTCTGAGTTTGTAAAATGAAGAGGTAATGATGGGAGCATTAACAAAGAATAGTGGAGTAGATCGAGCTGGTGTTGAAAGGTGGTGTTGTAGATGTAGTCGTCATAAAGATGATGGCTTTATGAGAATTCTATCTTTGTTAATAATTTCCCAGCTTCGATGAAAATTTCTTATTCTGTGGAAAGAGTTAGCGCTGGAGAAGAAGGCATGCACTGAAGGAGGATGCACAACGTGATATTTTATTTTTATGGTGAGCATATCACTGGATCCATGACCAGCAACTTGTAAACCAACATTCTGGAAGTTGGGATGAGAAGCCTGAATCTGAGGTGACCATGCCCATTGGATGTTCGTCCTGTGCTAGGGATGGTTGTGGCTGCCTCATTACCACTGATGGATGTGAGGAATATCATGACCATGTTTTTTGTCCATGAGGGTTTTCTCAAAGGATGAGATGACTTGATGGTATCACTTCGAGAATTCCAAGTTCGGTTTGTGTCCGATAGTAGAATCGTGTGATTGAAGTAAGTAGCAGCAACAAGGATGAAGTCATCATTATGGACGTGATCAGGTAATAGGAGGAGGCTTCCTAGTCGTGTGGAGTACTAATGATAGAGGTTTTGTCGATGACTCTAATATTTTATTAACTTGGTTTTCGGGATCATTTTAGTTCAAATGGATCTGGATTGATTTTTTTAACGAATCAAGTCCCCAAATGCAGAACAACCAAGAGATGTTTATTTACTAGGTAGAATGATACGTGTTAAATGGGTTCATGACATCTACGGGTGAATTATGTTGCATATACTTCAGGTGTCTACTTAAAGGGTATTGAAGTTTCATGCTCTCTTGAGCGGTATAATGAGTTACCCCGACGTTTATCCTCCCACGAGGGATGAGGATCTATTGCAGAAGATGTGAAAATAGAATATATGTGGGTGTGGATGTTACCTTTCTGTAAGGGTGTGAGTTCTGATGTATACTATTTTGTTACTAGTACCGTTGCTGATTAGACCTTCTAATTGAAGGATGTGACTATTTTAATTTTCAAAAGTGAAGGAATCGTTAGTCCCCAAGTGTAACTCACTTGGATCCGCTACCAGGCAAGAGATAATTTGATGGTGTCGTCACTGGTCCATGTCTACAAGAAATTGACAGGGCAATAAAAATTAGAGTTGTCCTTTGTTGTCATTGAAGCGCTGGGACTGGGGAAAGTATCTGAATTGAAGTTGAAGCCATCGTTATCGCCTGGACTATTGAGATGCAAAGTCATTTTATGTAATCTTCTTGACTGAAAGCATGACTATCAATACTTGACTAATTAGTTTATTTCTTGTAACATGTGCATGTGTTGCGCCCTCGAGTGGAAACTACTCCTGTTGTTGTTGACAGTCCCCATTCTGTAAGAAAATGACCGCGAATGATTCTTTCATGTTGATGCTTCTGAGGCTTTGGGAGACATCGTGAAAGGACGAAGACAAGTCTGAGGATCAAAAGCTTGAAGAAGCGTCCCGTACCGACGAACTTTGCAAAGAATCTGATTTCATTGTTGTTGATGGAAAAGTAAGCAATAGAGATGAAGTAACACCAGGCTCCTTCGTTAGCTTGGATCTGTCTCAAGTAAGTTTCTTCTCTTTAAGACCAAGAAAGAACATGTGAATTCTTCAAACTTCTCATGTAAGCATAGCCATATTCGAATTTACAAAAAATTTATGGATTTTTGTCATTAGAAAATTTCAGAAGTATAGTGTTTGGGAGAAACGTTGTAGAATCTTCATATATACGACGTCCATTTTTGATGATTGACCCCTTTATCTTTAGAAAATAATTTCCTACGTTGTTCAACAAAAAATTCCAGGTTTTGAGCTTGTCTGGGGCGTTAAAACGACCCAACAGTAAAATTCAAGAAGTATTCAGGAAAATTCTGACAGTCTTCATACTTGACACCGTTCACCGTTTTAGCCATAACTCTTAGCTCGTTTACCCGATTGATGCTCCCTTTTAGAATGTTGTAGTAGACATCCATACAAAACTTTTGACATCTGGCTCATTCTCATATTCCTTTCCAGTTGTTGCCAGCTTCAAACTTTCCAGGAGATAGTGTAAACGGTTCCTGGCGCTATTTTTGTGAAACGTCTTGTAATGGGTTCAAACCATATAGTACTTTAATATTACTTTATAATGAATGCATATGGCATTTATGAGTATGTATAATGGTTTTTATGGTTTATGCTGAATTTTTTTGTGTTTGACATGTTCTGACTTAATATGCCTATATCACCTCTACTTTTAGGGGGGAGAATGGACGAAATCAGAGATCAGAGTTTACTGGTAAAGGAGCAAGAATTACTATTTATTTTGATGCGGATAATGTCCTCTCCAAAGATGAAAATCACAAGCGAAATCCCGCTCGCACACTTGTTAACGATAGTTCTTCTACTGACGTTGATATGAAGAACAATAGTGTAACAGAGTTTGTGCCAGTTGAGAACCCTAATGTAGGCATAAATATTGTTTTCCGCTTTGATAGAATTCTTCCTCAGTACTCATGTATTGGAGGTTTCATCATTCCATCTGTTTACAATTATATGAAATGATTTATCCCCCCTCAGAATGAAATTTCTAAAGTCGTTCTCAAAGAATGAGAGGAAGTTGTTGATGATGTTGAGAATTCTTATCTTGACATTGCATGGTTTTGTCGTCATCTTGGATCTGAGAATTTTTATCCCCATCATAGAGGGAGAATAGAGAGAGATATCCCCTAGAGAAGGGATATTTTGGATGACGGGAATGTATGGAGGTTGTTACTGATGAAATGAGATTAGACCCTCCTTGCCTAGAGATTTCAAAAGTCTCTCCAGATTTTCACGGTGATAAGTTTGGGTTGTTGGCTCCTTGATTTTCCTCTTTGAATGAGGATTTCGTCATCATCTTGAATGTTAATTCTTGAGGTGTTGACGTTGGTAGGCTTGGAATCATTGATTGCTGCAACTGGTAACAAATTTGTTCTGGAAAAAATTTCTCTATTAGAGTCTTGAGGCAAGTGAGTAATTATTTTTTAATGGTAGCCATGTCTTCTTGTGTTCTGGTTATAATTCATGTCTCTACATTAGATCAACAATGTTGAACGGCGTTTGAGTGTTCCTAATTTTTCAATGGTCATGTTACCAGGAGGATGCTGATAGGATCTGAAAACCTATGTATATAATCCACAATCGCACGACGACTACAATGTAATATCGGCAAATACAGGCCGGACCCACAGGGAGCGAGAAAATACTGTAATCAATATCTCTAATAAATTTTGGATTTTTTGGAATGCAAATAAAATAAATAAATAAAAATAATCTAATAAAGTAAATACAAAAAGAGAGTCGGTAACCAGAGTTTATAGTATCCACCATTACTTCTATTTAATTACTGAAGTGAAAAATAATTCATGAAATATTTATTTATTCTTCGTTTTATCGACATCACCTATTATATCTATAGAGTCGCAAATATCACTAGTATACCCTAAGCATAACACATCAAAAGATAAAACTCAAGCATGCACCATCAAATTGCATTAATGAGAAAATTATACGAAACTATATATAGGTTCACAGATAATACTTGACTATTCTAAGCATACTCCATCAAAGGAATTAACCCAAGCATGGAATAACAGACAATGAGACAAATATATTTGTGATCCTAACAATTAAACATAAAGGTTTTTGTATCGTACAAAACTGGTGAAGCAACAACTCATATTTCGATTGATCAATAAACAAGATTCAAGAATTAATCTATTCAAATCATAAAATAATTTTGTTAAATAATTTAATTCAATTAACCTAGTATTTCAAGTGGTTTCAACATAAAACCCTAGTTATAATACTTTACAAGACATGGAAATAGATTTCTTAAAACCCATAAAGATAATACATAAAAGAGAAAAGAATAAACTGATGTCAAGCAATGGTGTCGTTCCATATTAGCTCCTCAATCGCCTATACGGACCTCCTTCCACTTCTCTTTTCCGACCTCAACTAACAGGAGAATCCAGAAAAACTCCAGCCGAAAAAACCCACTCACCGAACTCCCCTGATGTTGTTGATTCCGTCAATATTAAAACCCCTACCTATAAAATGGGCCCGTCCGCATATGGTCCAATAGGAGCTCACTTATGAATTTCCTACCCAGAATACTCACTTCTCTGCTGTCCTTCTGTTCCCTCTTTTCCAAACTCCAAAAAAGTCTTTCTTTTCTTTTCCTCTCATTTTACGCTATTCTTTTTCTATCTGCCACGTCTACGTTTCTCCACCGATAATAAGAGCGCCACATCACTTAGCTCACCTAACCAGCCTACTCTTTTCACTTTGAAAACAAAAACAAAAAAAAGTTTCCACCGTATGAAACATTTTCTCTAATCTAATATGTCTCCTCTCTTCACATAACCAGCCGACCAACCCTTCCGCCCACACTGTTTAGCACTCACGTCCGTTTTCAGTCAGCTGCCTTCCTGTTCGACCTGCTTCCTGGTAAGCACCAATTCTTTTATTGCCACCAAGTCCTATTAATTCACGCCTACAATTACTTCGCTGGAATACTCCTCAACTGTTTTATAATGATGCAGTAAGATGCTATCGATAATTATGTCCACTTAGCCAAGTTTTTTTTGTAACTTCGGATTTTATGTATGCTACCTATAAAAGTATAACAATAATAAAATTAGTATAAAATTAAATACTAGCAAATATAAATTAAACGGTAAACATGTATAAATTAAGCCCGTATCAAATACTCATAAACCAATGTTTTGCTAGTCCTCGAGCAAAAATAACATAAACTAAGTCTAAGAAAAGTAATGAAATCCTAACTCACTTTAGCAGGAATCTCGATTACACTTAGCATGTGTAACAAGTCTTTAAACCTGTAAGTGTCCTTAGCGGACGAGTTTTTTCTCGTGAGTGTTTATAAAGGTATACCCACAAAATCTATACTGCGACTTCTAGCTACTTGTGAACGATTGAGGATAGACACCTTAACATGCTATTTAGGTGGCCTACTAAATTCTTTGGCTATAAGAATCATTTCCCTGCATCCCAGCGTACTAAAAATTCATATAAGAATGCAAAACTCTACTCAGATAATCTTTGAACATTCTAAAACTGGATAAAAATTGTAAACATTCACATTGCTCGATATCAATCAATTTCAAACACATGGATAAATTAGAAGATGGAAATGAAAGTGATGAAGGGTGCATATGTTTACTAAGTTGAATAATGTTTCCTAAAATATTAGTATAAATTCCGGCTCGGATGCTCCTATTATTATTATTATTATTGTTATTATTATTATTATTATTATTATTATTATTATTATTGTTATTATTATTATTATTATTATTATTATTATTATTTATATACATAATTTCTTTTCTTTATATATTTTTTTTCAATTTTTTTGTGACTACCGACTACATGATTAGATCTTTTGAATCTAAGTGCATGTTCCTTTTCAGCTCGCAAAATGTGAGTGTTCCCATGGATCATGTTCTCGGCTCTTTCCTTAGGAGCCAGAGGCGGGGAAAACAAACACATGTTGCATTCCAAGTGTCGGATTTTTTTGTTTTGTTTTATTGTGACAAAATTAAAATTCTAATGCATCCGAGCTACGACCTTATGGCAATACTAGAGCCCCACCAAATCACTTAGAGAAACATAAAATTGTACAAATAAAAACAGAAACTAATATGGTTATGATGATTTCGAGATATGCTTGTTCAATGATTATCATGTTATTTCTAACACATGTGCTAAGCTTTCGAATATGAATAAACCATTTAGCTGGGCACGCGGATTCTTGTAGATAAGAGCTATGTTTCCATCTACCTAGAATGGTTAGTGTCATCTTGAATAATTAACAAGTTATAGATTTTGGAGTTTCTTATTGGCATCAATTTTTGGAAACTCTACCCCAAACCTAATTTAACATTGTCCTCATTTTTTCAAACTGTGCAACCTAAAATGGCATGCAAAATAGATACATATGATAAATAAATTTATATTAAAGGAGAGGGATTGGAACGACTCACCTGATTGACGTAAGAAAAACAATATTCTCGGTAACACACATCAAACTATAGTGATAACAAAGAACACTGAAAATAAAATAAAAATAAAAATTCTAAATAAAATGTAAAAAGAAGAAATAAAAATCTACATACTGGAATATACAAACAATGACTTTCTATATATTAACAACCTGAAAATCTGGGAATCAACCCAAAACACAATGTATACAACCAATGACAGTCTCACACTCTCGCAATAGCAACATAAAGATGATGAGACTATCAAATGAAAAGCGCTACCCCCAAACCTAGTTTTCGCAAAGGTAATATCATTTTTGAACAAAAATAATCGATTCAAAGGGTTCGCTAGGGATGGGAACTGAAACTGCAGGAGAAACATGCATACATATATAGATGTCACGAGAAGCAAAGTAGTCCAACATAATCTTTGAAGCACACACATCTAATCCTAAACTAGGAACCCTACAAAAAGTTGGGTTAACAAATCCAGGAGAAGTGACACATAATATGGATCTGGAATCCTCTATCTTGTCCTCTTGTGAGGAATTCGACAAACCCTCCAAAATCTCTAGTGTTACATGGTCATCCGTGTCCTTGAAAAATTCTATTGATTCTCCTAAGTCATAGAAAAAACATGTACTATTATTAGTCTCGTGTAATATCCTTGAGAGCCACACATCACCATTCTCAATACACACTAATTCATCATTTAAAACGGTTTTCGTATTAATATAATGAGTATAAGAAAAATTATAACTTGTATCCTCAGCAAGACCACATGCATTTACCGACTGCGTTAGTTGAGCAATCGATAAATCAGTTTGTTCAGCAAGTTGATCTGAATAAGCATGAGTTTCATTCAATTCGGTAAAAAATAACTCACTAGCTTTGGTTCGTTCAGCAATGTCATTTTTGAAGCGATCAAACAAAGATGGTGGAGATGAGTCACAGTAGAATGGATGGTCTCTCCCATACTGTGACTGAGAAGCATATGAATAATAATTGGAATCAGTAAAATATGGCTCACAACCTAGGTACGGTTGGTAATAGTCATAACCTTCACAAGGTTTGCAATGATCATAACCGTGAGAATAATTCCAATCATTATTTATACACTCTGCTCTCATGGGTTCCTGATAAAGTGAATTTCTACGAGCATGTTCTCCAATTATTTCAGTAAACAACTCCTTTTTCGACTCTTCTTTCTGGAACTTTTTGCATAAGTTCCAAAATACCAGAAAGGATGTCCTGTCACGAGACTAAAAAAAGATGACATGACTTAGTGGGGGTAAAGGAGAAAGTCTAAATTATACCTTCTTCATGACCTTGGTCTTTAATCCACATCACCATTTTGTCTCTAAATTTAAATAAAAAATGTTAAATAAGACCTTGGAGATTGGAGATGAACTTTAGGTGAAAAGTTTGACCCTTTTTTTTGTTATTTAGCAATGACCCACAAAAAAAAGTGCTAACAAGACCTCCACCTAGGATTACCTTGACCCCTTGCATTGGAGATGCTCTTATGTTGTTCTTTTTATATCTGCCACGTCTACCTTACTCTACCGATAATAAGAGCACCACGTTACATATCTCACCTAACCAGCCTACTCTTTTCTCTTTGAAACAAAAAAAAAACGTTTCCACCGTCTGACACCTTTCTTTCTAATCTAATACATCTCTTCTCTTCATATAACCAGTCGACCAACCCTTTCGCCCATATTGTATAACACTCACGTCTGTTTTCAGTCTGCTCCATTCCTTCTAGACTTGCTTCCTGGTAGGCACCAATTCTTTTACTGCCACCAAGTCCTATTAATTCACGCCCACAATTACTTCACTAAAATACTCCTCAACTGTTTTATAATAATGTAATAAGGTGCTATCGATAATTATGTCCATTTAGCCAAGTTTCTCATAACTTCGAGTTTTATGTATGATACCTATAAAAGTATAAAAATAACAAAATTAGTAAAAAAAATAAGTACTAGCAAATATAAATTTGACGGTAAAAATGTATAAATTAAGCCTGTATCAGAAGCGTGGTGGTGGTGGCAATAGAAATGTTGGTGTGAGGAGGGTCAGTAGTGACAGATGTGACTTCAGAACCTCCACCACTAGTGTTGCCAAAACTGGCATTAGAAGTTGTAACTGCTCTAGACCTAAGATCCACCATTTTGAACGATTGAAAATTGCCTTTTGTAATCAAGAGCTTGATCTCCCGTTGTGGTCGTCAATTGTTTTAGGGAGTAAAACAAATGTAGTGCAAAAGAAAACTTTCAGTAGGTTTGAGAGATCAAAATCGAACAATACGAGCCTAAACCAAGAAATGATTGTTCAAGTCCTGCTTAAGTCTCAAAGGTGGAGATGATGAGCTGATATTAAACGAGGGAAGCAAAGAAGATTGAGAAATCACTATGTGATTGAAAATGATAGTGTGTAGTTTTAAGAATGGATTATCTCTGGGATAAATCTTTGATTTTATCTTTTAGTCTCTTTTTGAATAGATAAGGCCATCTATTTATAGTTTGATAGGAAGTACATTGATTTCTCGTAAGTGGTGGAAGTTACAAAAGAGGTAGTGACGATTGTGGAGATTAGGCCAGCGTATTTAGGGACACGTCTGAGAGAGGTTGGCGCTAGCCTGAGCTAGTGTCGTGAGAGAGTGACGCGTCCCTAGGGATGCATCTGATAGAGTCTGGTGCTAGCCTGAGCTAGCGTCGTGAGAAGAGTGACGCGTCCCTAGGAACGTATCTGATAGAGGGACGTGTTCGAGAGAGCCTGGCGCTAGCTCATGAGAAGGGGCTGGTCGCCCCCTTGGGGATGGATCAGGATGAAGTTCAGGCGCATCCTTGAGAACGGATCAGATTGAAGTTCAGGAAGGTCTCTGAGGACGAATCATATTGAAGTTCAGGCACGTCCTCAAGGACTTGGCCGCGTTTTTTGATGACTGACTATCAAGCTAGGATGCGTCTTCGAGAAAAGGGAATTAAGATAGGATGCGTCTTCGAGGATCAGGCATCAGTTATTCCGATAATTATATAGATGTTATTGGAACATCGATGCGTATTCGAGACAAGTTTAAGGAATTCAACTATGAAAATTAATCGACTTGAGACTGGTTCAATGTGGCATAAATATTGTAAATATTAGAAGGACTACAAGATCAATATAGAACGCATGTAGTTATTTGTAGAGTCTGTATCCTTAATTGTCCTGCAAAATATAAGTAGAGATACAATATTTCATATTTTGTGCAGTGGTGCTAAGACAACGACGCTTCCTTAAGGAACGGTGCCAGAGCAACAACACTTCCTCATATTTTTTAATATAAAGCTAGAAATATTCGCGGATATATCTATTTTTTGTTGTTGGGAAAAAGACAATTTTACGATTTCAACCCTTATCAAAAATCCACCATCTATAATATATCCTCTTACATTGTACTACATTTATACCTAAATGAGCAACATTTGAGATGTATAGCACCACCATCTATCACATTGAAAATCAACCATTAAAAATTAATAATTGAAATTAAAATCGGTATATGATAAGGTTTAGTATCTTGGAATGTACTTATTTTTAGTATAAGTGTAGATCTTTGTAAAGGATTCTATCAGCAAAAAAATTAGCTTCAAACCGATTGTTATTTGAGTTTTATAAAAAAAAAAAAAAATAGTTTCGAAATTATGAGATAACAGAAGGGTGACTATGTCAACGACTCCTTTTAAAAGTTACGATATTTTTTTTTTTATTTGTTCTTCGTTATTTAAATTTTTATCCACATAAAGGTATTAAAGAGATAGAATCAACCCATTGTAAGTTGTAACGAAATATCTTAACAATTTTAATTGTAGCAGCCAAAAAAACAGTGCCTTGTACTGATATTATAACAATCTAAATCTAAATTTTGTCAACACGAGTTCTTATTGAACGACCAAAATAAAATATGTATCCACAAGTTTTCTTTGTTATCTCTGTCTCAAGAATTTGGATAGAAAGATATGGGTTGAGTAGAGTGATCAAACAGAAACCGCAATGGTTGTAAGGCAAAAATTAGAAACTCAAAACACGATATTATCTCAAACTTACGATTCAACTATACAGGATACTGCTAGTAGGCGGTACACAATGGACCGGATTCAAGTACACAACAATCGTATCATGTATCTTATTCTTTGCCAAGAAAAGCCTCTTTGATATTCTGTGTTGCATCTTTAGTAGCTTCCCAAGAAGTGTTCGCATTTTCTTTCGCTTTCTCTCCTGCATCTAGTACACCCTCTTTAACTGACTCACCTAATTTAGATGCACTCTCAGTTGCCTTTTCTGTTCCTTCAGCTATGTTATCTTTCAAGGAATCCGCTATATCTTTGGCATCGGCTTGTAATTCCCCTGATTTCGCGCTGGTTGTTTCAATATCTTCTGCCGCTTTTGCTTTTGCACTATCAGCCAGTTCTGTTGCTTTTGCAACGCCCTCGTTTATTTTTACTCCTGCTTGACCAACCAGTGAATCTTCACTTGCTCTGCATTTCATTTCTTTTGCCGCTATGTTCCTATCCTGCAATTAAATTCATCAAAAATAAACACAATTGACATACGAGTATTGTGAAAAACCTAGAATCCGTTATAGCTTCTAAAGTTTGAAACTAATACTTACTTGTTTGGGATTGAAACTTGAATAAGAGGAGAAGCCAACTCTTGAGACTTCACGGAATGATACCGATGATGAAGAAGTACAAATAGATGGACTTTGAGGGAATGATCCGGAGATGTTCATTACTGCAGCACTCTTTGCAAAACTGATTGTTGCCATTGTTACTTAATGTGATGATGTCCATCTTCTTTCTTTTGTTGCTGTTGTAAGTTTTTTGAGTTGTTTAGAACTGTGAATATCGTAGCGGTTTAAATAGGAAAGTGAAGATTGAAAATGGCGTTGTGTTGAGCTGACACGTACAAGAAAGAAAATATCTCAAACAAGTAGGACTGAATGAATAGTTAACTTCTACAGCTCGACATAGGTTCAATGATAGAGTGCAACCCGATTTATGGTGGGTAGATGCACTAGGTACATTATAACGATGTCGATATTGGGGTTCCATCCTTGTGATCCACAAATTTGTGAAAGTTTTAGTTGGGGCTACAACCACGTACGTGTCTAGCTGAAGATGGCTGTGGTCTCTGGGGAGTTCTTGTGTAAAGCTAGTTAGCTAGTGGTCCTATGTATCACAAAATGGTACGGCTCCTCCCACGAGTCATATGAGGATATTTATTGTTACCGACCTGTTTATTTGTTTCATTTTGGCCAAGAAAACGTGACTAGAAAGAAGGGAAAAATTACTAATAAAGAGATTACCAATGGTTTCTAGGAAGCGCTCCACAGTTAGAAAGCCAATGCCATTACAAAGCAATGCAAAAATACGAGGTAATATACTCCGGAACAATTTCTTCCCATCAGAAGAACATCATCTCCTCAAATCTCATAGCCTTGGTTTCTAGGAATAACCTTGTGCCCTAAAAAAGAAAAAAAAAATTCCATCCTCAATATAATACTCGAACCAAAATCAGCATTTTGATCCAAAATTTTCCAATGACATGAAATCACCTCCTCACTGGAAATGAATCACGTGATTCGATATCTATTTATGATCCGAATTTACGTTACTGCTCAAAATTTGTTTCGTGATCAAAATCGATGTCATATCCGGAAATCTATTGCTATGACCGAAAATTTATAAGTTGACCTTAAAATCTAAGGTATGAACTAAAATTTCCCGTGACACAAAATATACTTACAAGGTTAAAAATCTTGGATTGCTAATTTTTAGATTTCTTGTAAAATGGATCTACTCTCTTATTCTCACTTTTATTTCCTTTATAATGGTTCTCTATCAATTTTTAACATAAAAAATATCCTTTTGATGCTTCTCATTGATATTATTTAATTTGTTGAATAATACATCTTAATGTCGTTTTAATTTTTTTTTGGAGAATTTTTAGTTGATTCAGTAGTCACTAGTAGTGGTAACCAGTGGCGGTTGAACGTTCAGAAAGATATTTTCTAAGTTTTTAGTAATGGGGCTTGCTTAAATCAGCAGTGGTGGGGTGTTCTCTTCGTATTTGTGGGTTTCAAAAGTCGTTTGAATTAATCCCTTCTTATTATCAGTTCACGATCCTCTGTTTGAATCAATTAATATCTCTGGTATCCCGTTTCAATTTCATGAACAGGATAAGAACTCTCATCAAAACTCAGTGCTTCAAACAATTCAACTCGGTAAATTGGAGGGTAATTGTAGCAACAGGAATGGAAACTTTTCCCCTCATTTCAAAATTCAAAAATCAGTCAACTCAATTATACCGGAAAATCAGTATAGAAATATTCTGCTTCCTTATTAAAGGAAACTAAACGAATTTGCGTATACTCAATCCTTTTATAACCCCATTATGTATCCGCCGCTGCTCAAAGAAATAATCGAATGAAAGTTTTGTTATAGAAAATTCAATATACTAGTATTGGTTCTAGTTCTGCCAGACCAATTAGAGGATCAATTGTTACTGCTCAAGGGGTGAGTGATGTTACATCTAAATGGTTGTAGATTTGAGTTTTTGACAAGGGTTAGAATTATAAAATCACCCTATCATAATAGTAGGAACGTGGAAGTATCAGTGCATATTTATGCACATATTCCTAACTTTATACCAAAATATAAAATATTATATTTCTACTTATATTCCATAAGCGAATTAAAAATACAGTCTCTACAAATGGTTACATGCATCATAGACTGATCTTGTTACCTCTCTAATTCTCACAGTATTTATGCCATATTGAATCAGTCCCAAGCCGCACAAATTTCTACGGCCGAATTCCTTGAACTCGTCTCAAATGCGCATCGATGTTCCCATAACATCTATCAATTCTGGGAGTAGCTAATGTATAATCCCAAAAAAAAAATATTTTTAGCTTAACGCCTCGAACACATCACAAATTGTTGTCATGAACTTAAAATATGCCACTTTTGCACTTTGCTCAGAAACAATCCAAAAATTATGCCTCGTTCCTCTTGGACGCGCCACAAACAAAGAACAATGCCTCCAAAGATGTATTGTGCCTCTGAGCTAGGCTAACCCTAGCCTTTTCCCATGTTAGCACCAGACTAGCACTAGCCTTCTAGCTTGACAGCGCATTAATGCTAGCTTCCTAGCCTAGCAGCACATTGGCGCTAGTTTCCTATCTTAGCAGCGTATTGGCGCTAGAAGAGCTAGCTTCATTGACCAATAACCCTGAAACGCTAGCTTCCTTGTCTTACCAGCCTCCTAGCCTGAAGCGTTAGCTTCCTTGGCGCACCAGCCTCCTTGCCTGAAGCATTAGCTTCCTTGGCACTAGCGTACATGACTGAAGCGGTAGCTTCCTGATGTGATTTATAGACAAGTGGTAGGAAGAATTCGTTCACTCGGAATTATTAAGATTGATTTTAGACCTAGTTTGTAGTACTAAAAATATAAAACTCAACTAAGATGATATCAAAATTATATGAAAGAGCTAGGACAAAGGATTCCACCATTAACCAATTATGTGATTCAGTTAAAAACAATTTTCATGCAATTCTTACGTTCAAAGTGATTAATATTGTCAGTATTAGATTCTCAAAATATTAGTTGGTAATTGCAAGTATGAAGCATCAAAAATCTCTAACCAAGCATGCACCATCAAGAGAAAACACATCTAATTAATCAAAATCATTTAATCAATTTTTGATTCAATGCAAATAATCATAAAAAGAATTGTAGAAATTAATTAAATAAAAATTACCACATATTTATTGGAAAATTGGCTTCCTTCGAAGCCTCGGCAATGAGGTTTAGCTTCTCATGTTGAAAACACTCTCAAAAGATTTATTCATAGCTCAAGAAGTGTTTACAAAGATGAAAATAGAAACTGACACGGAAACTGCAACATATATATATGTTGTAAAGAAGAATAAGTAATTGTTGCTAGATGTTACAAAAAAGATTAACATAAAAGAATAAGCAATGGAAATCTATAGCTACGGCCACAGACATTTACAGTTTTGGCAACGGTTTCTTCATCTACTTCACGAACAAAATATCTTTCTTTTTTTCTGAAATTTTTTTCCGCTTCTCTCGCCTCTCCAACCCTCCGTTCGACTTCCTAATTATAATAAAGCATCCCAACAACCAAATCTTCGAATTAACTACAATAAATCTTCCAAAAATCTTTCGTTTTAATAAAAAATCTTCCCGACCATGATTGAAGCATATCTCGGCGATTCTTTTGCCTTCTCTGTTGCTTTGTTTGTTCTCAAGAACGATATTCCTTTACGTTGTTTCCTTCTCAAAACTGATTTGCTCGATATTGTTGCCTATCTTGAGATGATACCAATACCCGAGAATATTTATTCCTATTTAAACGCAAAACTATCTTTTTTTTCTTTGATTTTATTGATATGTATCCTTGCAAACTTCCTCTTATTAAGACAAGAATAAAATCTTGTCTTAATCCCTTAAATATCTTTAACTAAATCATATCCAGTTCACGCTTTTAAAGAGGAGAAAATTTCCCACCAGTTTTGTTTGTTTGAATTTTAAGAAGGTGGTGCCCGTATCAAAGCTGGGTGCCTTTATAAATTCCATGGGTGTTTTTATCAATCTTCATGGGTGCCTTTAACACTTTTTGAGGTGCTTTTATCAAATTTCTCGCCAAATGTTCCACAATGATTTATTCCACAAAAATACCTAAAAACACAATAAATAACAATATTAGTACAAAAATCAAGAGATAAAAATATACAATTTGGGAACAAATCAGAAACATAAATGTGTCCATCACTTCCCTTGGCCAAGTAACGTCCATGACTAAACCGCTAGCTTTCCTTGGCCAAGTAACGTCCTTGACTTTTGGCATAGTCTTCCTTGGCCACAGTCTTCCTTGAGCACAAGTGCCCCAGGCCGCAAGCTTCATCGGAAAAAAGCTTCCTTGGCGCAAGTTTCTTTGGCAAAAACGTCCTTGGCATAGGCGTTTCATCCACAAGCGTCCTTAGCACGGGCGTTGCAGCCACAACCGTCATTCAGCTAGCAAGCTCACTAGCGCACCCTTGACAATAAAAGAAAGCTTCCTTGCTAGAAGCTAGCACATTAGGAAGTGCCCCCATCCAAAAACTCCATTGATCTAGCAAGTGCTAACCTCTTTTGTGACTAAAAGAAAGCTTCCTTGCTAGAAGCTAGCACATTAG
Organism: Papaver californicum; assembly: GCA_023531435.1. Taxonomy (NCBI): domain Eukaryota; kingdom Viridiplantae; phylum Streptophyta; class Magnoliopsida; order Ranunculales; family Papaveraceae; genus Papaver; species Papaver californicum. The sequence goes on along the minus strand of JAJJMC010027962.1, from coordinate 3,028,438 downwards.
CCTTACTTTCAAAACGCTAGCACATTCACTTTTGCGCCTAATGAGCTAGCACATTACCATTTGCGATAAGAAGCTAGTGCTAGCCTTGCTATCTATTTCCCTTAGATATGTGTCATTGGCTAACCTTATATGGTTTTCTAATAAGCCTTCTTACTTACAAAGTTCTTCAAAATCTTGGCCTCAAGCGTTTTCAGACTTATGTCGTCACTTCTATACTAACATTTGGCTATTACAATTATGCCATGTTATTTCAAAGTTAGCATGTGACCACTAATCAGTATGATTATCAATTTAGCGAGTTATGTAACTTGCCTCATTTACTTAGTGAGTCATTTGACTTGAATTGACCTAAGTAAAATAATTGAGGTTCATGATTCCACTATCATTCTACGAGATATCAAATACAACACATGGGGGGGATTCTCATTGGGGTGTTGGTCTGGCGGTCTACGGTAATCGTGCGTTGTGGAAACACATCCACGAATAAGAAGGTAACAGGTAGTAGGACAGTTACAAGATATTTGAGAGAACAAGGAGTAGAGGTCATACAAGTTTTCCTTACTTCTCGGACATGACTCCACTATAATATCCACAGTCGTTACTCCTCCACTTCTTCTGTAACTTCCACCACTTACGAGAAATCAGTGTGTCTCCTTTGAACTATAAATAGATAGTTTTCATCTATTCGAAACAAGACTGAAGTTTTGAAGAAGAAACTAAGATATACAGAATTAGCGATTCATCCCAGAGATAATCCATTCTTCTTTACACACTACATTTACTCATCATACTGAGATTTTTCAACCTTTTTTGCTTCCCTCCCCTAAGATCTACCCAATATTCTCCACCTTTATGATCGAAGCAGGACGTGAATGACTATTTCTTGGTTTAGGCTCGTTCTTTTCGAGTTTGATATCTCGAACCTACTTGAAAGTACTATTTTGCAGTACATTTGTTTTTACCATAAAACAATTGGCGAGCACAACGGGAGACCTCTCAATTGTAAAAGCAATTAAATGCTGGATCTTAGGTTTGGAGTGGTTATGACTCCTAATATGAATTTTACTAACATTAGTAGAAGTTCGGAAACTACTTCCGCTGCTACCAATCCTCCTTGCACCAATATTTCTACTGACTCAACCATTACACCTCCTCTTAGTGACACTACGACTGAAAATGCTAGGAATTTTCAAACACCACTCAACATTATTTGTATGATGCAGAGACATGAGGTTTTTGCCAGAACACAAGAAGACATGGCTACCTCTCAGAAAGAGTTACTCACTTGTCTCGAGACCCCAGCGAAACAAATTTTTGAACCAATCTGACACCAGTTGCATCAATCAACAATTTCAAAACTACCAACGTCAACATCTCCAGAATCAACATTCAAGATAATAACGAGATCCTCATTCAAAGAGAGAAACCAAAGAGCCATTAATCCATCCTTGTCACCCATGAAAATATAGAAAGACCCTTAAAATTTCTAGGCAAGAAGGGTTCAATCCCACTTCATCGCCGCCATCCCTATGGAGCGTCCCAAATAACGCATCATTACATCCTTCTATAGAACTGAATCGTCTCATCCTTCTTTTGGTCAGAGTTGTCTCTTCTCTTCCCTTTCAGGAACCTATGTTGCAAGCTTCAACTCCTGAAAAACCTTTCAACCTCACCTCTAGCCTGAAAAGCCTTTCAATCTCATCTTTAGACTTGGCCGCAGTATCCAAGTCTGTGAATCCACCTACTTCATCAAGCCACTCACATAAAATCCTAGATGACGGCGAACCCATGTGGTGTCAAGATCGGAGTTATTATCCCCGTTCACAACTTCCTCCTATTCTTCTAGGATGACTCCAGAATTTTTATTCCGAGGAAGAGAGACTATCTCCCCTCAGCATAAATGGATGGAACACCAAACCCCCATCACGTGAGTACCCTAGGAGGGTCCACTGAAGAGGAACCAATGATAATACCCGCATTAGGGTACTCAACTAGAACATTCCCCCTACACTAACATCCTACATATCAACATCAGTAGAAGCATCATCCTCAACAAGTACGCGAAGGGGAGCCTGCGTACGGTTTTCAGTATGGGGAAGTACACTATCCGCATGAAAATCAACGGTAACTCTTGTTCCTTATCTAACAAGCTCAGCTCTCTGATTTTGGTCATTCTCCCCCTAAAAGTAGAGAGGTTACAGGTATATTAGGTCAAAACATCTAAAACACGAAATTCTTGAGCATGAACCACAAACCAACTATAAATATTCATAAAAATGTCACGTAAATTCATTATAGAGTGATGTTTGAAGTATTTAATGATCCCAACCTATTATAAGACGTTTCACAAAAACCGCGTCAGAAACCGTTTACACTGCCTTCTAGAAACTTTGAATCTGGTGACAATTGGTAAGGAATCTGGGAATGATTATTATGTCAAAAGTTCTGTATTGATGTATACTACAATATACTAAAAGGGCACGTTAATCGGATAAATGAGCTAAGAGTTATGACCGAAATGATGGGAGATATCATGTCTGTAAACTGTCAGAATTTTCCTGGATACTTCCTGAATTCTACTATTGGGTCGTTTTGACTCCTCAAACAAGCTCAAAACTTGGATTTTTTTTTTTCCTAATATGACATAAGAAATTCTTTTCTAATAATGATAGAGAGGTCAATCATCATAAACGAAGGTCGTATGAAGATTCTACGACGTTTTTCCCAAGTACTATACTTCTAAAATTTTCAGATGACGAAAACCCATAAAGTTTTTATAAGGATACGATTATGCTTACATGAGAAGTTTGGAGAGTTCACATGTTCCATCATATTCGTAAAGAAAAAAAACTTACTCAAGACGAATCCAAGCTAACAGAGGAACCCGATATTATTTCATATATATTGCTCACTTTTCCGTCAACAACATTGGAATCAGACTCTTCACAAAGTTCACCAATTCGGGACACTTATTCAAGCATTTCATCCTCATAATTATCTTCATCCTCTATATTTATGGTGTCTCCCGAAGCCTAAGAAACATGGAAGAATCATTATTTCTTATAAACTGGGGACTGCTAACAACAACATGAGTAGTATTCAAAAGAGGACGCACCACATGCACATGCTAACTGATTGGTCAAGATATGATAGTTCTCATGTACATCTCTCACTCTGGTACCAGTCCCTCAGGGACACACCTCACTCTGTTATGCTTTGAGTCAAGAAGATTAAGAAGAATGACGACCATAGGGATACATCGTCCCATTACCACCTCCAGAAGAATACACAAACTTGTGGGTCTAAGGAGCATGAAAAGGCACGACTCTCACAAAGTCAGAAAGTAGTCCTGTTGCATCTCAATAGTCCAGAAGACAATGATAGATTCAATTTCAATTCAAATACTCTCCCCATTCCCAGCACTTCAACGATAACAGAGGACGGCTCCAACTTTCATGATTTCCCATCTTCTATCAAATTCCTTGAAGTATGAATCTGTGACGACACCGTAAAATTATCTTCTGCCAGGTAGCGGATCCAAGTGAGTCACACTTAGGGAATGATGACTCCCTCACTTATGAAAGTTTAACACAGTAACAATCCTTCAACTAAAAGGTCGATCAACAACGGTACTAGTAACAAGACCTCTTTACATCAGTACTCACACGATTAGGAAGCCTCCTCTTCTTACCTGATCACATCCAGAATGGTAACTCCACTCTTGTTGATGATACTTACTTCAATCATGTGGTTATACTGTTGGAAACGTACCAGACTTGGAAAACACAACCTTCTCTAAAATCAAAACAAACATCCAATACCACAATTGCCCCAGATTCAGGATTCTCCTCTCAACCTTCCAAAATGTTGGTTTACAAGTTGCTGGTCAGGGATCCAATGATATGCTCACCTAAAATCTTAACACGCCCTGATCCTCTGGTACACGCCCTGCCTCCTCTAGTGTGCACACCTTGCACCTCCAGCACACATTACCTTCAGGCACCAGCTCGGGCCACTCCTCTATTCTTTGATGCTCCTGTTAGTACCTCTTCAATGTAAAAATTAAGAAATCGACAACAACCGGTTAGGAACGGGTTAAAACATCCTTCACAAGAAGTGTTTTTCCGTGCCTCTAGTATGACATACCAGAAAGGCACATCAACCGAATACATGATCTAGGAGATATGACTCTTACACTGAAGTCTATAAAATCTGAAAATTCACACGAATTACTAATCACAAATTTTTACACATGGTTGACTGACCAAATAATCTCCAAATCGAGCGATTCTTTTTTCATATGATAGTTCGGTCTATTTTCTTCAAAAGTTAGGATCAAACGTCAAAATCCAACATCGTATGAAGCTTCAAGAGCTTCTGAAGCAAAGGGTGTGCAAACTAGGGTTTCCAAACGGTATTCAGAAAACTCAGCTTTATAGAGTCCTCATCTGCCCGTGGATTTTCATCACCTCAGACATACTATCATCTCAGGTCACACTACATCTCCCAAGAAGATCTCAGAACACTAAAAGACCCATCAAGCTTTCTACGACAAGAGCACTGGATTCCACTGCCAGCCTCACCTGCAGTTCTGGTCTACCATTAGCTTCTTCTACCGGTTTCCAATATTTCCACCTTTGCTGCTACTAGATACAACTCAAGGCCTCATCTCCGGTGTGTCATATCTCTCATCTACTGTCGCCTTGATGATGCTATCACTGGCACTTGATCTATGCATACTCAAAACCTAAGCAAACACCGTCTTACTACTTGCTTAAAATAAAGTTTAAATCAAAGGCCTAACTCTGCATCAAAGACATTGCCCATAGGAGACAAAGCTAATAATACTTCTTGCTGGACATATACATGAAGAATCGATCTAGCTGACTTGATCCTCTATTTGAGATGAGGCGGACTTGTTCTAAAAAAGGAAAAAGAAAAAGAAAGAGAGAAAGCGCCGACCATATCCCTCTCTATTCACGGTCAAGATAACATTCTTGACAAGAACATGAACATCTACTAATCTGAACCAGGGTTAATTCTAAGGGTTACATATCTCAATCTCGAAGAACGCAGAGTTAACCGAGTTTTTTTCTGACCGATGATGCTGCTCATAGACGTACTCTCCATGACCCTAGATGTTGGTGGCTCCTCAACCAACATGACTAGATCAGAAGTTCAACCCAGCTACACTTCCCTTGGCTCACGAATTAGAAATTCCAGGAAAGAACGTGGACATCCACTAATACCAGCCAGGGTTAACACTAAGGGGCGCATATCTCAACCTCGGAGAAACATGATCTAAGTATATCTCCTTATATTCTTTAATTTTGATTATACATATATACTTGTTATAAGCATATCGTCATCATCTAGTATTTATTGTGCAACATTATTGTTCCCCATTAAGCAGGGGACTTAATGTAAATGGTGAATTTTTGACAAGGGTTAGAATTGAAAAATCGTCCTCTGCCATAGCAACAGGAACATGGAAGTGTCTGCGCATACTTATGCGTATATTCCTAACTTTATACCAAAACATAAAATACTATATTTCCACTTATATTCCGCAAGCGAATTAAGAATACAGTCTCTACAAATGGTTATAGGTATCCTATACTGATCTTGTATCCTCTCTAATACTCACAATATTTATGCCATATTGAATCAGTCTCAAGTGGCGCAAATTCCAGGTTGAATTCCTTGAACTCGTCTCAAATGCGCATCGATGTTCCCATAAAATATATCAAATATGAGAGTAGCTAATGTTTAATCACCCCCCCCCCCCCCAAAAAAAAATATATTTTATCTTAAATCCTTGTTCGCAAAGAACACATCACAAACTTCTGTCCTGAGCATAAAATATGCCACTTCAGCACTTTGCTCTGGGATAGGCCCCAAATTTATCGTTGTTCCTCTTGGACGCGCCACAAACAAAGAACAATGCCTCCAAAGACGCATTGTGCCTCTGAGATAGGCTAACCCTATCTTTTTTCCACATTAGCAACAGACTAGCACTTGACTTCTTGGTTAATATCCCATTGACGCTAACTTTCTAGCCTATCAGCGCATTGGCGCTAGCTTCCTAGCTTAACAATATATTGGCGCTAGAAGCGCTAGCTTCCTTGAGCAATAAACCTGAAGCACTAGCTTCCTTGGCTTACCAGCCTCCTAGCCTGAAACGCTAGCTTCATTGGCTTACCAACCTCCTAGCCTAAACCTCTAGCTTCTTTCACTTACCTTCCTCATTGCCTGAAGCACTAGCTTCCTTGGCGCTAGCGTCCATGACTGAAGCGGTAGCTTCCCTTGGCCAAGTAGCGTCCATGACTGAACCGCTAGCTTTCCTTAGCCAAGTAGCGTGCTTGACTTTTGGCGCATACTTCCTTGGCAACAGTCTTCCTTGGCCATAGTCTTCCTTGTCCACAAGCGCCTCTAGTTGTAAGCTTCTATGGCAATATTATTTGTTGGCGCAAGCTTCCTTGGCACAGGCGTTCCATCCATAAGTATCCTCAGCACAGGCGTTCCAGCCACAAGCGTCCTTGAGCTAGCAAGATCACTAGCGTGCCCATGGCAATAAAAGTGCTAGCCTCATTTGCGACTAAAAGACAGCTTCCTTGCTAGAAGCTAGCACATTAGCCTTACTTTCAAAACGCTATCACATTCGCTTTACGCCTAATGAGCCAGCACATCACCATTTTCGCTAAGAAGCTAGTCCTAGCCTTGCTAGCTACTTCCTCAGAAATACGTCATTGGCCTAATGCCAACTCTAGCCTTATATGGTTTTTCTAATAAGCCTTACTGCTTAAGAAGTTTTTCACAATCTTGGCCTCAAGCTTTTTTCAGACTTATGGCAAGTCACTTCTAAGCTAACATTTGGTTATTACAATTTTTTCATGCTATTTCAAAGTTAGCATATGACCACTAATTAGTATGATTATCAATTTAGCGAGTTGGACAACTTGCCTCATTTACTTAACGTTATTTGACTTGACTTAATCAAAATAGTAGAGGTTTACGATTCCACTATCATTCTACGAGATATCAAATACAACATATGGGTGGGGTAGGGGGTTTCATTGGGGTGTTGGTCTGGCGGTCTACGAAAATCGTGCATTGTGGAAAAACATCCACGAATAAGAAGGTTACAAGTAGTGGGACACTTACAAGATAATTGAGAGAACGAAGAGTACTGGTCATACAAGTCTTTCTTACTTTTAGGACATGACTCCTACAATCTCCACAATCATTACTCCTCCACTTCTTCTGTAACTTCCACCACTTACGAGAAATCAGTGTGTCTTCTTTGAACTATAAATAGATAGTTTTCATTTATTCGAAACAAGACTAAAGTTTTGAAGAAGAAACTATGATATACAGAATTAGTGATTTATCCCAGAGACAATCCATTCTTCTTTACACACTACAATTACTCATCACACTGATATTTCTCAACCTTCTTTGCTTCCCTCCCCTAAGGCCTATCCAATCTTCTCCACCTTTGTGATCGAAGGTGGACGTGAATGGTTATTTCTTGGTTTAGGCTCGTCATGTTCGAGTTTGATCTCTCGAACCTACTTGTAAGTACTATTTTGTAGTACATTTGTTTTTACCCTAAAACAATAGTGTTAGTACCTAAAAATTGATTCTAGTCAAAACAATGTACTGTAGAAGTACTTTTTAGATTCGGAAATCAAAATCGTGCAGGGAAAAAATAAACCATGATAGTAGCCGTTCCGACCTGCTTCTGTCACAAGTAGAGAAAATGGGTTGATCTTTGGGGAGGGAAGCAAAGAAAGTTGAAGGAATTTGTGTGTTGAATTGTGTGTAAAGATGTTGAACTATTGAGAAAATAATAGAGCTTGAGAGAATGATAAGCTTGTTATGAATTTTGAATGGGCTAAGTAACCTATTTATAGTAGTTGGTAACACACAATTTCTTTGTAAAGTAGTGGAGGTAGTGAGGAAGTGGAATGATGGAGATTATGGAGGTAATGGTGTAATCGCCTATTATGCTTAGAAATTTTTTTTGGAAAACCATTACTCCATTACTCCTTTAACTTCTTAAACCGTACCACTACTTGAACTTTCTTATCATAGGGTGTTGCCAAACTATATTTTTCCTAACCACCATAGAAAAATCTCATGAAGAATCCCCCATCTGACTGTTTTGATTTTTTCGTAGAGTTAGTGGAGTCATGGACTCAAAACACGTGAATATATTGTGACTTTGTTGTAAAGTAATCTTATCAATGAGTTTGGCTCAAGCGAGCAATGACTGGTGCTAGCACAAGCATAGGTGCAAGCATGAAGGGTGAGAAGACGCGCAAAGACGAAAAAAAGGGAAGGGCTAAGGCTTGGCGCTTTGTGAAGCTAGTGCTAGCGCTACTGCCAGTACTACTGCTAGCACTGCTAGGGCCCGTTTGGCACGTAAGTTTGTTGGCCTTTTGGCTTTTTTGGCTTTTGGATTTTCTGTCCTTTTGGCACATGTGTAATCTACTCATTGGTGTTGCGAGTGTGGTTAGGACTTTTCCAAGGCTAGCACTTGCTAGTGCCACTGTTATTGTTATGCACCACTAGCTTCGGCATTCGATAATGTCGTGGTCATATTTATGGCATGTTTAGGGTTTCTCAGTTGTATAATATTTAATGTTAGCATTTATGCTTAACTTTTATGTAGTGCATACAGAACATATTCAAGAGAATCAGTCGTGGAAGTTTACAACTTCAGATAATGTTTGATTCATCCTATAGATAATACATTCTTCTTTACACACTATAATTACTCATCATACACACTGAGATTTCTCAACCTTCTTTGCTTCCCTCCCCTAAGGCCTATCCAATCTTCTCCACCTTTGTGATCGAAGCTGGACGTGAATGGCTATTTCTTGGTTTAGGCTCGTCCTGTTCGAGCTTGATCTCTCGAACCTACTTGTAAGTACTCTTTTGTAGTACATTTGTTTTTACCCTAAAACAATGGTGTTAGTACCTAAAAATTGATTCTAGTCAAAAAAATGTACTGTAGAAGTGCTTTTTGGATTCAGAAATCAAAATCGTACAGGGCAAACCTAAACCATGATAGTAGTCGTTTCGCCCTGCTTCGGCCACAAGGAGAGAAAATGGGTTGATATTTGGGGAAGGAGGCAAAGAAAGTTGAAGGAATTTATTTGTTGAATTGTGTGTAAAGGTGTTGAACTATTGAGAAAATAACAGAGCTTGAGAGAATGATAAGCTTGTTGTGATTTTTGAATGGGCTAAGTAACCTATTTATAATAGTTGGTAACACACACTTTCCTTGTAAAGTAGTGGAGGTAGTGAGAAAGTGGAATTATGGAGATTATGGAAGTAATGGTGTAACCGCCTATTATGCTTAGAATTTTTTGGAAAACCATTACTCCATTACTCCTTTAACTGCATCAACCGTACCACTACTTGTAACTTTTTTATCATGGGGTGTTGCCACACTACATGTTGCCGTAACCACCATACCAAAACCCCATAAAAAATCCCCCAAGTTATTGTTTTGATTTTTCGTAGAGTTAGTGGAGTCATGGACTCAAAACACGTGAATAAATTGTGAGTTTGTTGTGAATTAATTTTATCAATAAGTTTATCTCAAACGAGCAATGACTGGTGCTAGCACAAGCATAGGTGCAAGCATGAAGGGTGAGAAGACGCGCAAAGGCGAAAAACAAGGAAGGGCTAAGGCTTGGCGCTTTGTGCAGCTAGTGCTAGCGCTACTGCCAGTACTACTGCTAGCACTGCTAGGGCCCGTTTGGCACGTAAGTTTGTTGGCCTTTTGGCTTTTTTGGCTTTTGGATTTTCCGGCCTTTTGGCACATGTGTGTGATACTCATTGGTATTGGGGGCGCGGCTAGGGATTTTCCAAGGATAACACTTGCTAGTGCCACGGTTATTGCTTATGCACCGCTAGCTTCGGCATTCAATAATGTCGTGGTCATATTTATGGCATGTTTAGGGTTTCTCAATTGTATAAGATTTAATGTTAGCATTTATGCTTAACTTTTATATAGTGCATACATAACACATTCAAGAGATTCAGCTGTGGAAGTTTGCAACTTCAGATAATGCTTGATGCGACTCAACAATTAGATGGTATGTATCTAGTTAACGTTTTTTATTCAAATATGGCATAACATCTATTCTGAATATTCACAATTATGTATAATCAACGTATTTTGATTAATACAGATAGTTTTCATGAGCACACATGAAATAACGAGGGTTTAGCCGAGTAAAGCCCTGATATTTCGAAGGCGCATATGTATATAAAAGAGCTATAGGGCTAATTTAACCACAAGCTGAATATGTATTTTCAATTCTCTTGTAGAATGTAAGATAACAATATGTATTCATAATTCTGACGTCGGGTCAGGAGTTTATACATATTTGTTTCATGCTTTTGCAGCTAGGCGAAAAGCAATATTACAATTTTCTCCCTTGTCAAAAATCCACCATCAACAAATGGTCATATAGTTTGCTGGGTAAAATCATATCCAAAAGTACTTCAGATCATAATGATGTTAGTAAGAAATAATCTTTGCTGGAGGAACTATAGAAAATATGAAATCATTTCCAACGGGATAAATCTTTTTGTCTTTAGGTTTCAACAGGAAGATGCGTATAATAATGTGATTAGGAAAGCTCTTTGGTCAGTATTACTTCCTCTTCAAAATTGTAACTCACAAATATCAATCAAAGATCATCAATTTAAACACCAAGTCTGGTGTTTTAAGTTTAGAAATATCCAACAAATATTTCTGAATGAACAACTGGTGAATGGTATTTGTAAATATATTTGCAATAGAATCATAATGGAGGGAAAGAAAATAATGCCAAGAGGTCATGTTACAAACACTATGTATGTATAGGTTAATCTCAAAGATCCACTGAGAAGAGAAGGCTGGCTTGATACTATTGTGGGTGATCTTGTCTGGGTGATACCATTTCGAAATGCAACCCTATAATATCCGCAAAGAATGTTTTATGGTTGATCATGTAAATGGAAACTATAAGAGAATTTCTCAATAGCTCAAGGTGGAGGATATGGATGAGGAGAAATATTATGCACGGAGTCAAACGAAGGAAGGAAAATCCTTTTCGGCTTCCTATACGATAGAAATATTTTGATTTGGTGACGGTCCATTAATACTGAACAATTATTGACAGGATAATTGTTGATGTAGCAGTGCTTTCAAGTGATAAAGCATTATATGGAGAGTGTAAACTATTGAAGCGTGGCTGATTTGTATGAAAAAGAGGCTAAAATTGACTTGTGTGCAGAAGGCTTCAAAGAGGAAACCCTTGTTTCACTTGGATTTGGAAACCAATTACTAAAAAAGGAAGTAAACCTTTTTTTCTGTTCTATCTCTTTCACCGCCAACACCTTCTCCTCCTCCCCTTTCTATTCGGCGATGCCAGCAGCAACTCCCCTTTCGATTCGTTGACATTCTGACCAATTTCCGACCGACTCTAGGTAATTTATTTATTTTTTACTTTTACGTGAGTTAATACTCACGCATTTTATTTTCCTCTCTTTTTTTTGACGTAAGTGCTTGCTCACCCTTTCAATTGGTGTTGCTTGCTTCATTGCATATTGATCTTCTCTTGATAGTTTCTTGTGGTTGAACTCCAACTCCACAATTGTTGTCTCTGATTGTGATAATCCTTCATCGGCTTTGCTGCAGCGTTGTTAAGATTTTAACCGGGTACGCTAGGGTTTGTGACAATTTTCCTCTATGTTGGTTTGTATAAGCATATATTTGCATATCAATACTATATACATAAAATAGAACCAAACCTTGTACGTGATTACCCAGTTGTTGACGTGAATATTATTTGAACCAATTATAGATGTTTATCAATTAGAAAGATAATGCTAGCACTGTTTTTAGTGGTGATAAAAGCGGAATTCTGGTGTTGTTTTTTTAGACGATGTGTCCAACATATATGATAAGCTCTTTGATGATATTGTTAAAGAAGATGTTGACTCCGATTATGTTAGCAACTTCGTTCTGAACATCAATAGCGTTCCTCAGCCTCAGGGTATTTATTTACGGGCTCTTGTCAGGTGTTGTTTACAGAGAAGAGAGTACATGCCTTCATTTGTTGATTTTAAGACGTTCCAAATTCCTTTGCCCGAATGGAAAGGATGGGTTAAGGTTATGTTGAAGAATCCTCAGGTGAAGCTGCTTTTGGAGAATGGTAAGATATTCCATGTTGTGCAAGTGTCTGAGACTTTGAGGATTAATAAGAACACGAAGGGTCTACTTACATTTGCTTCTCGTTGGTGTGGTCCAACTCATTCAGCTGCATGTGCTTAGGGTGAGTCAACCATCACTTTGAAGGACGTGGTGGTCTTTTTGCTGCTGCCCGTTGTTGGTAGCATTCCAGTTGAATGGTCTGAGCAGGAGATGAAACATGGTGCCATCCTTACTCGGAAGATAGAAGAGTTGCAGAAGTCTGGTCGTCGTGATAACAAGAATTACTCGGCTTGGATTGATTACTGGTGGGATGGAAGTACAAGTGTTGATGGCCTTGATGTTGATGATCTTTAATGCATTGCTGCATTCCTTGTACTTTGGATTTTTAGAGACGTGTTCGAAGATTCTCTTGGATGCCAATTGAAGCCTTCACTTGTTTTGGTTATTGTTGCTCTTTCTAGTGGAAAGATTCTTCCTCTTGGTAATTTGTTTCTTGACTCTTTATACTCTCATTTGGATTCTTTCATTCGTGACGTGAGGATTTCCGATGGTCATGCCAAGGTATAGTCTTTTATCCCAGTTATGTTCATGCAAGCTTAGCTATGGGAGCATTTTCCTGAATATCCGCCAAAGGACAAGCCTTCTTACCCAAGTACAGAGATCGAGTATGCTAGAATACTCTGTTAGAGTAAGAAGAAACCTTCTCATGTTATTCGTATTATCTTAATGGACAATGAGAAGAAGGTGAATTTAAGACCTTGGGGTTTGAAGCTTCCACACGTGATTCCTCCAAAGAATTTTGCTGAGAGTTCTGATATTGTCCTACACTCTGTCTCAAATGATGAGAGTAATATTGCTACATGCGGTGAAGCCACTTTTATGAATAGTTGTACTCCAGGGTATATACTTGATGTTTGCTCCGATAGTTACGTCATGCAGATTTATAACATCGATAGGGAGGATCGGAAGATGGGTTTTGATCAGTCTATTCCTTGTTACCGTACTAAGGCGCCTCTTATTGACGTGTTTCAACAATCCGAGGGTGCTCATACCATTCCTGATCGAAGCATTCCTTTCTTCCAGACTGATAGGAAAAGACATATCACTGATGAATATGCCAGTTTCTGGAACACACAACTTTCCCCTCTTGGGGATTTCGTATCTAGTGAGCCTTCTGATGTACACGGTGATCTTTCTACGAAGAAGTTGGCAGTTCAACCGAACTTGAAAATTACTTCTGGAGTGAGGCATGACATGATTTTCAACTTGACACAGGTATCTCAAATCATTCTCCGTTTAATCACCATTATTTACTCAGTAATTAAGTACTTAATTCGTTTCTTGCAGTCATGGTTCCCAGAACACCTTGCACCTGATATTGCAGCGGAGATTATTCCTCTTCTTGGGGAGAAGAGACCACGGATAAGTATGCTCGGAAGTGGAGACCGTCCTTAGAAGAAGGTAAACGTATTTTGTTTTCTTTCTGTATGAAGTACTTTTGTACCTTGTCCTGACAAGTATCTTTACGTAGTCTTGAAGTATAACTCGTCAAGTTTACTTGAGTATTTAACCTTTCAAGTTTGGGTACCAGTTGTTATTGGCTCCTCAGCGCCTTATGTTGTAAGTGTAATTTCTCTTAAAAATTCTTGAGTTGTAGGAATTTTCATTTTGATGAACTTAATGAATTATGATTCTCATGAATAATCATCATTCTTAGATAACCAGCAACACAGATACTGTGGTTGGAAGTACTGAAGAAGAAGGCCAAGATGAGAATGGACCTGAAGGATCGTTTTAGACTGAAGAAATCGAAGAATCCGGAACTAAGAACGAAGAACTCGTTGGCGAGTCGTACTATGAGATGCCTTCTACTTCCGATGGATTCTCATATCTCCAAGTGAGTTTGCTCCATTGTTTTGGAATCATAATGATATGATTATAGCTCTTAAACCACCTAATGTGTAAAATTATACATGATTTCATGAAAGACTTTAGTAATTTTCGATGTCAGAAAAATTCAAATTCAGGTCTTCTTACCGTAACTGTCGTAGAATCTTCGTCCGAAGTCGGAATTAGGTGGTTGAAATCTCATTTTAGATAATAGTTAGATATAAATTATGATAAAATAATTTCTGAGTTTGGAGTTCATCTGCTAGGTGAAAAAGACCTGACACTGAGCGTCCAAAACTTTTCAGGTAGAATTCTGTAGGTTTTCAGTTGTCATGTAGTCGACCGTTTTGTATGACCTTATTAGAATACTTCTCCGATTGACGCTCCATTTTAACATGTTTTATTATCCATCCATACAAACCATTTGGTATATAAATCATCCCCAAATTCCTTACCAATTAGCGTTAGTTTCAGTTCTTCCGGAGGGTTATGTAAAAACGTTTCTGACGACATTTTTGCGAAACGTCCCATATCTTTTCTAAACCATATTCCATGAACCAAAAAAACTTATTAATGATTTTCTAGGTTGATAATGGACATATTTTGTTAACTTTATGATATATGCTACGATTCCTTGTGTTTAAGCTATTTTAGCTTATTGTCTCAACACTGTCTCTAATTTTTTTAAGAGGAGAATGGACCAAAGCAGAGAGACAAACTTGTAGGTGAAGGATTGGAGATTATGATGAGCCGTGACATTGGTGATATGTCTTTTCCATCTCAAAATCACGAGGAAGACCCTTCTGATGTGGTTTCCAAAGAAAACTGAGTGGCATTATCATACAAAATGTTGATATGATGGAGATTGTTCTGGTTGAATACCCAAATGCTGGAGTTACTTTTGACTTCAAGTTCGATAGAATCGTCATGGACATGTGTGCGTCGGAGGCTTCACTTTTCCTTCTTCTTATACTGAGATATATACCAAAGTATAGGATAAGTTTGGCCACTTCTTCATAGGTAACCCTAACAACTATCGTACTCTGGAGAAGAATGTATCTGTGCTGCTTCCAACTATGTATGAGATGTTTTCTCTTCCCCGTAGAGAAATTTCGGAGGTGGTGCTTCAAGACTGAAAGGATTCCTTGAATGAATTCGAAAGAGATGAGTTTAATGTTTCATGGCTTCGTTATTATTTAGAAGCTATTGAAAAGCATTTGCAGGAGAAAGGTGCATCTTATTACTTGGAGACGGTTTCCAAGGCTAAATGTGATGTTGGTAGGCTTTCTCGGGAGTTGAAGCTTGTGACTGAGACTCTCGAGCAATTGGAGCAAGCATATGCTGAAGGTGTTGAACCGGTTTTCAAGGAGTATTTCTAGATTTTCTAAATTTGATAGGTTTCCGATACATATGGTTTTTCGTTGTTTTATTTTGGGATTTTGAATAGGTAGAGATTTTTGAATGATTTGCAAGTATATATTTTATGAAAAGAAACAATACTTTGCTTGATTAATAAATTGAAATCATAAGCATGAATACAAGATATTGCAAACATTTTGGAGGAATTAAAAATATTGCATAAAACAGGAAAATGTTATAAGGTGGTGGTAGACTGCTTTAAGCACTGTAATCTTTAAGCCCACTTGCCATGTATGACTACTCCTTCTGGCTTATCAGTATTGATAAGCTTGTAGTAACCGTCGATTAAGGCTTCAACGACGAGAAACAACTCTTCTTCAGGAGAGGTTGTAACCCCACCTATCTCCGACATGGGAGGAATTGGGTTCAGGCCCCTTATCTTCATGACATGTCTTTTGAACGCCCGGTTTACTAATTTCCCCATCTCCAGTAGAGACAATCCATACCCATTTGATAAATTTTTTAAAAGGATCAGCTTCTCATTCACATCGCTGAGTCAGAGTAGGGTTGATATCTGGGTTAAGTCCCCCAAGCTTTGATGGGACGTGGGATCGCTGGTTGCAAAGAATTTGGTTGGATATGAATTACTTGTGTGCGAAACCTTCATACATATGATGTCGTGTTCTCTCCCGACAACTGATAGGCAATCTTTGGGATTTGCTGGCTTATTTGAGAGTCTTGGTGGTGTTGGCACTGGCAAAGGAGATACACCTGATTTTATCTTGTTGTTATGGACCCATGGGCGTCCCAAGATCATGTCATAATTTGGATCCTCCTTGACAATGTGAAACTTGGTATCTGTTCGGGTGTCACCCAAGGGACTTCCCCTCAAAATTCTTGATTACGGTTGGCGAGTGCGTGGCTTCGTGCCTGGAAATTCCCGCAGCTCTCAAAGTCTTGATAGTGATGATATTGACGTTGGTGCCCACATTGATTAGTATTTGCTCGAACTTGGTGTCTATGAAGCAAGCGGTGGTGAGAAGTCCCCATCTAGGTTTTTTATCGTGCTGGATGACTATGTCTTCTGAGGCGGACTTGGGATACACAATAGCTTTTTCTGGGAAGAGTAGACGCTTACCCGATACAACACGATTGAGAGCAGTAAAAATATCTTTGCGTTGTGCCTTCGATAGGTAAAGAAGTTCACATATGCACTCCATCATGGATTGGACATTTCTGTTAACGAAATCCCCGTAAAGAGTAAAGCTCCTGACATGGAGGGGATCTTTGTGGACACCTTCAGTCCCCAAACATATCTCCCCTGAGTCGATTTTTTCTCTGAAGATAGCCTTAAGCCGTTGCATTCACTGTGGGATGGTTGACGAACCTGTGGAAGTGACTGTATTTTGGGTTTGATATGTCCTCTTCAGTTGGTAGGTGTCGCATAGGCGGTAACTTGATAGATCCATTTTGTACCCATAATTCCAACAGTTCGAGGACCTCCTCCATGGGGATGGGGAAGTCCTGGATTGTTGTATCTGTCTTGGTTTGTTGTATTTGACGCGGAGTCTTGACTGAGCCTTGTCCTTGAATTGGTGTTGGTGTTGTTGTCGAGGCTGACGTAGTACGCTTAGCTTGTGATGCCTATTAAGGTGTTGCCTTTCTCTTGCCCACTTCCTCAGTGATAACACCTATGGACTGTTGGGTAGAATTTTTTTTGTTCACCAGGCGTATACTTCCACGGGTGTCTCCATGACTTTCTTCTCTTGCAGGCCTTGTTTCTTCCAACAAGGCTGGAGCAGTAGTTGTTGATCTCTTGGAGGCCTCATGTAACTCATAGAAGGTTTAAAATCGTAATTTTTCTGATAAGGCACGATAAACATGAATCATACCATTAATGCAAAGCTCCACCAATTGTTGCTTAGTCACGTTCTGGTCATAGTAGTCAAGAGCTTGTGTTCTGAATCTCTTTACGTATTCGTTGGGATGCTCGTTGTTTCTCTGAAACATTCTTTCCAGATCCAAAAGAGTGATTTCGTCAGAGACAAAGAAATACTTTTTATAAAAAGCATTGACCATCTGAGACTTACTAGAGATGTTGTTGGGGGAGAGGTTGTTGTACCTGGTATAAGCTCTTACCGTAAGAGATTTGGAGATTTCATTAAGCCGCAACACTTGGTTATATTCGTGCACTCCTAAAGATTCCAAGAATCGAGAAATATGCTCTCCAGCGTCCCCGGTGCCATCATACAGTGAGAACAGATGAGACAAATATCCGCACGGAAGTGCAATCCTCTGAATTTCTGTTGGGTAAGTGGGTTGGTGTTGTTAGAATGATGACGAATCTTCATTTACACGATTTTGCAGGAGCATTTCCAGGTCTTCGAGAGTGACAAAGTTATGTTGTTGTTGACTCCTTTCTGGTACACGATTGGTAACAATTTTTATTTCATCATCTTCTTGGGCATTAGCTCTTGACGTGTTAGCTTCTCCAGCGTTGTGTTCTTAGCTTTCTCCGTTTAATGATAATGTTACCCTGGTGATAATTGTTTTTGCAAGGTTTTGAGAAAGTTAAGAACTTCCTTCTGAGTGGTGTCCATGGATACTTAACTTTCATCCAAGGTTTCTTGCCGCTTCGTTAAATCAGTTATGGTTGGTGACGCATGCTCCTTGTTTTTGTCACCTTCAGTGGTCGAAGAAGAGTCGTAGTATTTTCAGTAGTGGTGTTTTGTGGAATGATCTCTGGAGTTCTACCACGGGTTAGGAGTGGGTGTTAAACCTGAATTGGGGTTGGTTGCTAAACCTGACCTAAGCTCCACTATTTTCTTAGATGATAAAAGAATTGATTTTCAAATAGTTGAAAAATTGGATTCGTGATATTTTTGTAAATAGTGGTAAGAAAAGTATTGTTTGCTCGAACTTGTGAAGATTGAATTTAGATTTAATAAATTAATTTAAACTAAAAATACACACATGATATGAAAATAATATTAACAAATACTGAGGTTATGGATTTCACCATTAACCAATTAAAGTGATTCAAACTAATTAATATTCATGCAATTCTTACATTTAATTTGATTCTAAAATATTGCAATAAGTAGATTTTCAAAATAACAATTGTATAGCAAAAGCATGGAACATCTAAAACCTAGGCCAAAGCATGTACCATCTAACGAAATCTCAACTGCTTAACAAAAATCATTAAATCAAATTTAAACCAAGGCAAATAATCATAAAAGAAATTGCAAAAATTAATTAAAATAGAAATATACCACTTTTATTGAAATTATGGCTTCCTCCGTCACCTCAGCAAATGTGGTTTAGCTCATCTTGCTCAAAACACCCTCAAAAGTTTGGTACATAGCTCAAAGTGTTTGAAAATAATGAAAAGGAGTGAAAATAATGAAAACAGTGAGTTTGCAACGTTTATAAAAGTTACAGACTCATTGTTACAAAGGGATAACTGTTTCCTGAAGATATACGTTGCAAAGTTAAAAGCTTTAGCAACGGAATCTTCAAACTTTTCCCACGGGATCTTCAAACTTTTCGCAACAAAATCTTCATCTTCTTCATCATGATCACGAGCAGATTTTTCTGGATTTCTTGATTTCGATCTCTGGACTCTCCAGACCTCCGCCTCCCCCCCATAACTCTTCTGTAATCATCTTTATTTATAGTAGAGCACCAATAACTCGATCAAATCTTCAAGAGTATCTTCTTTTTATTGAATATGTTCTTGGCAGGAAATAAAATATTCTCTTCTCCGTCGATCATTAAAACATGATTTTTCGGTCTTTAATTCTCAAACAACTCTGTCATTTTGTTTACTCTTCAAATATATTGTTTCTTTGTTCTCAGAATATTTCAAATCAAAACCCGAGATTTTTCCTGTGAGAGAATATCTCACGAGAATTTTTTTAGTCTTGATCGTATCTCACGGGATGTTTGATGTTGTTTTCAAGTTGTATATGAATCTTCTTTAGTAAGACAAGAATATTTCTTGTCTTAAACTCCCAAAATACTTGCCAAATCTCGGTCCAATTTGCACAGTTGAAAATTTGAGAGAATAAAAAAATTCCCGCCATTACTATTTTGAATTTTAAAAAGGTGGTGGGTGCCCTGAATCAAATAGTGGGTGCCTTTATAAGGTGGGGGTGCCCTTATCCAATTCTTGGGTGCCTTTAACACTTTTGAGCTATTTTTTTCACATTTATTAATTCTCCAAAAATACCTATAAATACAATTAAATCACAATATAAGTACGTAAAAGAGTTCTAACAATATACAAGTTGAGATCAAATAAGACACAGAAACGTGTCTATCAATTGGTGACTGAGAGATTGATCTCCCACTGTGGTCGCCAATTGTTAGTGCCTAAAAATTGATTCTAGGCAAAACAATATACTGTAGAAGTACTTTTTAGATTCGAAAATCAAAATCGTACAGGGAAAGCCTAACCCACGATAATAGTCGTTCCGCCCTGCTTTGATCACGAGGAGAGAAAATAGGTTGATCTTAGGGGAGGGAAGCAAAGAAACTTGAAGGAATTTATGTGTTGAATTGTGTGTAAAGATGTTGAACTATTGAGAAAATAACAGAGCTTGAGAGAATGATAATCTTGTTGTGATTTCTGAATGGGCTAAGTAGCCTATTTATAATAGTTGGTAACACACACTTTCCTTGTAAAGTAGTGGTGGTAGTGAGGAAGTGAAATAATGGATATTATGGAGGTAATGGTGTAACCGCCCATTATGCTTGGAAGTTTCTGGAAAACCATTACTCCATTATTCCTTTAACTGCTTCAACCTTACCACTACTTTGTAACTTTCTTATCATGGGGTGTTTCCACTCCGCATGTTGTTGTAACCACCATACCAAAACTCCATGAAGAATCCCCCCATGTGATTGTTTTGATTTCTCGTTGAGTTAGTGGACTCATGGACACAAAACACGTGAATAAATTGTGAGTTTGTTGTAAAGTAATTTTATCAATTAGTTTGTCTCAAGCGAGCAATGATTGGTGCTAGCACAAGCATAGGTGCAAGCATGAAGGGTGAGAAGACGCGCAAAGGCGAAAAGAGGGGAAGGGATAAGGCTTGGCGCTTAGCGCTGCTGCCAGTGCTACCGCTAGCACTGCTAGGGCTCGTTTGGCACGTAACTTAGTTAGCCTCTTGGATTTTTTTGCCTTTGGCTTTTCTGGCCTTTTGGCACACGTGTATGCTACTCGTTGGTGTTGGGAGTGTGGCTAGGGATTTTCCAAGGCTAGCACTTTTTAGTGCCACAGTTATTGCTTATGCACCACTAGCTTCGGCATTCCTTAATGTTGTGGCCATATTTATGGCCTATTTAGGGTTTCTCAATTGTATGAGATTTAATGTTAGCATTTATGCTTAACTTTTATGGAGTGCATACAAAACATATTCAAGATATTCAGTCGTGGAAGTTTGCAACTTGAGATAATGCTTGATGCGACTCTACAATTAGATGGTATACATCTAGTTAGCGTTTTTTATTCAAATATGGTATAACATCTATTCTGAATATTCATAATTATGTATAATCAACGTATTTTGATTAATACAGATAGTTTGCATTAGCACACATGAAATAACGAGGGTTTACGCAAGTAAAGCCCTGAAATTTCGAAGGCGCATATGTATATAAAAGAGTTATAGGGATAATTTAGCCACGATCTGAATATGTATTTTAAATTGGGATAACCATAGAAATACCCCAATTTGGAGGGGTCATAAACTGAAAATGCCCCAAAACGGAAAAATTAACAAAAATGCCCCAGTCCGTCAATTTATCAGTTATCTTCGGGCGTGCGAGTTCGCATGTGTGAAATTTGACAAAAATACCCCCAAATTATTTCTTATGGAAATGCCCCAAAAAAATTATCATCTTATAAAAATGCCCCAAACAGTTAAGGTAACAAAAATGCCCCAAAACGGAAAATGGTAATAAAAATGCCCCAAAAACAGAAACATGAAAGTTAATAAACGTAACATATACTTAGTAATTCTTACTAAAAACAAACAGGTACAGGAAATAACAAAAACATAAAATATTTTAGGAAGTCTTAAGTTAGAAAAAAACATAAAATTACATATATTTTGAGTTTGGCTTTCTTTGTCTTTTCTTATCCGGTTTTTGGGGCATTTTTATTACCATTTTCCGTTTTGGGGCATTTTTGTTACCTTAACTGTTTGGGGCATTTTTATAAGATGATAATCTTTTTGGGGCATTTCCATAAGAAATAATTTGGGGGTATTTTTGTCAAATTTCGCACATGCGAACTCGCACGCCCGAAGATAACTGATAAATTGACGGACTGGGGCATTTTTGTTAATTTTTCCGTTTTAGGGCATTTTCAGTTTATGACCCTTCCAAATTGGGGCATTTCTATGATTATCCCTTTTAAATTCTCTTGCAGAATGTAAGATAACAATATGTATTCATAATTCTGATGTCGGGTCATGAATTTATACATATTTGTTTCATGCTTCTGCAACTAGGAGAAAAGCAACATTACAATTTTCTCCCTTGTCAAAAATCCTCCATCAATAAATGGTCATATAATTTGCTGGGTAAAATCATATCCAAAACTACTTCGGATCATAATGATGTTAATAAGAAATCAATTTGTGCTGGAAGAACTATAGAAAATATGAAATCATTTCCAACAGGATAAATTTGTTTGTCTTTAGGTTTCAACAGGAAGATGCGTATAATAATGTGATTAGGAAAGCTCTTTGGTCAATATTACTTTCTCTTCAAAAGTGTAACTCACAAATATCAATCAAAGATCATCAATTTAAACACCAATTCTGGTGTGTTAAGTTTAGAAATATCCAACAAATATTTCTGAATGAACAACTGGTGAATGGTATCTGTAAAGATATTTGCAATAGAGTCATAACGGAGGGAAAAAAATAATGCCAAGAGGTCATGTTACAAACACTGTGTATGTAGAGGTTAATCTCAAAGATCCACTGAGAAGAGAAGACTGGCTTGATACTGCTGTGGGTAATCTTGTCCGGGTGATATACTATTTCGAAATGCAACCCTATAATATCTGCAAAGAATACTTTGTGGTTGATCATGTAGATGGAAACTGTAAGAGAATTGCTCAATAGCTCAAGGTGGAGGATATGGATGAGAAGAAATATTATGCACAGAGTCAAGCGAAGGAAGGCAAACCCTTTTTGGCTTCCAATATAATTGACATGGATAATAATAGTAATTCCTCTCCAATAGTAAATGAAAATAGTATAGGAGAGAACATAACAACGAGATAAGGATTTCGAGTGGAGCTGAGATGAGGAAAAATAAGAGAGGAAGAGATGAAAACCTTATATCCTGAACTTCAAAATTCATTCAATACCGATAGTAACCTTATGTTTCTAATGGATGCTACTATGATTGGTGATGTTGAATCAATTTATAATCGTGATAAGAATAATGAGAATAAGATGGTGTTCCACTACAATCATAAAGAAGAGAGAGGTGCAAAGGCAATTGATAGCTCAGAATACTTGTTTGGAAATTTGATTACATAGAATCAAATACTGGGAATGGCTACTGCTCATCCAAAGGTTTTTTTCCCCTAAATCACCTTTCAAACCCTAATTTGTTTTTAAAGTATTTTAGATTAAATCTAGTAATAATTCTTTCTAATTGTTGGTTGAAATTTAAGATAGATTTGATTCTTTCTCATATCACTGAAGGTCTTATCTCGGAAGGTCTTAATCTTCATCAATTTTGGTTCTTTGAGATTTGCATCATAAACGTCTTAGCTTGGAATGTGCAAGGATATGGGAATAAGCATACTAGATATCATATTAGGGACCTAATTAGGTCTAATAATCCTGATATAGTATTTCTCTCATAAACTAAAAACATGGACAAAAAAATGATTAGATACACTAAGTGCCTCAATTTCTCTAAATACTACTTTATGAATCCCATGTGTCTGTAGGTTTGTTTTTTATATGAAATGAGGGATTTGGCATTATAGTTGTTGAAATGAATTCTAGATTTATTGTATGTGTAGTTAGTTTTGATGCTAGAGTGAAAAATCTCTTCTTTTTTGTATGTATGGTGCTTTGGATGACTTGGGTATAGCTAACCAATGGCATTTTCTGCACAGTATTGATAATAGGTTCAAATATCCTCTAGTCATCATTGGTGATTTGGACTTTGTGATTAGGCAATGTGAAAAGCAAGGTGGGAATCCCGTTCTTCAAACCCAACTTGATAATGTTAAAAATCAACTTAATATGCTTAATGTTTCCGATGTCATATTCGTAGGCAGTCCATTCACATGGACTAATAAAAGATCTGTAAGTCAACTTATCCTTGAGAAACTGGATATGACTATAGTTAACAATGATTGGTTTAACTTATTTCCTAATGCCACTGTTTATCACTTGGTTAGTCTAGGGAGTGATCACCTCCCTATTTTGCTAATAAGCTTTAGAGAAGAGAACTCTACTAGAAATCCATATATGTTCATAGGTGTTGATTCCTGGATAGCAATCGTATCAAAATCAACAGCTGCTACGAGATTGAATCAGCTTCAGGCTTTCAAGCAAAATAAGCGTCTGCCAACAGTAAGTCTTTAATTTAAGATAACTGGAATCTTGTTAATAATGGATCTCATGCCTTTAGATTAACCAAATCTTTACAGAATGTTAAGCATGGTTTAAGTAAGTGGAATACAAGTAGTTTTAGTAATATTCAAACCCAACTTACTATAATCCAGGATAAGCTTACTAATATATTACAGAATGTAACTAGGGAAGATAATCTAGATGTTGTTATCGGTCTCAAAAATCAACTCAAGTATTGGTATGAGGTTCAACAAGACTTTTATAGACAAAGGAATAAAGATGATCTACCTTTTCAGGATAGGAGTATTAAATATTTCCATGAAAAAAATGAAAATTTAGGAAAAGGAGAACCCATATAAACATTATTCAATCTAGTTTAGGAGTATAGCTTTCTGATAGAGCTGGAATAGCTAGTGAACTTAAAGATCATTTCTCTAAAATTAGTAGGACTTGTAATTCTGGTATCTTGATGAGTTTTTGATGAACCTTGATCTTTGCATCACCGATGAGGAAAATGTATCTCTTCTTCAAACTCCTACTGATGAGGAGATTAAATATGTGATATTTTAGACGCAACCTTCGACTGCTTTAGGTCCAGATATCTAACCACCTAGTTTTTACCAGAAAATGTGGAATGTGGTAGGTGGTAGCATCATCAAAATGGTAAGAGTTTTTTTTTCATTCTAGACATTTACGTAAACAAATGAACCATGGATTCATTAGTCTCATACCAAAGTCCAGTACTCCTAAGCATGCTTCAGATTACAGGCCTATAAGTCTTAGTAATGTAACTTATAAAGTTATTTACAAACTGTTAGATAATGGATTGAAAAAGGTTATGGACAAATTCATAATCCCATATCAAGCTGTTTTTATCTCATCAAGTTTAATAACTGATAAGGTAGTTCGTTCTCATGAAATTATGGACACACTGAAAATATGTATAGTTGAGAAAGGAATTATGGCAGTCAAACTGGACATGTCAAAAGCCTTTGATAGGATTGAGTAGAATTTCTTAGTTGATACACTTAGGAGACTTTTTTTCTTCATGAAAACTAGTGTGAAATGATCTATGAAACTGTCTTAATTGTTTCTTTTTTTATACTTCTTAATAGTAGTCCTGGTGATGTGTTTTATCTTAATAGGGGTCTTAGGAAGAGATATCCCTTGTCCCCTTATCTGTATATAATTTGTATGGAATCATTATCTCGCCTTCTTGTGCATGCTGATAATAATGGTGGTATCCAAGGTATTAAAGTTACTAAAACTATCCCATCCATTAGTCATTTGTTCTTTGCAAGTGACTACTTAGTCTTTACCAGAGCTACTATTTCTGGAGCAAAACATTTAGATGAAGTGATTCATAAAATTAGTAAGTTATCAGGGCATCCTATCAATTTTGATAAGTAAGGGCATGCCTTCAGCCCTAAAACTAGTTCAAGTGTCTAAAACCATATTGCTAGAATCCTTAATATTAGGAGAATGGCTTTGCAAGATATATATTTGGGGGTACCTCTTTTAATTCGAAAAAATAAGACGGAAACATTTGGGAATTTAGTTAATAAAATTGATAATAAGTTAGCCATTTGGAAAGGAAAGTACTTAAACCATCCAGGTAGGACTGTGCTTACCCAGACTACTTTAGGATCCTTGTCTTCACAATATTTAGTTGTATTTCCTATGCCTAAAGTTCTAACTGATAGGTTTGATAGGATTCAAAGGAATTTTCCGCTTAACAGAAAACAAAATGGTAGAAGTATGCAGTTGATTAAGTGGGATATTGTTGCTCAGCCTAAAGCTTTAGAGATTTAGGGGGTTTAAACATAAAAAGGATTAAAGTTACGAACACTGCTTTGCTTAGCAAGTTGGCTTGGAGGATGGTTACTGAAACCAATTCTCTATGAGATATAAGTATTTCCATCCTCACAACCCTCTGTATTATGCTAATGATAAGCAAGTTTCTTGGATATGGAAGGGTGTGTGTCAAGGAATGGATACTATTAGAGGTAATTACTACTAGGAAGTTAGCGACGGAAGAAGGATATCCATTTGGAAGGATGTCTAGATTCCCTAATGGAAAAAATCACTTTCTTTTATACATGTTTCGTATTATATGCAAAATGTTGATCAACTGATTGATCATGATACTAAATCCTGGAAAATTGTTGTTTTGGAACTGTTAGATATATTAGTACCATTAGAATTCCTTCCTTAGGTAAGGGTCAGTTGAGATGGGTACCAGATTGTAATTGTGTGTTTTTTGTCAGAGTTGTTGATTTTGCTAATAGTGTTGCTAGTACTAGTCCTACCCTTATGAACTTTCCTAGTACTAAATTCTGGAAAACTTGTCTACCTCTTAAAATCTTGTATTTCTTGTAGAAGTGTTTACAGGGTTTTCTTCCTGTTAGAGAGAGGCTAGCAATGCATGTGAATAACATTAACCTAAACTGTCCACTATATGACTGAGCAGTTAAGAGTGTTCAAGACTTGTTGTATGAATGTGATGCTTTTAAGCAGATTTGGATAATTTTTTATGCTAATATCACAAGCGGTTTAAATGGAATATCAAGCTGGTATTTATCTAATGTCAATAATATTTCATGAATATTGCATGTTTTATCTTTTGGAGTATTTGAAAGATGAGATGTGCAATGGTTTTTTTGAGAATACATATGTGAATGTGGATAATGTGGTAGGTCAGATTAATCAAAAAGGTTGGAATAGGATAATAGTAACAATAGCTCTCTCATAAAACACAAGTATGTGTTAGAACTAGTTTTCAAGTTCCTTGGAGAGTACCACATATGTCTTTTATACAAATCAATGTTGATGCATCTTTCTCAAAAGGCACTAAATTGATGGGTTCTGGACTAATATTTATTGATGATGCAGGGAATTGGAGAGGGGCAGGGTGCATTCTAGCAGTATCTCAAGATGTAGAAAAAACAGAAGCACTTACTGCCTTGGAGGGAATCAAATGGGAAGGGAATCAAATGGGAAGTGGAGCATCAAGTCTTCAACCTCATACTAAAAGGGGATTATGTCAATATGGTGAATATAAGCAAGTTAGGTTATGAAATGGACAACAAATAATAATATTTTAGATTGTTTAGAACTTCTTAAGTACTTCAGTAAATGGGAGTGTTGTTATGTCCCAATAGAAATAAATGAAGTAGCTGATCTCTTAGAAAAAGATACAAAACTTAATGAAAAATCTGTTTTTTAGTATGAAAATTTGTCATTGTGGTTATGTTCTCTGATTACAGAAAAACTTGATGTAAGATGATGTTTTATTCATGAAATTTATCCTTTATTATTAAAGAAAAAAAAGGTTAAAATCTTGGGAGGTTAAAACCTTTAAACATGTTCGTTGCTTTTTTACGAGGTTCGATTTTTATTTATTTTTCTTTATTTAAAATTTAATTTATTTTTATTTTCGCATAAATAACCAAAGCTTCTTCGGGGGGTATTTTCATGGGGAATCGAGGATTACCAGTCCCATTAGAAGCTACCAATTGATCCTAATATAAAATATATTGTGTTGGTTTGGTCCTGTTGACTTGGTCCAATTGCTCTAAGGTCCTTTTTTAAAAATATATTATCAATTTGATCCAAAATTTATTGTTTGGTCCTAGGATGAACGTTACCCACGCGGAATGACGTCATCATTTTTTAAAACAGTGTCAGAAATACCATTTTCTCTCTCTTCTTAAATATAAAGAATAAAAGTTTAAAATAACATATTTTTCAAAGCTTTAAAAAAATTATATATTCGGAAAGCTTTCAACAAGATCTATATAATGAGTACCAATTTCATTATTTTAATTTTAATTTTTTACGTCATCGTTTAGCTAAAAATCATCTACAAAATAAACTATCATAAGAGTTCATTTTATAGAATGAACTAACAATATTACAAGTTCATTCTAAAAAATGAATTACCAGTATTACGAGTTCATTCTACAAAATAAACTGCTAGAATGAACTATCAATACTACGAATTCATTCTACAATATGAACTGCTAGAAATGAACTACCAATATTACGAGTTCATTCTACAAAATGAACTGCTATAAATGAACTACCAGTATTACAAGTTCATTCTACAAAATGAACTGCTAGAAATGAACTACCAATATTACGAGTTCTTTTTACAAAATGAAATGCTATAATAAACTACCTTTATTACGAGTTCATTTTACAAAATGAACTGCTAGAAATTAACTATCATACTCTATAATGGTGTCCATTCTTGAATATGAACTACCATTACCAATACCGCGAAGATTAAATCTTCCAAAAATATTACAATTGGTACTCGTGTAGATCTCGTCGAGAGCTTCCCAATATATAAGATTTGTTAATTTTTGATTTATGATTCGAGAATATTTAATTTTTAAGTTATTTTTCCTCATTTTACAAAAAGAAAGAAAATAAGATAGAGAAAAGATTATTTTAGTTATTTTAATATTTTCAAATAAATAAGGACCAAATTAAACTTCTTTATATATCGGTGGACCAAACTAACTTAGGACCATTTAAAATAGGATCAAACCAAAATTTTCCCATACATAAACCCCTGTATCAACATTTGCCGCCTCGAAATCTTTCGGGTAACATTCCCGAATTCCTTCTTCGGTATTCTGTTTTCTTCAAGATTTACAGATTTTTTAATGCAGAGTCTTAAAACAGTCGACTCCAAAATTGCATTTTAAGTTTATGATAAATTGTCTAACTAAAATACTTATTGTTTGTATTCTGTCGTCATAATTGAAAGGATTTTGAAACATTTGAAGTTCATGACGAGTCAGGTTAAAAAGACAAACATTTAAGTCTGGCTCATTGGCATGAAGCATTGATAATTTCTTTACTGGTTATGTGTAGGATACGGAGGAAAATTCCAAGCAAATTGAGAATGAGGAGGAAGAAGAGGAATACGTGTCGCTTGATCTTGAAGCTGTTTATAAACAATTACTCATCCCACCAAATGCGCCTTACGCTCTATCTGTATGTATATCCTTTATATATAGCTGCATTATTTTTTATGTGTGTGATTCAGATACCGAAGCTCAGTGTTTATACTTTAGACTCTTACATGAATGATTTAACAATCCTTAGCCTTATAATGTTTCAAGTCTCATTACGCGTTCCCAACGAATAGTATTGATACCTAAAACCTAATTATGTATGTGTGAAGTCTACTTTGTTGAGTAATGTAATCTCTTCGATTTGTGGTAGGGTTCGGATACTTTAAGTTAGTTTTGGTTGTAGGCGACAATTTGAAGCTGGTGAGCTTTTGGACTGCAAAATACCTACCTTTAAAGTGATAACTTTTATCGTTATATTTACGCGACAATTTTGGGGATGCTAAAAAGACAAAATAGTATCATTAGGAAGTAATTATTTGTCACCATTTATCCACATATTTTATGTAATGGTTAATCTATTCTTGGTTAATTAAGGTTAATGTTGACTAAATAGTTGTTAAATTTGATTATATAGTTAGTGTTAGAGAAGAAGAAGAGGAAGTTGAGAAACCATTGAAACAAAACTAGGATTTGGTGAATTCAACAAATAAAGTGAAGAATCACATCAAATTGAAGATAATAATGCATCAAACAAACACGTATTGTATTAACAAACCCAAAAACACACTTCGTATGTGTTTCTATGTTACATGCATTTAATGCTACTGACGTCCCAGAATCGATAGATAATCGAGTATATTGTCTACCGATTATATAATCTGGCTCAAATTTATCATAATCGGTAGTTTTGATAGAATCGATTACTAACGATTATACTGAATAAGCCCCAAATTAAAATTCTTTCCAATTTCCGATTTTTCTGTTCTTCCATAACCGATAGTTTAGTGAACTAAAATATCTACCGATTGAAATATATATCCCACACTGATTTTTCTTCCCAATTTCGATTATGTACTCTTTCAATCGGTAGTTTTGTAGGATCTATTATTTACCGATTGTAAAAGTAGCCTTAAAAATAAAAAAAATTCAAACTTTTGAAAATGTATAATTTGCTACTGTCATAATCGGTAGTTTAGGCGAATCAGTTTACTACCGATTGTAAAAGTAGCCCCAAATATAAAATTTTCCAAACTTGTAATATTTCTAATTTTTCTACAGTGATAATCGGGAGAAAGTAACCAAATTTATCTACCGATTGTACTGATTTTCAGAAACCTGACTAGTTTGTGGTTCTAATTAGTAGCAAATTGGTTATAGTTTCTACCAATTATAATACAATCAGTAGCTTTGTAAAAAACAAACCTTTGATAGTTGCACAATTGGTTGAAAATGATAACCACAAACTACCGGTTATAGTAGGCTACCCTCTTTTTTTAGAAGATCGTTGTTACGGTTGATCTTGTTTCATATGAGGGGTATGATAATTTTCTAAACTATGGTAGCAATTGAGGTGAGCTAAAATGCAAGTTGCTAATGAACTAAACTTTAAAAAGTTAACGTAATATCATTTAAACTTAAAGAAACCGGTTCATCCCTCGGTACATAATATTGTTCAAAATATTTTAAAACACCTAGCAACATAGACATTCAAAGGGTTCAATCCCATTTATCTCATCAAATTCTTCCACTCCTTGTTACTCTTATCTTCTTAACACCAATTTTAGATCTCCTCTTCTTCCTAGCCTCATCATCTAGCAACTTCTTCTTGTCATTAGCCTTTTCTTCCAATGCCTCAGGTGGACCTATGTACTCACCATCTTTATTGTAAAATGGTTTTACACCTTCGAAGTCGCTTTCCTTGAAAAAGGTTCTCGTATCATGATCATCTCCTTCTTCTAACTCCTCAGGTAGACATTTATACTTAAAGTCCCTTTCCCAGAAAAAGGTTATCGGAATTTGATCATCTTTTTCTTTTTATTCTTCTTCTTCATGTGTCCATTCAATGCGGCTCTCAGGAACGTCTAGCCAACTTATAAATTCCTGATATTCAATTGGAGTTTTGGGAAGAGGTTTTGAAGTAGGAGTAGCCTTTTGCTTTCCCATCTTACTCTTAAAAAAAAAATGCACAACAAATCGTAAGCACATACCTTCATAAACAAACCTATACATGAATCATTAACTAACTACACAGTATCTATTAGAAAATGAAAAAAAGCACATCAAGCATGCTAAACAATTATCATTCAAGAATTTAAAGATATAAAGATCTAATAACCAAGGAATAGACACTTAATCGGTAGATAAAATTATAAATAACCACCGATTTCTCATAATCGGTAGGTTGGGTTCCCCCTAATCTACCGGTTATGGACAATCGGTAGATAAAGTTCACAAATTAATTACAGGTTGTAAATAAATTTTTGACGGAAAATTAGTTGTTGAATGGAACCATAATCGGTAGATAAACCACGATTACTAACTACTGATTGGAGTGTAGCCCTAAAACTGGTTTATCTAAAAACACAATGAATATCGGTAGATAAATTGATTTTATATCTACCGATTGTTTTAAATAAATATCCAAAGACAAATTGCAGGTCATAATAGGTAGATAAGAAGAAAAAAAATTGATCTACCTATTATGGATGATGTTCTTCAAAAATGAAGAACTCGAGGCATAATCGGTAGATAAATTCTACTAGATATCTACCGATTATGCATCGTTTCAGAAAACCCTAGATTTTTTTTTTCTGATTTCTTCAATTTAATCAATAAAACCCTAAAAGTTCGATGTACCTTACCTTATTTGGGCCTTTTAAAATTGATGGAGAGTCATGTGTCATAATCAATGGACGAATTGATTTCAATGATTACGCGTTCTTCGGATTCTTCGTTCACCATCTTTTCCTTTCTTTTCGACTGAGACCCAATAGTTGATCCTTTGGTCGTGAAGCTTTAGTTTTTCTACTCATTGTTATGAGGGAGGGAGAGAAGAAGATGGAGAAGGAGAATGAGAAGAGGAAGAGGTTGTGTTACGAGGGAGAAAGAGATGGAGATGGAGATGGAGAATGAAAAGAGAAAGAATGAATTATGTTTAGCTTTTATTAGTGAAAGGGTATAAATGGTTTTTTACCCACCATTTAAACATAACATAGTCACCTTTATTGGATGGGTAAAAATAAGTAGTCCTAAAAACACCAAATGTATTTAGACTGTCAGAGTGAGATTTATTTCTTCATTGAACTGCTGTCGCAGATAGGAAAGTATGAGGAAACAATTGGTACAATCCTAGCTTTCTCAGAAAAAGGTGAGTCTCGATGATTTGAGGCATAGCTAATTTCTGCAGGTTTAAACTAAATTATGCCTTGGCAGACGGTGGTCCTGTGGTGCATGAAGAGAGGGGCACATCAGATCAAAACAATTTCAGAGGGACGCGCATTGTTGATCCAAATCAAAATTCAGCCAAGCAAGTAAAACCTATTGCCAGCCTCCGTAAAATTCTCAAGTTTAGATTGGCATCTGAAGTTGATATTCATATTAGTATATTGATGCTATTCACCTCCTACGATCTAAACCCCACATCTAATATATTACCTTTTATTGGTGATGTATGAATAAATTTTCCACACTGGGAAATCCATTTTTCTAAATGATTAAAAAATAAAAATGAAACACGCTGATTACAAGGAATTACTGAACTTTTCCTTGCTAAACATTTATTCTATTTTCTCCTCAATCTCACTTCAATTATGTTAATTTCATTTTCCCCAGCACCCATTTAGGGTATATGAATCTTAAAAGTAATCGTACATGCAGTTAAAATATGGCAACAATCACTGAATCGTCCTTCTAATTCTGCCGGCTAGTTAATTAATCGACTATTTACCCTGGCTTTTGAGACATTAAATCTGTCGCTCCAGGTTTGAAAGTGCGAAGAAAGACTTCAGCAGTCTGATGCTCTACCTTCTGCCTTCCTTTGTCCCATCCATGCTCAATAGCAAGTATCTCAATGACTCTTGGCAGAGCATGTGTGGCAGCATTAACATCCAGAAAGGCCAGCCTCGTTCTTCTGGCAATGAAATCGATGGCAGTCTCGCAGTACTCGTTCCTGGCACAGTAGGCGACTTCAGCCTCTAGATAAGGGTAACCATGGGCAAGCCTTTTCCCAAGATCTTCCTCCTGCATTCAATGAGAAGCACATAAAAATAGCGGCATTTATGAATACAAGTAACGGCAGACGCCGCAATATGACAGCTGATTCATACATGCACACAAGCTAACTGTGCATAGTTGGTGGAGCAGCATCATGAAACAATTGTGGGAGAGTTCAAAGAATGACTCCTTGACAAAAAAACAGCAGTGGATTATGATTTTATTGTAATGCTTACCACCATATGAGTAGGTGAGTAAAAACAACACCATTCAGGGGATGGGTTATTAAGTGGTCAACCGGATACTCACATCCCAGTCTTGAAATGACGGCGTCCTTTTCATCAGTGTCAAACATCAGTGAGAATATAACGATTAATATTCTAAATTCCAACCTGTGCAATAGAGGCCACTTGGGCGGCCATGCTTCCATATGCACAAGAGAGGTGCTTGGCAATTGATGTGCCTATTGCTCCTGGTACCACTTTCCCGTCCCTTGTCTGCTTCCTGCGTACATAAGATTGAGCCAACTCCACAAAAGCTGAAGGTTTCCACCCCTCTGCACCTACAATGGCCAGGTCAGCTGTGACACATCGCCTTAAAGGATTCAGCTCCCCATGCTTGATGGCAGCATTAACTGCATCTTCCGCCATACTGAGAATTTAGATACATCAAATTAGTGTCTTTTAAGACATAAAGCTAATGAAGAAACTTCAGCATTTCAGCTCTGACACCAAGAAGATGTACAAAAGATCAGAATTGACCATTTTGCAGAGATAGAATACCTACTATAGAGCATTTCAGGGTTTCTTGTTAGGATTACTTTGTTCCTGAACCATAGCTTCCAATTTTAAACAGCTAAAAGCTGATATGCTGACAGTGAATATCTTTTTTTGTTTTACATAAAAGCATAAAAGGAAAATCAAAACCTAGGCCCTACGGAGAGAAGCAAGTTTGGTGAGAGTTTCTGGATTCCTCAAGATTTTGTGACTAAATCAAGTACCTTCGATAAGTAGTCCATTTTCCTCCAGAGATAGTAATCAAGCCAGGACAATCAACATGTACAAGGTGATCCCTGGAAATGCTTGCTGTATCCTTAGCTGAAGGATCAATAGCCAGCGGACGTATACCGCTCCATGTGGAAAGAATATCTGAATTCCTAACCTGAAATTTAATTAGATATTAGTAACCATCTCATGCATTCAGGGTTCAATTTAATTTACTTGAGAATGGCTGTAACAAGTACACCGAACTTTCTGCAGAAAAAAAAAGTGATGAACAGAGAAAGAGGAACATCTACAAAAGAGAGGTTTGATACTTCAGCTGCAAAACCTCAGCGACTGAAATTTAAACTGATCAGAAGATTCTCATTTTGAAATCTGATAATAGATGCCTGAATTTCTTGACCTACTTCACTGCAACATTAATCATCTTATAGGGTCAACATCTTAGGCGTTGTAGATGCAGAAAAAGGCCTCAGCAAGTTGTCCGTCATAAACCCAACAGGTGTTTAACACTTATTACTGTGATGTTAAGAGACCTTTTTTCAAATTCATTTTGATTGGCACTGAGGAACATATATGATGCTACATTGAGGTTCCAGATCGTATTTTCTATGCAACTGACGAAGCGAGAATTATCTACTTCTCAAATTTTGTAAAATATTGTTTAGATTGCCTTAAGATGGGGAGAATATAATGCCACACATATATAACCTAAATCATAATCCCAGTTCAACCAATTTGTACCTTGATGCTTAAGTAATCCTCAATGGCGTGGAGGATAAAATCTATTTCCTCTGATTGTGGCTGGGGGAGATCAGTTATAGTAGTACTACAGTCTGTAGTTCCAGCCAGAGTTTTACCTCTCCAAGGTAGCATAAACACTAGACGACCATCTTTGGTTTTAGGAATTAGTAATCCCATGTCTTCTGGAGTGAAATAATCTGGAAGCACTACATGGGCACCACTACTTGGACTGATAATGTTTGCTGCACTGCTGTCAGCCATCTTCCTTAGAAAATCACAAAAAGGTCCAGCAGCATTTATGATAACCTTGGCATACACATCAAACTCCTTTTCTGCAGAAGAATTACAAATCAGTCAGAAGAACTGGATGATGGATGACCATGAAAATTGAAGACCGAAACCTACAACCTATTCATTGCTGACTACAGGTACAATTGATTCATCAATTTACAATTCCTTAAAAGCACATAATAATAATAAATAAAATAAACACCCAGTCAGATCATACGACCATACCTGTTAAGTTGTCTCGAACTCGGGCACCAATGACACGACCAGAGATTTCATCCTTAAGGAGAGAAACTACTTCTACATGGTTAAGCACTGCTGCACCAGCCAAGGCAGCAGTGCAAGCTAGTCCAATATTGAGACGTGAATCATCCATCTGCCCGTCACAATAAACAACTGCACCTCTCAATTTTCGACCATTACATTCTTTTGAAAGAGTTGGAAATATACTAACAGCCTTTTGTGCAGGGTAATATCGTGACAGTCGCAAGGTTCCAGAACCAGCAACAAGATCATACACCTTCAATCCGGCCCAATAGTATACTACTTCAAACCAGCTATAACACGGGGTCATAGTAGGAAGGGCACGACAAATGTGTGGAGCATTTTGAATGACACGATTGCGTTCTTCAAGCGCATGGAAAACTAATCTCAGTTGGCCATAATCTAGATTGAAAAATGCCTTTTCCAGATAACGAACTCCTGATTTATACACAAAATAAAATGTGTCTTGCTTAACGAGAGGGGAACATGATAAAAGAACTCTTTTCATAAGCATAACAAGAGGAAACAAATTGCAAATGCATAAATACTTATAAATAATGAACGATGGAGTCTCATAACGAGGGAGAGCACATTATTTTACCTCCATGAAGAAGCTTAGTCGACCTTGAAGATGTACCGGAGGAGAAATCTTCTCTCTCCACAAGCGCAACACGTAATCCTCGGGTAGCAGCATCAAGTGCAACACCTGATCCAGTAGCACCACCTCCAATTACCAGAACATCAAATGGACTTTTGGAATTGCTTCCAGACATCTTCTCTTCCTGCTCTTTTCTACTTGGAACCACTCCATCCCTCAGTAGAATGTTCTGCTTAACCTCAGATCTATCTTTGGCAAACAAATTCCCCTCGTTCAAACCCAATTGTACTGCAACTAATGCAGCTGATGCTTCAGATATTAGACGACGCATTGAATCCTCACATCAACTACTGTGTCAGGCAAAGTCTCAATCAATATGAATAGAAAGATTGGGCCATTGTGTGAACCAAATGTAACCAATTATTACCAAATGTAACCGAAGAAGAGATCTAAGAAAAAATGAATGTTAACTAAAAAAACAAAACCTATAATCTTTTCTGAAACTGAAACGGCTGAATTTGCAAAGAACTATATCTACATGCAGATAAAAACAATATGCATATGTCATCAAAGGCGTAAAGCAGTAGCAAATTAATGTTAGCGAAATACCTTTAGATCTTTGATTTTTCCTTCGTTTCTGGACCAAAGGAAGAACCACCAATTGTTTTAACGGAGAATCCGTGATGATAGAAAAAGAGAGAGCTTTGAAGTGAGCATTTAATGTATGTATGCGTTAAAACGTTTCCGATTTCGGAAAGATTTGGAATAATAACAAGGAAGAAGATAGGGATAGGGTTTACAGAGAAGGTGGAAGTGAAGATAATCATTTTCTCACTGTCAGTAGTTACATCATCATAGTTCAGACCATAAAAAAACCCAACCATCACTTCAATTATTGCCCGCGAAAAAGAAAACCACTTCTGCCATTTCTTGTTTTTGATTCTCTTTTTAAATTGTTTAATAATTCTGAGATTTTCTCACCTGGTCTAGCTAACATGCGCTTCAGCTCCTTTTGGTTTTTGATTTTCTTCTTGCAATTGCAGTTTACAAGAGACTCCGGGAAACGTCTTAGAGCATCTGCAATCGTCGACGAAATCGACGATCAAAGATGATAAATAATCGATAGTCGACGAAAGTGAGCCACAGATGTCGACCATATTTAGTATTTGATCGATGAAAATCACTGTTCCAGATTAAATCTGATCGCTGATCGACGACTATAAATTATAGTCGCGCGTTACGTTATGGTGTCGTTTGTTTCCAAGTGATTCTACAGAATCCCGTTTAAAAACAAGGACGTAGAGTTGGTATTCCGCCAGTGTAAACGGGATACCTAAATTCCGCTTGTGAACACGAAACTCTGGAAGCTCGTCCTCATCATAAGCGAGTTGCCTTGATACCGCACCAACAATTCAAAATCGGGCGTGGTGCTAGCCCTGAGTTTATAATTGGGCGGTATATTGTAACCACGCCTGGAGCTGGGTGAGCTGCCATGTTATCGTTGGTTGAAGGGCGAGGTAATAGCCCTCCGTTCAGGTGACCGTTTATACTTCAGTTCAAATGTTCAAATCTTAATACTTCCGTTGAAATGTCACCGTTGTAGTTTAACGGCTATATTTTTACCCTATATATGGGATAACAGACGAATGGTATTTTACTGATTTCATTCATATTTTGTGTAAAAAATCTAAAGTTTGTTTTTATTTCTAATCGAAAAGTAAAATGCCACCATCAAAACCACGAGGTCCAAATTTTTCGTCTTTTGAAGATGTTACAATGTGAAAAATTCATTTGTCAATTTCTCAAAATTCTAGCATCGGTACCGATCAATCTGAAGATCAATTATGGTCACGTATTTTATTCCGGATGAAAGAAGAAATACCTACTATGCCAGTACGTACTTGGACCTCCCTTCAGAAACGATTTCAAATTATAAGTAAAGATGTTGCGCTATTGTCGGCAAAGGAGGCTGAAGTAGAAAGGGAACATCATACTGGTTGGGGTCCTGAAAATAAGGTAACTCTCGTTTAATTATGCTTATTACAGTTGTCCATATGATTGTATATCCTTTAACAAATTGAATTGAAACACCAGTTCGCAGAAGTCCGTAGGCTTTTCAAGGAAGCCACTGGTCGAAGTTTTAAGCATGAAGATTGCTACACAGTTATGCTTGAAAATATTAAATATTCAAGAAGGTCGACATTTGTTTTTGATTCATCACAAGCAGAGTCTGATTACGACAATGAATCTCAGGACGTACAGGACACACCAGAGTTAAGTGTGGATGGTCCAAGCGCCTTTGACGACCTAGGAGATATCCCAAACACAGTAATCCGTCCAATGGGGAAAAAAGAAGCGAAACGACAAAAGACAAAAGGAAAAGCAAAATTTACCGAACAACAGGAATTGATGGAAAATATTTACAGAGAGCAACAAAGCTTCAACGCCAAATGTACGGAACAAAGAGATATGAAGATGGCACAAAGAGAAGCTGAGTTTGCAGCAAAATTAGCTAATGATAAAGCAAAGTTTGAAGCTAAATTAGCTGATTCAAATGCAAAGTTTTTGGCAATACAAGCAAGGCAAGAAGCAGAAGAGGAGTTCCGTATAATGACGATGGATGTGTCACAAAT
The DNA here is from genome assembly GCA_023531435.1 of Papaver californicum. Classification (NCBI taxonomy): domain Eukaryota; kingdom Viridiplantae; phylum Streptophyta; class Magnoliopsida; order Ranunculales; family Papaveraceae; genus Papaver; species Papaver californicum. Next base: position 2,989,740 of record JAJJMC010027962.1, on the reverse strand, counting down.
GGATGTTGTATCAAGACAGTACATTGAATTGAGGAAAGGTGAAATTTTGAGGAAAAGATTAACCCAATCATAGAGGCCATAAATCAACACTACTGTCAATTTGTTTAATTAATTTTATGGATTTATTAAGAAATTTCTGTTTAGTTTAATACCAATAGATTTTTATGTTTCTAACGGGTTATAATTTATTGGATTGAATTTTTAAAATTACTTCAGAAACTAGATGAGGTCGAAATATAAATATACCTACTAATAAGTGTAGTCCTTACAATAAATCCATAAAAATAATCATTCATCCCCAACATATGACCATATGTGTTCGATCAAATCATTTCTCAAATGAACCCTAGTTTGTTTATCGAATACGGCACGCCTGCGTTGGTCCTTCACCATTCTTGAAAGTTGAGAAGTGTTGTCCCTTGAAATGACACATGGAGCACCATTGGCTTCGTTGTTCATAGTCATGGGGCCAGTCGCCGGGAATACGTTCATCCTCCACTATCATATTATGGAGAATAGTGACGGTTTTCATGATATAGGCTAACACGTCAGGATTCCACATTCTAGATGGTTGTTTGATAATTGCAAATTGACTTTGTAATACCCCGAACCCCCGTTCAACATCCTTCCGACAACCTTCCTGCAAAGCTGAAAATTTCTGTTTTTTTTTGTGAATCAGGATGTTTTATGGTAGTCACAATAGTTGCTGTCTCTGGGTATATTCCATCCACAAGATAGTACCACATATTATATTGATTTCCATTTACCTCAAAGTTAACTGTCGGTGCTTTACCATTGATAAGTTTTTTGAAAATATATAACCGGTTCATCACATTGATATCATTGTTTGAACCTGGCATACCAAAAAATGCATGCCAAAACCAAAGATCATGCGACACCACTGCCTCCAAAATAATACTTTCGCTACCCTTGTAAGCGGTATAAGCCCCCGATTCAGCGGAAGGGCATTTGTCCCATTTCCAATGCATGCAATCAACACTACCAATCATACCTGGAAATCCCCTTTTTTGGTTTTCATCAAGGAGGAGTTCAACATCACACTGAGTTGGTGTCCTCAAATATTCTTTTTCGTAGAGTTGGACTATGACCCTGCAAAACCTGCGGGTTGCTTCCAAAACTGTAGTTTCCCCAATACGTAAATACTCATCGATTGCATCTGCCGCGCAACCGTACGCTAACATTCTAATAGCTGCAGTAATTTTTGTGTGGGGTGTTAAGCCTAGAACACCACAGGCATCAGTTTTTTGAACAAAATAACTATTTACCGCAACAACATCACCCAATATATGGCTGAATAACTCTCGACGCATTCTGAATCTTCTGCAAAAAATATTAGGTGGAAAAGTCGGGTTGTTGCAGAAATAGTCTCTCCATAGAGCTTTAGCACCTACATCACGTTGTCTTCGTATTTTTGTACGTGTATGTGGAGGGTTCATATTAGACAACATTAAACCAGCAGTAACTGCTAGGTTATTACTGTTCGCTTCAAGTGAACTTTCATCTGATGAGTAGTAACTTGTGTTATCATCATCGTTAATGAACCAGAAGAAGAAGAAGTATAAGAAACATAGTTGTTTATATGATTTACATAGTTTGCCATTTTGTTATGAGCTGGAATTTGTAAGGAGGAAGAGATGATGATAATACTCGGTTTGTATTGATGGAGAAGCAAGTTTGGTTATTTATAGTAAAAAAGGAGAATATTATTTCAATGCAAATATTATTTATCAGATTTGTAAGAGATATTTTATGTTTCTTGACAAGACAATGACATGAATTGACAATACACCGACCACATTTCAATGCAAATATTATTTATCAGATTTGTAAGAGATATTTTATATATCTTGACAAGGCAATGACATGAATTGACAATACACCGACCACATTTCAATGCAAATATTATTTATCATATTTGTAAGAGATATTTTATATATCTTGACAAGACAATGACATGAATTGACAATACACCGACCACATTTCAATGCAAATATTATTTATCAGATTTGTAAGAGATATTTTATGTTTCTTGACAATACAATGACATGAATTGACAATACACCGACCACATTTCAATGCAAATATTATTTATCAGATTTGTAAGAGATATTTTATATATCTTGACAAGGCAATGACATGAATTGACAATACACCGACCACATTTCAATGCAAATATTATTTATCAGATTTATAAGAGATATTTTATATATCTTGACAAGGCAATGACATGAATTGACAATACACTGACCATAGTTCAATGCAAATATTATTTATCAGATTTGTAAGAGATATTTTATATATCTTGACAAGGCAATGTTATTAAATAAATTATTGTTCTCTATTTAATCCCAATACTTTCTTTGTTTACTTCATAACTTACCTACACCCATGTCAACATTTCATTCATCCGAAGACTTGGCTATAACAAAATCATGGTATTACGAAACCTTACGTCAAGATGTAATAGTCGGAATTGTTGATCCAGAAACCGTATGGGGGAGGATCCACAGACATTTTGGTGAGGAATATGGAAATTCAACCCAAAGATCTGTTGTACAGATTTATGATAGATACCAAGTTATTCGAAAGGGAATAGCTGATTATGTATCTATACAACAACGGATTTTTAACGACACCCATTTAGGATTATCGATCCAACAGTTTGTAAGTATCCATCGCATTACAAAAGTTGTGTCATGTATCATTAACAACAATTACAAATAACAAATTAGTTAACTGTTTCTTCCCTTGTGTAGGAGGAAATCGCTAAAATGCAGTACTTACAGGAAATGGGGGAAGAATTCATATTTGTAGCAAGCTATGAGTTCATGAAATCCATAATGTAATCGGAATTAACTCCTAAAATTATCAATTGAAGTTAAAGTTCAACGGTTGTTTATTTTTAGAGTTTCAATTTTTTTAATGCTAATGACCTCACAATATCCCCTGAATCTTCGTTAACTGAACAACAACTTAAGGTAGTACAATACTTTTATTAAATTAGAAAAGACATACATGAAAGGGAAAGAAAAATAAACTACCGATACAGATAAATAAAGTAAAAAATAAACCTATTAGTGAAACCGTAAGGATTGGGTTGTCAGACGACGTTGACGACGTTCTGGCCTACTAGGTAGAAAGATCAACACAAAAGGGTTGAATTCATCCATTACCCTTAAGATCTCAAAATGAGGTTTGTACCGGAAATCACTTCGTTTCCATCTTGTCCATTCCTGTAATGATCGAGCAACAACTTCATCATCAGTTTCATTCCTAAGACGAAATTCATTGACCCGAGCAGTTAAAGAAGAAAATTCTAAGACTTCCTTAGTAATTTTCACATATCGACAAAAAAGGCCTGCTCTATTCCGGTTGTTGGGATTACCGGTTTCATCGCAGAAGTTTGCATGTGTGTGTTCCAACCATTCCATGGTCATACAACCATTGATATCGCGTTCCTGACCCCTTGCTGGATAATGTAATACTATGTTTCGACATAGGGATAAATCTTCATCTAAAGTAAAATTGGTTGCATTAAGGAAAAATTTTTCGTAACCAGACATTGAAAAATAAAAAGTGGGAATAATGAAATGAGTTGTGTAGCTATTGAATGTTATTTATAGTAGTATACGAAAAAAAATATAGCCGTTTTTAACGGAAAAAAAAAACGGTAACACAACGGTAATAAAACGGTAACATATGGGTAACATAACGGTAATGAAACGGTCATTTAAATTTCGAATTTAACAGTAAAATTATCATACTACATAAAAGGCATACTAAAAAAATAACATTTTATTTAACCGTAAATCAACAATAAAAATAACCCAACACGTTCTTTTAACCGTCATTCGAGATTTTAATTATTTTTTTTTAACCGGAGTTTGATCTAGGTGGAATAAATGGCGGGAAAGTTGGTCTGACGTTCTGCGTTGGGCGAACTGTTGATGAAGAACCGGGAGGTGGTGTGGTGGAATATGAAACAAAACCTAAGGGTTGCTCTTGACGCAATTGGGTTACCTGTCTGGTCAACAACGCATTCTGATCTTGTAAGAGGAGGTTTTCAGCGGCATACTGAGTTCGAATGTTGTTCAACTCAACTTCCTTAGCCATGATGTAATCCATCCTATCCTTAGTTTCAGATAAGGTAAAATCCCGAAACTGTTGTGTAAAATCAGCAAAGTTTTGGACTAAATCATAGGCCGCCACCTTGGATGGAGAAAAAAAAAACAACATTAAAAAAACAACATTTTTTAAACCGTAAAAAATTCCCCCACGACTTTGTTTAGTACTTACATAAGGTAGTTGTTGGGGAGGAGGAATGGGTACATGATCAGGTCTTCGTGGAATGTTGTGTTTTATACGGTCACCCGCATATCCATACGTTTCAACCTCCCAATCAACTTCCTTCACATATTTGTAGAGGTTGGTAACATGTCGCCAATATTCATAATAAACCTCGTATTGCACGACACGTACGTATTCACTACAATTGCCATGGGATCTGTGTATCATGTCTTCAATTTCATCGTCACCGAAGTTGGAAATGCAATTAGGGGGGTTTGCAGGAATACCCCAAGTTGGGTTGTTCTGTCTCCAACAACGGTCTCCGAGATACATATTGTGCTTTATCTAATAAAATGATAATAAATAAATACCAACCATGTGACAACAGTACAACTTGGAAAATTTATGATTATAAAGAAAAGAGAATTAAAGAACTTACAGTGCCGAGCCATGAGAATGTAACCCGTTGGGCAGAAAGTGTTATTGCCTTGCAACCAATATCTTCTGGTAAAACTGCGGTAAGCCATGGTTGCCAAGTCACGGACTCAGCAGATAACTGATTTAGTTCAATCCTTGACTTCACGATATCAACACCCTTCTTCCGGGGGGCGAACCACCTACGACATCTGGGCCATTCATGTTCACTTTCAGACGTAGTCTTGTTCGGACGAAATATCCCAAGGTATTCGTATCCCCAAAACTACAACAAAAATTGTAAATTATTTAACTACATACCAACAAAATTGTAAGAAAATTTAATTCATTTAAAGAAAATAAATTACCTCCAAAATTTGGAATGGGCCGGATACTGATTTTTGGCCCCTAGAAGCCGAGGCGAGACCCAAATACAATTTTGAGAATGCAGGACTACCCCAGTCGTACTGATCAACTTCATTAAGATTTTCAAAGGCGGCCAACCATCCTGCATCAATGTATGTTTTTGCATTTGTGAAAAAAAAAATCCCCAGAACATACATATAGAACGCCCGCGCAACTCTATCAGCAAGGACACTATCATCGTTCGCCGCGTTCAATGTACCGATATCAAAATAGCTGGTCAAAAACTTGATAGTTATTGCATCAGAAATCCACTGTTGTGGAACACCTTCGCTTTTGCATACCGCATTATCTTTCAGCTCGGGAAAGATATTCGCACGAACATATTCATATTTAAACTTTTATGGGTCATAAGGGACTGATCTCCCGACACCGATACTAAGCCCGGTCAACATAACCCAATCGAGGGGAGTGAACCCAAGCTCCCCAAATGAAAATGAAATGTGTTGGTAGTATCCCAAAACCGCTCGATTATAAAATCGATTAGAGCGTGGGATGAATCTACAACAGGTAGGGATAGTAATCTGCCCCAACCTCCCATTTCTATTATATATTGGACCCTATTGGACTGCTGAGTAATTCTCTTATAGACCTGTAGAACTGATTTAAGAGAACCACGATGGTCAAACCTGAAGTTGGCGTCAGAGGAAACTGTAATATTTGTAGAAACATGTTCCTCCATATCTTCGACAACGGTGTAATGTTCCAGACCCGGAACATCTACTGAATCGGTGACCATGGACTGTGCTTCAGATCCCTCTGTGATTTTGGCTTTTTTGCTGGTTTTTCTTTCTGCCAACCCATCTCGAAACAACATTACTTGACATCTGTGGTAACAAATAATAGAACATTGTCATTAAAAATGAACAAATCACGACAATGCATAAACACTTAATTTTTTTTTAACACAACCTAAACAAATAGGGAAAGCAAAATCTCAATACACATTTGTACAAACAATTATACATTAAACATTCTAAAAATACATACATCATTATTAAAATACAACAATCACACCCATTATAACCATTCTAAATTAAATTACACAATTGCAAAAAATTCCATACACATTTATTTTTATATTAAATAAAAATTAAATAAAAATTAAATAAAATTATTTTTTTTCTACACAACATAATACATTCAACCAAAAATTAAACATAAACCCACTAAAAATTAACTACAACAATTTCGTATTGTATGTTCAATTTAACAAATAGCAACACATTTTAAAACCTAAAATTCATAACATGTACATAAACCCTAAAAAAATTCCCAATTTTATAATTATATGACAAATTCATATTTCAATAATGGGTTTATAATAAACTAATTAAACAACATGTACAACCAATTTAACAAACTATTCATCTAAATTATATACAAAATTAACGAAATTAAAATCATTGAATTTAAATATTTTTAGGGTACAAAATATACCTTGATTTTTCTTCAAATTTGGTTGACCAAATTTGAAAATTGGGAACGGGATATTGGGTTAACGTCAAAGAGGTGCAAGTTGTTGCCAAAATTGGGTTGTTAAGAATGTTTTGGATGGGAGTGGTAGGAGGCGGGAATGGGGGAACAGGAGGCGAGAGATGAAGATGAAGAAAACAGAGAAAAATTTAGGGTTTTATTTCCTCAAACACCCAGGCGCTAGATTGGGAAACCGTCTAAATTTTCTATACCCAACCACAGCATCTTGTAAACCCAACCGCAGCCTCACGCCCGAAACTTCCACCACACGTGTAGCTCGTCCGTTTGATAATTCACACGGTAATTCCGTACACTCAGTAGACGTGAATTAGACATCCCGCTTGAACAAACGGAAAGTTGAAATTCCGCTGGGAGAATAGACGACATTCTAGGATCGAGTTTGTAGTTTTGGTTTGCGGACGCGAAATCAAAATCTCGCATGTACCAGGCGTTGTGTTCATGGCTCGTCCGTTTTTCCAAGCGCAAAGACAGTAATTCGCTAATACACAAACGCCACTTTACTGCATCGCTTGATTATTCCCCGCTGTTTTTACCCCGGATCAAAGATCAAATTTTTTGATCTTTGATCGTTGGTTATAATCGTATGATTGTGGACGCCCTTATGGACTGGTGGGTGGAGTGAATTTGTGGAGCCCTATGCTGCTATGCATATGATTAGAAAAGAATCACATCAGCCATGCTATTGCTTGGCATCAATGTAAATTTTCACAAATGCAAACATAGTAAGACCCAAAGTTTATTGCAAAGTTTACAGGTAAATTTCTACTGCATAGCCCGTAAAGGTTTTTCCAACAAACCCGGCACATTTTGATTTCTGTTATTACAACATTTATGCATTTCAACTCACACTTGTTTTATTAAACATGCATTTGAGGTTCTTCAGTGTATGTCTGTGTGTATATTTCTTTTTTGTTTTGAACGGTTAAATAAGCTAGAAATGGAATCACCTTTTGCGTTTATTGCAGCAACTTCTACATTTCTTTGACTAGCTTAACCCGTTTGTGGGTTTAAATGTTGGAATGGCTTATAAGTTTCTAAAGCTGAGATCAGATATACAAGATGATAATGCTTCTTTTACTTGACGATTATCAGAGTCCGTAGAGAGAGCATCTTCAAAGAGTCTTCTTGCCTGGTGCAGCAGCTTCAGCTTTTCCTTACTATTTCTTGGCCGAAGTTGAGATCTTTGACGCAACACCATACCCCATCGGAACAGAGCTGCAATTCACAAAAATCATTTAGCGGAACTGTCTTTAATAAGTGAAGTGGAAGGCATTTTATCTCAAGGAGAATCTTGCACATATGATAGAAATCATTCAAATTACAACTATGGAAGGAGCGAGTGCAAGTGGATAACATATTATAACTGCTAAATATTCAAATTTGATCTCCTTCAAGGATGTTCATAAGTTAATCAAAAGAATATTTTGAGTCGTACCATCAGACGCATATGCATTGCTCTTGGACATCATAGCATCAAATTTATCAATTGCAGCCAGATACACCTTGTCAGCATCATAAGCCGCTTCCTGCAAAGAGTAGAAAGCAATAACTTACAAAGAAGCATAACGTATCTTTTGTTACTAACTTTAGTTGACCTAGATATCTAAGTTTTCAATAGTACTGCTAAAGTGCTAAGACAATATAAACAAGTACCAGCACCAAAAAGGGTCCTTACCGGCCCGATATCTGAAATCAACTGAGCACGATAAGATAGAGCAAGACCCCAGTTATAAAGTGCCCTCACATCATTCCCATCGATGGATAAGGCCATCTTGTACTTTCTCCCTGCTTCAACAAGGAGTTCTTCACACTCTTCACACACATCAATGAGAGTAGAGGTAATCTTATCTCGGCTCATGACTTGATTATCATGTCCCTCGGGTTCTACCCTATCCATTTTCTCCCTAGAGAAGGAATCACCTGTTGATAGGAGAGTTCTCAGCTCTCGACTAATCTTTAATTTGAGCTCACCATGAAGAAGGAAAGTGTTCCCTAATTGACCCACAGCTAGTAAGCTCATGGGTTTCATAGATAAGGCTTTCGAGAGTAATCTAGCCGACTTGTACAGTACAACCTCAGCCCTTTCTTCATCAACTTTACCCTTTAAACATTCCCTAGCTTGTTTGAGGAGGTTAGTAGCATCCATCAGATGTCGATCAAACACCACATCTTCTGATATCATTGCAGATGTTGAAGATGGCGCGGAACCCTCTTCCATATCGTATCTAGATTGGCGGTTTCCCAATTTGAAACCATTTTCCAAATTCTCCGGTGTTTCTCTCAAATCAAACCTGTGCATCTCATTCTCGACGTTATTTTTGTTGCTTGTGTCAGCAGCATTGGACCTAGTGAACTTTTTTTCCTCTTCTAAGAAAGTCTTATGTTCTATACAAGATGCCCTGGACTCAACCTTCCCCGGTCTAACATTGAACCCAACATCCAATTGATCGCGGAAACTCTCTATAGGTACCTGCACTTCCTTTCTAGACCCATATCCCATCTTGTTCATGAACTTGGGCGTATTGCTTTGATTATAATACTCCTCATTTTCAAGTAGTTTCCTAATATTTCTCATTGGCTCTACAGGTTTCTCATTATCCATTTGTGGTTCTTCCACGTTTCTAGATTCACCACCTAATATTTCATCTCCAAGCTGATCATAAGCTGGGTTCCTAGAGACCTCATGTACTGAAGTACCTTTTTTCATGTTTCCTACGCTATTCATGAAGACTTGATTTAAACTATCATTATCTCCAATTCCAGCAGCTATTTTACTTTCATGAATTTGATCATTCGCCACATTTGAATTCAATTGCTCCAACCCTTCTCTTTTACTGATATTTTTTGATATGTTAGCTTTCGACCCAACGGAATTCACTTGAAACATGCCACCAACGAACTGAAAAATATTCAAAAAAGTTCCGCCTATAACCCTTTTTCTCCTACTCAACTTCTGATTCAATTTTTTCTCAACTTCTCCACTATCGACTGATTCTCTACTAGACTCGCCCACACAATCAGATTTACATATATCATTTGTCGACGCTTCCATCACATTTTTCTCTCTCATAATGTCCAAGCTTATGTTTTTCAGTATATTATGGTAACTCTCTAATTCACCCACTTGTACAAAATTAGAATTCATAGCTCCTTTCATTTCCTTTTCTAAATTAGCTATCTTATCATTCAACTCATTGAAAAATTCCACTGAATTCCTCAATTTCTCAGCATAAACCCTGGGGGGGTTCTCTTCTTTTATTCCTCTATTATTACCACCACCAAATCTACTACGCAATTCCTTAATTGTAAAACCAACACCACCTCCACGAATAAACCCAAATGAAAATCCAATTGCAAAAACCAAAACTGAAGCTGGAAACACTAAAATTGTTGAAACCTTAACCCTTGAAATTGCTAAAGCTGAAATCAAACCTATAATAAACATGAAAACATGCTTACTATCATCAATTCCTATGGAAACAAGAAAATTCTTCAACTTACCAGATTGACTTGGATGTTCAATAAGCTTAAGATCATCCCATCCACCATAGTTGGAGGAAATTGAAGTAGGGGGGTTGTAAATTGAGCAAAAATTAGGTTTTCTTGAATTCAAATTCCATCTGTGATTGAAAAATTGAAGAAACAAACATTGTTTAGAAGGGAATGATTTGGATTTGGGTCGAGGAAGAAATGGTGATAAAGGAAGATTATAAGTGTTGAGTATAACTTTTTTGGAAATTAGGGCTTCCATAAGAGTTCCTAATCGCAGAGGAAGGAAATGATTAACACAACTGGAGTGTAATCTGCATCCAGAGATGATGAACTTCGGTCATTGGCGAGGGCATTTTGGTCAATGTTTAAAAGAATACAAGATCGATTTATAAGGCCCGGTTCTGATGGGGCATGAGTCATGACCAATGTAGTTAATCTCGGATCTCGTCTCGTCGCGGCCGGGACCTTGACATCTTGATAACGATATTTCGGGGAGATTATCGGCTAAATCTCTGAATAACTTCCAAATCTTATATCCAAATTTTATATACATGTAAATGTTAGAGCTATTGTAAATTTGTAAATATAATACATAAACAGAAATTTTAAGAAAGAAAAACCCTAAAATAGACTATCGGTCTTGTGGAACTGACAGGCATCCTCAAGTTTATTCACGACCAATTCCTTTGAGTCATTTTAGAAAATACTTTGGGGGCACTCTGCTTGTGATTCTTGCATCAACTTATTGGTGTTTCTAACAACCATTTCCCCGTCCCTGCATAGTACAAGTCTAAAGACATTCATATGCAATTCATTCAACAATTTGAGGCTAAACCCGTTCCAATTTCAGTCACAAGGCTTCAACTCACAACTACATGATCTCTATTGGTTAGGTGGTCGACAAAGAGATATCTATCTAATGTATTGCATTTCTGTTTGAAAACCTAAACTTTCTTCACCAACAATGATCAATCAAAATCCAGTGACTGATTAATACCTAACTAAAATCTGTTTGCTCAAATTACTAATGTGGTATTCTAGAAAAATTAGAAAAAGTAAGATATTTTTAATATTCTTTGAAAAATGAAGGTGGATATGAGTAACATGATCAGACTAAAATCCTCCCAAACACCGCAAAGCAAGTGAAAGATACAGATTATTCCTTAATTCAACATATGAAATCCCACGACAAAAGCATCATAGATTCATATATGTACATGTAGCAACTAAACTCATATGCCATTAACATCAAAAACAAGTTAAAACCCAGAAATCCCAACACTAGTATCAATACAAAAGGCAAAAATCATAACATTGACCTCTTAGCAAGATAAAATTAAAGCTCAAACTCGTTAGCTAATGTCTCCTTCTCTACACAGTCGGCTTCAATCTAGGGTTCTTAGATTCTGGGGAAGCTTCTTGGAGGCCTTTGGTTTTTTGCTTCAACGGAAATAATATAAGACCCCCAAGACTCACAACCCATCACAAATCGAGACAACACCAATGCTTCTTGTTCATATTCATCTCGATCTGAATCTTGCTCGTTCTACCACAAACAGATTCATCTCCTCCAATAGAACAATGGCAGCGACCTTGTTTTCCCTGAAATAGGAAAAGTAAAGAAGATGGAGATAATCAATCGAGAGATAAAGAGGTTCTTGGACCGTTGGATTCGTCAATCAATCTGAAACCGTTAGATTATAATAGTAAATACCCATTTTATTCTAGATTCGGTGACTCGTCTCGGCCGAGATACGGGCGATTCGACCGATATTCGCGTTCAAATATCGTTCAGCGAAATCTCGGAAATCGTTAAGGTATTTTGTCGATACCGCGAAAAGTGGCGTTATCTCGGCCTTAACGGCCGAGATTGACCACATTGGGCATGACAAACTTTGTTGTTTGCCATGCCAAGTGTCCTATAAAATTCCCAGCGTTACTATGGGAAAACGTCCGAGAGACTGTTTTATCGAGCAGCGACAGAAAGTTAATTGTTGGTGGGAGAAATTCTACCGTTCGGTAAAGATTCTATTTTTAACAGCTACTTTTTGCTATCAACTATTCTTCCTCCTAGACCCCGCTAATTTCAAATTACTCATACCATATTTATTATAAAATAATTCACACTGTCTAGGTATTTTCAAATAAATTCCTCAGTTTACTTACTTATTATTTCATAATTAATAGATACTTCAGGTAAGAGATATAAATTTATATGAATTTGTTTAAACACAACATCAAATGTATGTTAGGGTGTTGCGACAATTGGATAATGGGTCAAATGAAGATATAAAACTAACCAAAACTATGATGGTGTTACATTCAGGGCAGACACCTAGAGCTTCTGAGCCAAAAGAAGTATCCACAAGAAGATATACATATCGAGGGAGGGATGAATACCTCCAGAAGCTGATGCACGATTATTTCATGTTGATTATGTGTACTCTGATGAAGATTTCCAACGTTAACTCCGCATGCCTGATAGTGCATATTTTCTCTATATTTTGAATGTTGTTTCACGGTAGTATTTTCTTGATATCTTGTGAATTAATTTATATTACGTTTAATTTTGTGTATTTATCTTTTATTAGGTGGAATCATCCAAAATAAGTGAATTGGCACTTAATTGTGCAAGAAAAGAAGTGCTACAAAGGAAGAAGGACCAAAGACCAAGTGTAATTTTTCCAGTTCCAGGATTTTCTTATCACCATGAAGATAATGACAAAATCAATCCAATGACGAAAGAATGAGGTCATTCCGAGCTCGGACGAAGAAGATATGGACAAAACGGCCGAAGCAAGAAAAAGTGATCTATAACGCAAGAATTGGCACAATTGGAACTATGTCGATCGTCGCACTATTTCGGGTAGAGAATTTGTACTTTTTAAGTCCCTAGAGTCAGCACGGTTTATTGGGAATCAACCATGTCGATTGTAGAAAGTTTTGGTACAGAGAATTGGAGCTAGTTTGGTCCTAGAGTCCGCACGGTTCATGGAAATCGACCATGCCGATTGTGGAAAACTTATGGGTTTTGTTTTGACGTGTTTTGGACTTCTAAATTGATACAACTTAGTTATAATGGGATCTTAAACCCTAGAAGGAGAGGATACCTGAGGGCCAAACATTGAAGGCTATAAAAGAAGACATCCAAGGCTCAAACAATACAATCTTCTACCTCTCATACTGCAATCCACATCTAAAACCTAGAGTTTATCCCTTTAGGAGGAAACCATTATTCTTCTTATTATTAATCTTCTTTGTATCATGAATAGCTAATTTATTGTTGATTAAGGATGAGTTCAATGTTCTGGGCGTAAAGCTTTATTAGTAATACAAGTTTATTTGGAGTTTTAATCATTGCCGCTTGTCTTTACCATATCGAAGGTTTATGAGTGATTCTTAGATTGTTTGGAGTGCACGCTAAATTAATATATTGATTACCCTAATGTTATTAGAGAGTTAGGATATCCGTGTAATTGTTGAATAACTCGGTACATAAGTAGAGAACGTGAGGCCTTACAGAGGGATTATGTTGAGCAACCACGTGTGAAGATAACACTAGTAGGCAGAACCTTGCTCTAAGAGTTATGATGCTAGGATCAACCTAAATTCACAAACCCTAAGGTATTTGATTGGGTTACACCTTGAGTGTACTACTACTTGGTGGCTCAGTTGGATAGAATCTGGTGTTCGAGCGCTTCAGCATTCAGTGATACAAGGATTTTTATGGATAACACTGCGCTAGATAATATTCTACAGTTGGTGATGAATGATTCTAACAAAAGATAGATAAGTATTCTAATTGAGTTAATGTTTGGTAACGATGAACGAATCCCTAATTATCTTTCTTTTAATCTTCTTCTTATTGTCTTTTTAGTTAATTAATCAACCAATCACCCTAGTTTTTACTTTTATTCTTATTTGTTGATCCAAATAATATCTCAATTACACAACTCTCTGTGGGAACGATCCTTACTACCGTTAGATTACTAGTTAATTAGTGGGAAATATATTGATTAATTTGTTGCACTTACGAAATGCATCAATGCCCCAGAACTTGGTGATAAATATTATGATAAGCTTTGTCAGGTACAACCTCAATTTAGTTATCAATTTCATGCACTGAATATTATAGGTCATAGTCCTGAACAAAAGGTTAGTTTGTCCCTAAGAATTCTAGATTACGGGCATCCAACAGATTTTAACGATGAGTACCTTCGTTTGGGGAAAAATATTTCATGCAAGTAACTTTCATTGTTTTGCGGAACAATAATTAATCATTTTGGTCCAGCATTTTTACAAAAACCAATCTATGCAGATATTAGAAATATTTAAAACAAACCTAGGATATGCGCTTTCCATTGAACGCTAGGTAGTCTTGACTGCATATATTGAGTGTGGATGGGATGCCCTACCTGTTGGGTCGGTCAATATAAGGGTCATTATACAAAACCAACAATTATTTTTAGGGATGCACATAAATCGGCAAAAACCGGTCGAATAGTGTCGACTCGGTCCACGGCTCTTTTAATCTTAACTGTTGATTCTACGGCTCGGTCTATGGTTTGGATTTAAAGCCAGCCGAACCAAACCGTAAAAACTGGGTATATCTACAACCCTTGATTTCTAATTTTATACTTAATCTTAGCCCTTCTTTCTCCCATATATCAATATAAGAAACTAACCTTAACTCTAAATCGAATTCACTCTTCTCCTCACTCGACTCTGTCTCTCTTTGCTTTTTCACATATGGCTACCACTCACCACCACCACTCACCATTCACCAGCCATCACCTCCATCAGGACTACCACCACAATCACTACCTTCTTCTTCCTCTTTGATAACTTCTTTTTATTCTTCTCCTTCTTTGATAATTTTTTTTATTCTTCTCCTTTTCAACCCCAACATCGTTTGCATCACCATTACCACCACCATCATTATTACCTCCACTATTCGATTTGGGAAAAATTACAGATAAGTCATGTTTTTTGGGTTTTTAAAAAAAATTGAAGACTATATTGAAAGTTTAGGGTTCTTGAAATAATTGGGTTTTGTTAAAATTCATATTTTTGAGATGTAATTATTGTTTATAACTATGCAAAGTGTGTATGTTGTCTATTGATGATAGTTTAGGGTTTTACAGATGATGTAAAAAATTCCGTCAATTTGAGATTATGGGTTGATAGTTAGGGTTTGACAAGTTGTTGTTACTTCTTCTTTTAATATTATCCATAGATTAGATTTGAGTGGATTGATTTCATTGTTTGGTCTCTCTCAAAAAATTTCATACTTTGATCTTATGCACTATATGAACGAACTTTGATTATTTGTATAATTTGGTTTTGAGGCTCTTATTCTCTATATGTTTACTTT
Source organism: Papaver californicum (assembly GCA_023531435.1). NCBI lineage: Eukaryota > Viridiplantae > Streptophyta > Magnoliopsida > Ranunculales > Papaveraceae > Papaver > Papaver californicum. The sequence continues at coordinate 2,974,232 of JAJJMC010027962.1, read as the reverse complement.
CATTATCTTATTTTGGGTATTATTGATTTTGTTTGTGTTGGAGAAGTAACGGAGATTTGGGAACTTATGAAAAATTAGTTTAGGGTTTCAGGAGTTTCCTTAAGATGATAATGAAATTGAAATTGAAAATCAGTCTAGAACCTAATTAAACCGATTTAAACCATGCTGAGTCGGACCATTCCAAAAACCGAACCGATCATTGGATGGCTCTATTATGGTTTAGATTTAGTAAACTGAGATCTGGTCGGTTCGGCCTACAGTTTGGGCAAAAAACCGGGTCAACCGACCAATGTGCACCCCTAGTTATTTTGGAAGTTGCTGCTACTTATGATTGGTTGATATGGCTTCTTCTTTTTTGTTCTTCCGGATTCATAAAATGACATAAAAAACTTCCACAAATCGTCTATGTTCGAAGACCTAAAATATGTAATTTGTCTCCAAATAAATTTCATAATCAACGAGAATCAATAAACTCATGGATATTAACTTGCAGGTGGAATCTATCAAAAAAGGTCAATCTTAGTAAAATCATACCGCCAACCCCCACATGGCGAAGTGGGTCATTCAATTAAGTATTTTAATAGTATACAAATGGATTTGAGGAAGGATGTGGAACGAGATTTTGGAATTTTGAAACGAAGTTCGATGTCATTTATGGGCCATATCGTGGTTTAGATGCTCGTGAAATGCATAAAATTATTACTTGCATAATACATAATACGTAATTCTTGAAACCCGACGTAATAAGAATTGGAATAACCATGCTAATCAAGATTTGAAGTCTGAGATTGAACCACAAAAATGGCTACATGCAGTTGAGTGATGTCTTCAATTTCATTACTTTTAATAATGTAATTTAATCATGTTTTTAAGTTTATTGATCTCAATCAATCTGTTTAGCTTAAATATCTAGTTTTAGGTATTTAAATATATTTAATTATGTAAACTTAAGTCTTTTTAAATATATTTATGTCATGTAATTATAAGTTTCAACTATTTTTGATCAATGTAATTTAATTATATTTCAACATAAGTTTAAAATTTTATTTAATTTATTTAATTGTTTTTTATTAATTATCTTGACGAATTTAAATTAATTAATTTTTAAATAGATTAATTAATTTAAAAAAATGTAAACATGGAAAAAAATAATAATTCACTTTAGGTATGGTATAAAGAGTGTGACATTAAAAAAGGTCAAACAAGTATGAATCCTGAGCAGTTTGGATTGTTGTTGATTTACGCTTGGTGGAATTTGGAATTGTGACTTCTAATAGATTGAGCACTATTTCAATTTACACTGAGCGCCAGTTAGATTTGACATTACACAATTTTCCCAGGCTTAGAATAGCTTGGATTCCACCATTAGACTTCTTCTAAGCGTAAACGATCTAGGTTCCAAATTTCTTGTTTAATAAGAGAGGAGTGACAGAGGTTGTGATCCTGCTTTTATAGAAAAACTTAGGCAGGTCCAAAGAAGACACTACAAGATAAGGTGGGATAATAACTCATCCTCGAGACAACTATTAGTATAATAACTCAAACTGAATCTTCGTTGGACTACTTGATGATAAAGCATGTTGAAACGAACAAGAGTTGCCATGTTTTCTGCCTGAATTTTTACATTTGTGCATTGCAATTCTTTAGCCCACTCCAAAGTTAGATCCCCCCCCCCTCTCAAGTTGTGCACTCTATGGTGAGAACACATGTGTTTTTTTATGTTAGCAGCAATGATTTTGCCATTAGAAACTTTCTTTATGAAGACATGGTCACATTTAGCCTTACAGATGAACCAACAAATAGTAGCATTAGTACAAATATCTTGATTGGATATTCCATGAGGTTAAAACAAATAAATGATCCAGCTGAGAAAGGAGATGCCATACCCAAATTTTCCATGGTTTTTCTCATAGAACTCCTGCCAAACTGCATTAGCATATGGACAGTGAAAGAACATGTGTGTCATGTTTTCCTCCCCACTCTTGCAAAACTGAAAAACATGATCAATATAGTACGATATGTTCGTAGTAGCATTGGTGGGAAGGATATTATGCCCATATTTCTAGCGGAACATCTAGATAATTGGAGTAATGTCAAGATCACATATGCCTTTCCAATTTAAAAGGGGGGCATCATCCCTGTATTTCATATCAATTTTCTTTATATAAAGAGACTTGACAAAGAAGTTCGTTGACTCAGTTAGGTTCCGCTGCACTTGATCTTCCTTACAAGGATTAGTAGTTGTGGCCTGGATTTCCCTGGCTTCATCAGGAGAGAACCAAGAAACGATCTTAGTACTATTACAGGAACTATTTTCTAGCATGAGATGTTCAACTCTGAGCAGATCTTCAAGGCAGTTTGCTGGTTTTTGAAGTTGAATGTTGTTCATCAATCTATCATCCTATAAGATGACTCTCTTACCATTAACAATTTTCCATCTGATATAGGTTTGGATATTAGATATTCCTTCCAAGATGCCTTCACAAATCCAGGAGTCACCAGCTTTTGGATTAGTGCCCAAGTTAAGGGTGTTTTTCCCCTCCAAATATTTGGCATTAATTGGCTGACCCAAGAGAGAGTCTTTATCAGCTTCCATCCTCCAGCCTATCTTAGTTATCATGGAATTGTTAAAAATTTTATGTTCATAAACCCAAGTCCCCCAAATCCCTTGGTTTGCATTAAGACCCAGGCCTTTGGGTAATAACCTTTAGGTTGGTCTATGTCTTTCCCTCAGAAAAAATCCCTTTGTATCTTGTTTAAGTCATGACAAGTTCGTTTTGATATATACAAGAAGTAGAAGTAACAGATTTGATAAGACTGACTATTCCTGCAGTATTCGAAGTATTATTTTTCCAACTGGCCAACTTTAGCTTCAACTTTTCCACACAAGGTTTGAAAGAGATTATTTTTCTCCTATGAGTGAAGAGAGGGGAGACCAGATACTTATCATCCAGGGCTATCATCTGAACCTGCATGTTGTTGCTAATATGAGATTCCAAATTTTCATCTATATTTTTACTGAAGAAGACCCAAAATGTAGTGAAGTTTATGAGCTAACCTGAAGTAGCACTAAATTTTTTAAAGATATCCACCAGATTTTGACTCTCAACCTTGTTGGATTTGCAAAAAACTATGCAATCATCTGCAAAAATAAGGTGACTAACAAAAGAAATACTTACAAATTTTTATACCCGAAATAAGACCCATAGGTTCAGCTTGAATCAGAGTTCTAGAAAGGGCCTCCATGCAAATAATAAACAGGTATGGAGATAAAGGGTCCCCTTGTCTTATCCCTCTGAAAGGTTTGAAAAGTCTTCAGGCACACCATTGACCACAACTACAGAGCTAGTAGTAGAGATACACTGGTATATTTTGTTGCACCATTTTTTATTAGAACCCATCTAGTGTATGATAGTTAAAAGAAATTTCCATTCCACCCTGTCAAAGGCCATTGCCATATCAATTTTTATACTCATAGTTCCATTTTTTCCTTTTTTGCCACCCTTTGATCCCATGCAATGAATAATTTCATGAGCTATAGCAATATTGTCAGCAATTTTCCTACCAGTCGACAAAAGCATATTGATAAGGGGAAATAATTTTGTTTAGAAAAGGCTTCATCCTGTGTGCAAGCAATTTGGAAATGATTTTGTATGTGGTTTTGCAAAGGCTAATGGGTCTGAAATGGCTTGGGGTTGATGGGTTATCAATTTTTTATATCAGGGATATAAAGGTTGAGTTCATCTCAGTGAGCATATGATCACATTAGAAAAAATGTTGGACCATTTTTACAATATCCTCTCCCACAATGTCCCAGTTGACTTGAAAGAAATTTGATGGGAAGCCACCGGAGCTTTATCCCCAACCATACTAAACAGAACAACTTTGAATTTACTAGAGTCGGGTATTCTGTTGAGGGTGGAATTTTCATGGGGAGTGATAGTTGTGGGTATGAGGTTTAAGACTTCATAGTTCAGGGTGGGGTTTTCATTGGTATGCATTTTTGAGAAATGAGAGGTAAAGCAGGTGGCATTTTCCTTAGGGTCAGTTAATCATCTTCCAGCACTATCTTGTATGGTATAAATCTTAATTTTTCTAGTTCTGCTTTTAGTGGCTCCGTGGAAAAATATAGTATTCTTATCCCCCAATTTAATGGATTCGTCTCTGCTCTTGGTCAGTAACATTTTTTCTAGATTTTTTGAGTTGAACACCATTATCATTCATGAAATAATTTTTGATGAGCCACTCCAAAAGCCCAGTGCAGTCTTCCAAGTTGGTCTTGATATTGCCATAAACCTCTTTGTTCCACACCCTGATTTTGAGCTTTATATCTCTGTGTTTTCTAGCTATATAGGCAGAGGATCCAAAAATATTTTTACGCCAGCAATAAGCAATGATGTCTTTGCATCCTTGTTGATCAAGCCAATGGCCAAAAACTTTAAAGGGAATACTACAATTCTTCCAATTTGGTTAGAATTGAGAAAAATTGGGTGATGGTCAGAACCAATAGCCACCAAATGGGATATAGTGGATTTTGGAAAAAGACATAACTAATCTTCAGAGGCGAGGCCTCTGTCCAACTTTTGTTCAGTAAGGGATTAACCAGTCCTCTTATTTGACCAGTTAAAAGGACAACCAGTGAAACCAATGTCTATAAGATTCAAGTTATTTAATTTATCATTAAAGACATTAGCTTCAGTAGTTTCAATGAGATAGACACTAAATTTTATGATTCATGGAGGATAAAACTAAAATGTCCAATAACCAATCAGGGCAAGTTATTGGATTGAACAGTGTTTTCAATCATATTCCATGACTCAGACTTTTTTTAAAGCTATAAGGACTGCCATAGTAACCAGTAAAAAGCCAAGGGGGGTAGAAGCAGAGCTGACAATAGCATTAATAGTGTTTAAGGAGAAACCAATGATGTCAACATTGAAAGTATTTTTTCACATTAGAGCTAAACCACCAGTTGTGCCAACATCCCCACCTAGTTTCATAAATCATAAGTTTTCCACACTGAGAACCCTCATAATTTTTCTGATCCCTTCCTTTTTTTTGTTTGGTTTCAGAAAGGAAAAGAATGTCAGGATTATGCTTGTTGAGAAGATTGTTTAAATATTTCTTTGTATCCTTGGCACCCAGTCCTTGAACCCTGTCCTTGGCACCTCCATGCTAGAAAAGTAAAGCATTGCCAAAAATAGTATACCAATGGGTACTTTGGAGTATGCCTCCTAAAAATAATATCATGTTCAAACAGAATCATGCAGATACAACTATAAAATTCAAAAGCATAGTTAAAGGATATGGTGATGTAAGTTCTATCTCTACCAAATATGTTAGGGAAGGGTAGCATACTTATACTCCTAGCCATGAAATAAATTTTAGAAAAGGAGATAGAGATAGTTACCACAGTATTGTTGGAGGAGGATTCCATGATACTATTATCCATACCAGCATCCTCAGCTTCCTGCATCATGTGAACCACTTCATCACCTTGTTCCTGAGTCATGATTGCACCATCTTTGGGTTTTTTAAGGAAAGTATGATCTTCAGCATTGTGAAACTGTTTCCTTTTAGGTTCATAGGTGTACTGCCTTTTTTGGTTTTTCCACTAGAGCATATGGGGAAATGGTGGTTTTTATTTTTATGTTCCCAAATTTCCTTTTTTATTTCCCTGATTTCAACATCCATTCTCTCTTTGATTTGGGAAAGGGTAGCGAGAGGGACAAACTGGAAAGGGGATGGAGGCTTAGTCATAGGAAATGGGTTGGGGATTAGGTCACAGGGGGTCTCTTATTCCTGATCGTTTCCTTTACATCTAGAAACATCTTTCAAGTTGATGGTTTTCTTGTTGTTGTGAAGTAGATATTTCTTTTCATGGGAGACTTTCTTGTTTCTTGCTTGGCATGCCAAAACATCCGGATTTAGCGTTGGTGGACCATCTCCAAAGAAAATGTCATCCTCACTTAAATCAGAGTTGCCTCCAAGATTTGCAACAGCATGAGCCAGCTCCAATTATTAGCATGTTTCATTTTGGCTTCAAATTCCATAGAAACATATTTTTCAGAATAGGGCCTGTAGATGAGAGCCTTCCCAATCAGAAACCCTTTTGGTTTAGGAATCGGTTTTCGGGTAGGTTGAGGGGTTGAGGTGGTTGGTTGGTGAATGATGTTTGTTGGAGCTACACAGGGAGGACCTGGATAATCAAGAATTCTGGAAACCTTGCAAAACTTAATGCCAATGAGGGCATATTTTTTTTTTCTAAATTGTTCTCAATTATCTATTTTGTTAGTGCATAATTTTATACTTATTATGTTATTTTATGTGTTTGTAGGTATTTTGGGGAAATAAACTTGTGTGGAAAAAATGGCTCAAAAAGTGATAAAGGCACCCGGGAAAATTGATAAAGGAACCCAGATGTTGGATTAAGGGCACCCACTCTTTTGAGTTTAAAGAGTTTGGATTTGGATTTGGATTGACTGGAAAACATATTTCTTCTCTGATTTGGATTCGGACGAATTAAAGTTTATTTTGGATTGTTTTTTTTTTGTCCTTAACAATTAGGATTGGTTGTTAGGGTTTGTGGAGTTTATATAAAGCAAAGAGAAAGAAGAAAAATGCATCTATGGTCGAGTTGAAAAATTCAGGAAGAAAAAAAAATCTCGTGAAAAAGAAGAACAAGAACAACAGACTACACTCCAAGTCTGTGGCAGAACCCATTACCTATTGCTTTTTCTCCACTGCACCCAGAATTAGTCGTATACCTGGTAGTAGCTTTACATCTTTTACCACGCAGAGAACATAGATTGCAACATTTATAATTGTATCAAATCTTATGTGTTATTTGATTTCTTCTTTGTAAACGCTTTTGAGCTATGCACAATTATTTTGAGAATGTTTTCAACATGAGGAGCTAAACCCCATTGCTGAAGCGACGGATGAAGCCATTTTTCCAATAATAAAATGGTATATTCTTATTTAAATTAATTTTGTAATTCTTTTTATAATTTTTGCATTGAACTAAAATTGAAAAAATAATGGTCTTTACTAATTAGTTGTGATTTCTTTTGATGGTTCATGTTTAGTCTATGGATTTTGATGTTCCATGCTTTCGATTTACAACTATTATTTTAAAAATCTACTTCTTGGCATTATTTTAGAATCAAACTGAATGTGTGAGTTGCATGATTATTGTTATTAATTGAATCACTTAAAAATTGGTCAATGGTGGAATCCTTAGTCTCATTTTTTTCTATATTCTTGAATCAACTTTTAATTAGGTTTTCTATTTTAGTATTTAAATTAGTCTAAAACAAATCTTCACAAATCCTATCAAACGAACTATTTATACCACTTTTACAAAACTATCAATAAGAAAACTCAAGCCAGTGGGAAACTGTAGTAGACTCAAAAGCCTCAATACCATACTTGAGAGGTCTAGTGACATTGATTGTGGGCTTTACTTCCATATTCTTCTCCTCTCTATCATGACCATAAGGCCTTCTTGCATCTTGGAAAGTGTTTGTTGGTCTTAAGATGTTTCTAATATCATTTATAATATGAACATGGATTCGCTTAAGGATCCATATCATGATATTGGAGAATGTTTCATCATCAATAAGATCCGTACCACCAACAAGGACTTCCACCAGCACCATGAGTTTGTCGAACACTCCTCTAGTTCTTTCTCTTCTAAGAGTTAAATAGTCTTCTTCATTAGTGATCCTTAGAGTAAAGAAATTTCTTCTTCTGTTCCAGATTTCCACCTCAATTCTACCAAAAATAACCCAGTTTGCATTGATAAAATTTCTGAATCTATTTGTTTCAAAACAAATATTGCTTCAAAGCTTTCCTATGAAACACCATTTCCATCCTATCTTTTTCTTGGTCTTGATATTATCCTTGTTTAGAAAAACTTTTGGAAAGAGGTCAGGAACAATATTGGCAGAGTTTATTTGGTTCACAAGATTTTCAATGGGGTTGTTTTGAGAATTTAAGGTAAAGGCCATGTTAATGGAAAGGATGTAAAAGAGAGGTTTGAAATAAAGGATTTGAGGCTTAGAGCTATTAGAGCTGAGGATGCCAATAACTTTAATTTTTGATCAAGGGAGAGAAAAGTGAATACGATTGTTGCAGAGTGATGAAGTTGGTTTCTCCCTAGCTTTTTTCTCCTCAAATAGCGTTACTCCAGCTCGTAACACTAACAACTAAATTTTTGGTAATTGATAGATACATTTTTATGTCTGATTTGCCTCAATCTTTATATTGATAGTGCTCGATTGTGTACTAACTGTGTTATTTTATGTGTGTGTAGGTGTTAAACATTTTTTAAAAAATTGGCTCAAAAAATTACTAAATACATCCTAAAAATTGGATAAGGGAACCTTAGTACTAAAGGCATCAACGCAGTGGATATGGGCACCCTTTCTTCTTCACAGATTAATGAATTTTGGCGGGAAAAAATCTTTTTGAAAATTGATTTTGTTGGACTAAATTTGGAAGAGGTTTTCTCGGAATTCTTGTTGGATTTGGACATGTCATGGCCTGTTAAGAAAAAACAGGACTGGTAAGTCCTTTAAATTCGAAAAAAAGGGAGTTCTACGTGGATTTGAAGAAAACATGGCAAGCATGTATTCTCGGGAGTTTGGTTTATTGTTGGGAAGTTAGCGTGTGGATGTTGCATGATTAACATCATCTGAGATGTGGACTCAACCAGTTTGGAGTATGTAAACCATCATCAGACGCGTGAGAAGATAAGGAAGGAAAATTATTCTCGTGAATTATGGAGAAAAGAAAGAAAATATTCTTTCATTTACTCGAGAGATTTTGGTGTTGTGTTATATATAAATAGGTGTTGGGAAGTCACAAGAGGGGTTATCGAGTGATTAGGGAGTTTTAGAGAGGAGAACAGAGAAAAAAAATCAAAATCAAGTTCTGCAAGTTACAGGTGAGAGGTGGAAGAAGAAGAAGAAGCAACGAAAGAAAATTGTTGCAGAAACTCTTACCGTTTCCTTTAAATAAACAGCGCCCAGAAACTGTTGTCTATTACTGTGTTAATTCTTTCTCTTTAGCAACACAGAAAACACTGAATGCAATACTTATATCCGTATCTGTTTTCTGTGTTATTGTAATTTTTCTCTTCTTGTAAACACTTTGAGCAATGAACAACTATTTTGAGAGAGTGATTACTATGAGGAGCTAAACCCCATTACTGAGGTGATAGAGGAAGCTATTTTTTCCAGTAAAAAAGTGGTATCTTCTTATTAATCTAATTTTCTCAATTATTTTATGATTGTTTGTTTTGGTTAAAAATTAATTTAATGATTTTCGTTAAGAAATTGTGATTTATTTTGATGATACATGCTTAGCCTTGGGTTTTGATGTTTCATGCTTTCGACAATTTTTATTCGGAAAATCTACTTGTTGCAATATTTTAGAATCAAATTGAATGTATGAATTGCGTAATTATAATTATCAAATTAAATCACTTTGGAAATTTGAAAATAGTGGAATCTTGACCTCAGTATTCTCTTAATGTTGATATCAACTTTGTTTAAGTCTTGCTATTTTTAATCTTACAAATTTAGTCTAGAATCAAATCTTCACAAGTCTTGGACGAATCCTTTTTACCATTGTTTACAAACCACATCAGTAATATTGGTAGAAGGGAACACGTGAGTGATGTTCTTTTTAAATAGTGGTAAAAGGTTTGATACTCAGACTTGTAAAGGTTCGATTTTTAAACCTAATTTTTAATAACTAAAAATAAAACAGAATTAAAGTAAAATTGATTTCAAATTATGGGAAGGACTGAGACTAAGGATTCCACCATTAACCAATTTTTCAAGTGATAAAAATCTTGCAACTCGTATATTCAGTTTATTCAAAATATTGCCAAAGTTAGATTTTCAAAATAATAATTGTAAATCGAAAGCATGAGACATCAAAAGCTCTAAACCATTTTTTCCAAATTTAATTTAAAGCAAATTATAGTAAAATAATTGCACAAAAATAATAAAATAAGAATTACCACTTTATTATTGGAAAAATAGCTTCCTCCGTAGCCCCAGTGATGGTGATTAGCTCATCATGTTGGAAACACTCTTAAAATAATTGTTTATAGCTCAAAAAGTGTTTACAATGAAGAAATAAAAGTAACACAGAAGAACTGATACACTTATAAACGTTACAGAGACTATTCTCTGCGTTGCTGAAGAAGACAGAATAAAGTACGGACCCTGGACGCTGTAGAAATATGAAGGAATAAGCGACGGGTTCAGCGACAGTTTTCTTGAGACTTATGTTCTTCATGTTCTTCCACCAGCAGAATAGTTTTTTGCTTCTGGATTATTTCTTTCTTGTTATTCTTTGTTATTTATAGGATTAGCTAACCCTAAAAACCTTTCTTAACCGATAAGGACTCAAAGAAAAGTCCAAATCAAACTCTAAATCATTGATAATCCGAAACAGGGACTTGTTTTCCGGTGTATGCTCGGATTTTCCAGCCATTTTCACGGCGTAAAACTCTCTTGAATGGTGTGTTTTTACTTCTATTGATTGTTTCTTCCTTTTGGTAACTTGAAATCAGCACAAAATCCCTTAAAACTCGGTTCAGAAGCAACTCAGAAATTTCCTCTTCACGTAACTTTTTTTCCCGCCAATTTTGGTTTTTGAATTTGAAAGAGGGGTGCCCCCAATCCATCTGGTGGGTGCCTTTATCAATTTTGTTGGGTGCCTTTATCACTTTTGGTGGGTTCCTTTAACAACTTTTTGAGCCGATTTTTCCACAAATATTTATTTCTCAAAAATTCCTACAAAGACATAAAAACCCATAATAAGTACAATATCGAACACTATCATAATAGATAATCGAGCACAATTTAAACACAAAAATGGGTCTATCAGTGAGTTTGGCCAGATAAGGGACTTTAATTTCTAGTAAAGGGTAAAAACTGGCCATACAAGATAAGGGTTCGGATTTTATCACCGTATCCTTCTTGCCCGCTTTAGGAACATGTTACCAAATGCGAACCTAAACCTAAAATTCGACTAGAAAAGACCGATAGGGTAATGATAGGGTTTGGAAACACCTATTTATAATAACCGCAATCATACGGCGTTTACAATGTAGAAGCGGCAAATACGGGTCGAACCCACAGGGAGCGGGAAAATACTGCAACCGATACCTCTAATGAACTAACCAGAAATGATGTTTTTGGATTTTTGTAGATGCGAATGAAATCAATAAATTTAAACTATACTAATAAAGTAAATATACTGGGAGAAACGGTAACCAGGGTTATTTGTATCCACCACTATTTTTATTCAATTACTGAAATGAAACATAACTCCTGATTATTTATCTATTGTCCGTTCTATCGACATCACCTATTATATGTATTAGAGTCGCAAATATCACTTGGGACACCCTAAGCATGGCACATCAAAAGAATAAATCCAAGCATGCACCATCAAATGGTGTTAGCGAGAAAATTATACGAAACTAATTAAAAACAAATAATACCTGGCTATTCTAAGCATACCCCATCAACAGATTTAACCCAAGCATGGAATATCAAATAAGCATATATTTACGATCCTATTAATTTTACGCAAAGGTTACCGTATTGTACAGATTCGGTGAAGCAACAACTAATTTTATCATTAAATCTATAAATCAAAATCAGGAATTAATCTATTCAAATCATAATAGTCTTTTGCTTAATAAATCAATTCAAAATAACTTATTACTCAAAGTGGTTTCAAACGTAAAACCCTATCTACAAATCAATTAGCAATACATGGTTATGGGTTTCTCAAAAACCATAAAAATAAACTAAGATAGGAAAGAAATTAAACCGATCAACTGTGGATACAAAGATTCCGGCGAATCACTCTTCCCCCAAATCAACTCAACGTCTGCACCTTTCTCTTCTTCCGTTAGAGCTTGTCTCCCCCCTTCTCTCTTATGTTCCGCCTCCTTCTCTTAGTATCCAACCCACAACACTACTCTCAACGCAGCTACCAGACAACTTCTGTCACTCCTCATCAGTCCTCTCCCCAATCAACCACCACCTCTCTCTCTCCACTTCCTCAAAAACCAATTATGTCCCCCCTACTTCCTCTTTCTTCTCTTTTTTATCTATACTCTTCTTTTCAGCCAACAGTTTGGTCCTATTAGCTTTCTCTATTTCAACCGAGATCTCTATTATTTGCTTTGTTATCCAACCTGAATTGACAGAAAAACATGTACCTTTCAATCTTTGACACGTCTACTCCACCCCTTGGTCCTTTCAAATCAGCTGACCGCAACTCCCAAGAAGTCATTTTACTGCCAGACTTGTTTTCGGTCCTTGTCTTGAATTGTGGCACTCAAAAAACCTAACAGAAGTACGCTGGTTCAACTTCTCTTTTCGATTTAACCAAGCCAACTTCCCCACCTTACTTTCTCGTTACTCGTGCTAGTCCAGACTCACACCTTCTCTTCTTTTTTATGTGCTCAAGTCCATCCCTCTCTAGTCCTACCCCACTAGATGATGCCAACAGTAAAACAAATAGAGAAAGCACTCCACTTCTTTGTACCAACCGTCCACTTCTTCTCTTATTTTATTTCATCAATCTGACTTATCCCACCAGCTTCACATTTTCTACTTTCTCTTGTTGCTAACCAGACGTCCACCTCAACTCACTGCCTATCCAAACCAACAACCAATGTTTTGTTATGATATTCAGTGGGGTACAGTCAATAATAACCCATTTATTCATGTTTATTCGCAACATCGAGAATTATGCAATCAACCTATAAACACATAAAAATATTAAAATTAGTACAAAAATAAGCACTAACAAATATAGATTGAGTGGTAAAAATATATGAATTAAGTGTGTATCAAATACCCCCAAACCTAAATTTAACATTGTCCTTAATGTTTCAAACCGTGCAACCTAGAATGGTATGCAATAAATATAAATAAGAGAGACAAATATAAATCAAAGAGAAAGGATTGAAAGATTTCACCTGATTGACGCAAGAAAAGCAGTATCCTCTGTAACACATATCAAACGATAGTGACAATAAATAACACTGAAAATAAAAAGAAAATAAAAACAATAAAAATCTACTTACTGGATATGTACAGAAAGGATCTCCATAAATTAACAACCTGAAAATTTGGGGGTCAACCCAAAATACAATATATACAACCAACGACAGTCTTAAACTCTTGCAGTAGCAACATAAAGATGATGAAACTATCAAGATAAAAGAGCTACCCACAAACCTGGTTTTTGCAAAGGATATATCATTGTGAACAAAAATAACCGAGTCAAAGGGTTCGCTAGGGATTTTAACTGAAACTGCAGGAGAAACATGTACAGATTCATAGTTGTCACGAGATGCAAAGTAATCTAGTAATACTAGATAAGCACGCAGTTCTAATCCAAAATTATGAATCTTCCAAAGAGTTGTGCTAACAATTCTAGGCATATTAACTTCTCCACTGGGTTTGTGACCCTGTACTAAATTATTATCATAATCATCATTAGGTTTATGTTGCCATTTTCTATAATCCAAAACTGGTGCAGAATCTAACAACGCATTATTTTCTTCAAAATGACTATCTTCATCGTAGTAGGCTCCAAAATAGGCCAAGCAGGCCTCTAACAGATCATTAACACTATTGGTGTAAAATTGTTCTCAACTAGAGAATCAATCATGCAAACAGACTCCATATATACAAAGAAAAATAAAAACAAAAATTCATACAAATTAAAGTTGGTGCAAATTCAGGAAGTAAACAAACAAGCAATCACCAAATCATTCACTCCATAAATCAGACCACAAAAGAAAATTAAAAAACAAATTGCTCCTACCCTTATAGTTAGAACGCAAGAGTTCAAAGAACTCAACTAACTATTTTCCCACGTCGAAAAGTAGTACTAGTACCTCGTATCAACATTCACAATTTAGGATAACGAGCGTCCAACCTGTCCAAATCATTCAATATATAACTCACAAGCAAGAAACTCGTAAGTATTTTGCAGCAGACGAATGTTGTTGAGCTAGACGACCAGGAGTGTAACATCCACAATTTTCGCATGACGCTTACTACGTGATGCGTCATGGCATGAAATGAAGCTTCACCGGATTATAGTGTTAAGGCCCTATTACGCGTGAAAAGCACAAATGGCCTTAACGCGTATCCGCGAGCGTATTATAGTGCTAATGCACTATTATGCCATGATGCATGATTAAGAATGCATCACTGAGCCAATGTTGCATACCGAGAATGCATTATAACGCCAAGGCACTATTATGCCGTGATGCATGATTAAGAATACATCACCTGAGCCAATGTTGCGTACCGAGAATGCATTCTAGTCCAATGCACTATTATGCTGTGATGCATGATTGAGAATGCATCACTAATCCAATATTGCATACCGAGAATGTAATATAGTGCTAATGCACTATTATGTCGTGATGCATGATTGAGAATGCATCACCAAACCAATGTTGCGTACCGAGAATGCATCATAGTGCTAATGCACTATTATGCCGTGATGCATGATTGATAATGCATCACCGAACCAATGTTGCGTACTGAGAATGCATTATAGTGCTAAGGCACTATTATGCCGTGATGCATGATTGAGAATGCATCATTGAGCCAATGTTGCATACCGAGAATGCATTATAACGCCAAGGCACTATTATGCCTTGATGCATGATTAAGAATACATCACTGAGCCAATGTTGTGTACCGAGAATGCATTATAGTCCAATGCACTATTATGCTGTGATGCATGATTGAGAATGCATCACTTAGCCAACATTGCGTACCGAGACTGCATTATAGTGCCAATGCACTATTATGCCGTGATGCATGATTGAGAATGCATCACAGAGCCAATATTGTCTATCGAGAATGCATTATAGTGCTAAGACATTATTATGCATTGATGCATGATTGGGAATGCATCACTGACCCAATGTTGTATACCGAGAATGCATTATAGTGCTAAGGCACTATTATGCTGTGATGCATAATTGAGAATGCATCAGTGAGCCAATGTTGTGTACCAAGAATGCATCATAGTTCCAAGGCACTATTATGCCGTGATGCATGATTGAGAATGCATCACTAAGCCAATGTTACGTAGCGAGAATGCATCATAGTGCTAATGCACTATTATGCCGTGATGCATGATTGAGAATGCATCACTGACCCTATGTGGAGTACCCGAGAGCGCATCATAGTGCTAATACACTATTATGACGTGATGCATGCCCGAGAATGCATCACTAGAAAGTGCAGTAGATGAACGTCACATATCATCCTTATATCCACTTGTATAAATGCAAATAAAACATATACAGGGAGGAGGTATTTTTTACAAATAGATGATGCTTAGCTATGCTAACCAGGAAGCAAAATAGCCTTAGCTTCCAAACAGTTACTGGATTTGCCTAGAGGCGCCAACCAGTTAGCGGATTTGCCTAGAGGCGCCAACCAGTTAGCGGGTTTGCATAAGATGCAGTCGATGGATGTCACTTTCCTTTCTTTTATTTATTTGTAAAAATGCGAATAAAACATATATAGGGAGGGAGCTTTGCTTGAATGTACACGAGAGGCAATGCATATATATATATATATGCGATGTGTCCTATATGTTGGAGCGTACTTGATGCTTAAGCATCAATATGCTTGTATCTTAACCGATGAAGCTTGATTGTGCATGAGAGGTGATGCACATATACATAAATGCGATATGGCCTATACGTTGGAGCATACTTGATGCTTAAGCATCAATGTGCTTGTAGCTTAACCGATGAAGCTTGATTGTGCATGAGCGGTGATGCACATATATATAAATGCGATGTAGCCTGTATGTTTGAGCATACTTGATGCTTAAGCATCACTATTCTTGTAGCTTAACCGATGAAGCTTGATTGTGCATGAGCGGTGATGCACATATATATAAATGCGATGTGGCATATACGTTGGAGCATACTTGATGCTTAAGCATCAATATGCTTGTAGCTTAACCGATGAAGTTTGATTGTGCATAAGCGGTGATGCACATATATATAAATGCGATGTGGCCTATACATATGAGCATACTTGATGTTTAAGCATCAATATGCTTGTAGCTTAACCCATAAAACTTGAATTATGCGAAAGCATCATTCAATCGTGTTGCGTACTCAAGAACACATATTTTGCATAGTAAATAGCGATAGTTTTGCACAAGATAGTGCATACCTTGAAAAAGTTCTTCGGCCTATACGGTCTAGGCTTTGCTTGGCCTTTGGCCTTGTAATGAAGTAGGAATTGATGCTGGCTTTGCCTTAGTAGGCTTAAGTTGCTTGTTCTTTTCAAATTGACACTTCGATGAACTACGGTCATGCTTGATCCCTTCAAGGTACGGGTTGGGTACGTAGGAAGCCGTAATACAATGCATTGAGGTGCAGCAGTTTGTCGCTCATATCATCTAATTTGGAGATGATTGCGACGTTTTGGTAACTCATATCATCTGGCTTGGTATTGTTATGCAAGAGATGATTGTTACCGCACTTGATGAGGTAGTTGCATTCCATTTGATGGATGTTCATAATTCCTATCAAGCCATACGGTATGAATCGAATATGCCTGGTTGCTGCGCTCTTGGAAAGAACAAGATCAGTGCAGGCTCCAGCGCATGATCGAAGCAGAATTGATGAAACGAAAAAAATTAGGCTTGAAATGGCCTAGGTTCTAGTCCAAGGCATGAGTTAGGCCTGGACAATGATCGTAATTATGTGATGCTTTCCCATGGCATTCACTATTGGCTTTAATGGTCATGTGCCCTTTGTAGAATAAGGGTGAGTGGGAACGGAAGAAACTACGTTTCGAGTATCATACTTGTAAAGCATGCTTGGAAAGGCAATTATACGGCATATGACAGCGAGAAGTTAAGCCTTAAGGTCAGGTTACTATCTTTTAAGTCGTGCATCGGGGAGTTCTGGCCTGCCCAACGCATAGCGCCGGGGGCGGAATTTTCCGGTCTGTGAAAAATATTATCAGAGAAAGTTCCGATAAAACACTAGGGACTTGTGCGTTTTGGACTCGTCAAGTGAGTGTTTGTAATGCGACTGCAAACTTTTTCCTTCAAAAGAAAAAGGAAAAAGATTGGAAAAGTAAGCCAACTGTTACGCAAAAAAAAAGTTTGTGACTGCTAGGCCAGTTACTTTGTAAGTTTGTGTGGGACAATCATGCCAAGTGCCTGTGCTAAGGAAAATTATAACTACTATGATAGTTACTTCTCTGATATTTGGACGCGCTCGAGTATATTATGAGTTTTGCCAGGCCTTGTTAGACTTTTTTACCATACAGTTGGTAACCCGGAAGACCGTCGTTGGAACGGTGGTAGACAACGAGACTGATCATCCCCACCTGTCGCTGGAACGGTTTGTGTTGTCATACCTGCTAGCTCCCACTTACGAGTGGCAACCCGGAAGCGTTAGCTGTAACGGTAGGCTGGCATATGACTACTCTGGCAATCGATTTTGGTTCTCACAGTACTAAGTAAAATATTACTTGTCATATTCGATGACCCTTTCAACTCTTGTGAACTTTGGAGATTCTTAAGTGTATGGTATGGGACGTCCACTTGAGATCTCATGTTGAGTAAATCTTTTGCATTCTTGAGCATGTGATATGGGACACATGATTAGGGATCCAAATTGATTTTCTTAGTAGAGTTGTAAAACCTTTTCTGATCCTCGAGCATACTGTATGGGACGTATATTAGGAAGGTCTTAATCGGCGTTTACGACAAACTACGGACCCTATTAGGATTCTAGGATATACGGAATGAAATGCATATTCCGAAGGTTCTTTGCATCATGGTATGGGGCATATGCATAGGAAACCTTAATCGATGAAGCTTTTCCACAATAGTTTTTGAGTAAAATTCAGGGGACGAAATTCTTTGAAGGTGGTAAGAATGTAACACCCGTAATTTTCGCATGACGCTTACTTATGGATGCGTCATGGCATAGGATGAAGCTTCACCCTAAGATTATAAAGCTCACTTAGGATTGCATCAGGGTATGGATGCCTTGACCCGGAATTATAGTGTTAAGGCCCTATTACGCGTAAAAGGCACAAATGCCCTTGACGCGTATCCGCGAGCGCATTATAGTGCTAATGCACTATTATGCCGTGATGCATGATTGAGAATGCATCACTGAACAAATATCGCATACCCACGAGAACATTATAGTGCTAAGGCACTATTATGCCGTGATGCATGATTGAGAATCTATCACTGAGCCAATTTCGCGTATTGAGAATGCATTATAGTGCTAAGGCATTATTATGCGTGATGCATGATTGAGAATGCATCACTGAGCCAATGTTGCGTACCGAGAATG